>VZTE01005904.1:545661-564451 GCA_013397775.1 Eulacestoma nigropectus
CAAAAAAAAAAAAAAACACGCTCAAAGTGGAAATCACTGAGCAAATCAATATGCTTGTTCCATTTTACATATTCATAGTCCCAAGTAGTGACTCAACTTAAGCACTGATAAATGCTTGAGGTTTGGCATAATTTGAATAAAAAGACAGCTAATATAATTCCTTGCCAGAAGAGATCCACAAATCCAAACTTGAGATCTCCCTGCTTCTAGCCCTTTGAAATAATACTTAATTTTGTAATGACAGCAGTATGCTTTTCCTCTCTGTTATACTTGATTATGCTGAAAAGGTAAAACTTCATTTTTAGTTTCTGAATGAGGCAAAGGGAGGCAGCCAACAGTTCACATAACCTGAACACTTACTTGAGCTCACTAGGAAAGCAATTTTACTGCCAAATACTTGGAGCTCAAATATTTATAGAACAGTTTGTTTATCTTTTCTGTAACTAGTGAAAAGGTTTGTTTGTGAATGTTTAAATATTCTAAATTTTCTATTCATAAGGGTATTTGTAAAGATTTATATGGATACATATTTTAAGAGAAGGGTTGAGAAATACAGTAACTATAAAGCATGCTACTGAAAATCTCTTGAATGGAAATTATGTTTTCAAAACAGAAGGACTTTAAAGGCATAGTATTGTGAAAGGAAGGCACCTTGAAAATAAATCCAGGATTAAGGGCTTTTTAGGTAGATTTTTTGTGACAGTAAATACGACTGCTGCTTTTTTGCTAAAACTGACTATCTGGTTTCAAAATAAGCAGGACATGAAGACAGCCTTTTCCAAAGGGTCTTCAGTACAGTTTTTAAATTTTTTCTTGGAACATTTTAATCATCAGTTTCTCAAATTCATTAAGTTAAGATTCCTGAAACATATAGACCCTTTTTTTTCCCTAAGCATTCTATGCTTATCATTACCCCATCAAAGGGCTTCCTGTGTTGCATGACACCATATATTAGAGATGAGGAAACTTCTATATACATTCTAACTTGTCCTGAGAAACTCAGTATTACAAAAAAGACTAGAACCATAGAATCTATTTCAAGACCCATGATAACTAAGGATCAGAATCATGGCACAAGAGATAAGCAACTGATTTAACCACCAAACCTACGTGGCCTATTAGACTGAAAATGTAACTGAAGAGAGCTATTTTCTTCTAGTTTCCAACTTAGTTTGGAAGCCAAACTCAGATGGCTTATTCCAAACCCCAAAAGCACTACTGAAAAAAAAAAGAATGCAGCTCCTTTGATAATAACCAGGGAGTGGTTAGATTTATGTATTTTTAATCTGTTTGACACTGATCATCTTCACGGGCCACAAGCTCCAGCAGGAGGAGGAAGCAGGCAAGAAAGAATATTCACCTTTTTAGCCAAAGAGCACTGTAGCAGCAGAATGCCCCAGCAGCCTACCTGCCATAGGGTCCCCTACCAAGCACAGAGCCCTGAAGAGAATCCAAGGCTATCACAAGAGTATCAGGCCATCAATAATCTCAGTAGCCTTCCCTCACCCTCACCCCCATGCACATACACAAACACACTTTTTGAGACTGACAGATTTATTACCATGACTCAGTAAAATCTTTAGTGTGTCAGCCACTTCTATAGGGACTCTTCCTTAAATAACACTTGGCACAATTTTGCATATAGCAGCTTCAAAATAAACCAGATACAAGGCTGAGATTGATTAGCCTCAACAGATCTGCCCACATTGAGAAAATTATTTTTAACAACTGTTTTCTAAAAGCATAAAAATATTATCGTTGCATACCATGTTACTGCATTACCACCGATTAAAAAAAGACTACTGTAACCTATTTCAGGGTTTCATATTTATAATAAAATTAAGTGAATCCACATTTCTTCAGAATTAAATTGAGTAGACAATTATATGAAACATCTCTGTTGTCTTGTTTTACAGCTTTTACCTGAGTAGATTTATCTTTCATACATGAAGGGTAGTGTACATGGGGATCACGTGGCCACTGTCCTGTGAGGTAAGGTCCTGTTATTGTGTCCAAAGAAGAAGTTCGCCTTATGGTACCAGAAGTTCTGATTTGCTGGGATTTTGGCCTGTCCACTGTAGAAAACCAGAACAAAACCAACAAAAAAAGTCAGGCTAAACTTGATGTGAAATGTTAAAAGCTAGCTATGACACACAACGGCAAGAACATATCAGAAACCTTTGTCTAAATGCCAAGTTGAAAAGAATGCCACCACATGAAAGCAAATAACATCAGACAAAGGAGAAAAACAAACAGAAAAGGGAAAATGTAACAGTTACAAAAACCTCAGTGCTTAAGGTGTTCATATCTGCCAAGAACTGGGCTACTTATGCTACGTATTTTCATCAGCAAAAAACATCAAGCAAATTTAAATACAGTGATGATGCAACTCAGGAAAGAGTTGAATAGAAATAGAAAATATAGCATAGTATAGCACTTTTTAATTCAGCTTGCTTAGCTTTCTAAATAGTAAAATACAAATCATGAAAAAAATTGTGGTTGTTAAGAAGATGCATATCTGATTTATTCTCTTTTCCATATTATTTCATGATTTAAATCAATTCCATATTATTTACAAGATCCCACTACAGGCCTTGTAAGCTGAGAGTGTGACTGTGTCTCTCCCGCTGACAGATCTCAGGTCAGAGCAAGTGCCTTGTTTGTTTTCACTTATCATTGTGCCTGCAGTCCTAGACTCCTCCCTGTACCTCTTCCTCCATACACTCAGATCATGGAACACATTTTCTTGTATTTCACTTGGAGAGCGAAGTGCAGGGTGATTCACAAGATTGATGTGGGAAAGAACAGAGTTTTACAGCATGCTGCTCTCTAGGTTGTCTTGCTTTGTCCTTTAGGCAAAATTACTTCATATACTCATTTTCTAGACTCCACATCAGCCAACCTAAGCCCTACATGGCAGCTACTGTCTGTTTTGCTCACCCCTACTCAAAGAAATTTGCAGGTGAGATAATTTCCAAGTTAGTCACATGCTATGCACTGATCTGACCCACCAAAAGCCTACTCACTGCTCAGAATGTGAGAGCATATGTGCTGGAACACTTCTGAGTCCAAACACGGCCACTGGCCTTCACAAGCATTTTCTATTTGTATATCACCTAGAACTGATGGATCTCAAAAGGCAGAGTCCATCATCAATGTGACATAATAGCACTGAGCACAATTACAGTATAGCTTGCACTAACACAACATGGTTATAGTATGATATACGAAGACAACATTAAAACAGACCATTTTAGACAAATATATACCTGCTGAAACACTGCATTAGCTACTCATTTTAGGTGAAGACTTCTAAATAACGCTGTATTTGGCATGATGTAATACACCATGCTGCCTTTCATATTATAATTGTTTTGACTGCCTTATCTACAAATCAAACCCCTACCATTTCAAACAGATCTGTCCTTATAGGATTCCCATTGTGACAAATCTGCATTTTAAGAAAGATCCCTGAACTATTAAAAGTAAAGAAGTCTGAAATCCGAAATAAAGATGACAAATTTTAAAAAGGAAAGTAGTGTTTACATTTGCGTTGAAACACAAGTGTACCTAATGGGTACACAGCTACGAAGAATTCTTCCAACCTTGCCTGTCATGCTGTGGCACTATGCTACTCTTTCAGGTAGCCCAAGTTTCGAAAGTTTCTCAAAAACACCTTTAAAACAAGTCAAAGACAATGCATAAAATTATGTTTGAAGATGAGGAAATAAGAAGTAAACCCAAGAAAACACAAGCCCAAAAGACACAACAAAATATATACAACCAGAGAATTAGCTATGGTTTGTGACTTGTTCTACACCCAGATGAAAGGCAACAAATCCCAACATTAATAACCAAAATAATGCCATTAAAACTGAAAAGAAACAACACCACCAAAAACTAGTAGTTTTATTTTTCCATGGTCATCTTGGAAGTGGACTGCAAGACACTGTCAAGCCTTGAAGCCGCAAGAAGAAAAAGTTCAAGATGTGGTTTCCAAAGTCCCTACTATTCATCAATGTTTCTCTGAATTACAGGAAACAAACCACTTCTCAACTGCATAAACCAATTCAAGTTAACACAAATTTAATGCCACCCCTATTCCACCACTGTCTGCGCTCCTTCCAACTCCTTTGAGATGGCATGCACAGATGTGTGAAAGTAATTCACTGAGTTAAACATACAGAAAACTAAAGTGCATCTCCCCAAAGTCATAAACACATGGTTTTCCCCATTACAGCAGAGTTACCACAACATAATGGGCAGAAACCATCAGGAGAGCTAGAATAGCAGCAGCACTGTGGTCTGTTCAATAACAGTTTCGGCTCCTCATCTTTTATGATCTATCGCTAGGCCACAAAAAATAAAGGAGAAGAGATCTATAAGCATATATTTGAAGGAACTTTTGCAAATTACCATTTGACAAGGCGTCTTGTACAGTAACATACTCAGAGGTGATGGCATGCCCTGGAGAGCGTCACTGTACTGGACCCCAAGAATGGCAGATCAGATCAGCTTAAATTGTTTTCTAAATATTAGAACTGCTCTCAGGGTTTATTTCTTAATCTTGTTTTTCTCACCTCGTAAGCCTGGCTTCCCACTACTGTAGGGAGCTACTACATAACACTTCTGCCCCAAATTTTCATTATCAATGGAATGTTGATGCTACTATCATGAATATCCTTCACCAGCCCAAATCACTTTCTCTGGCTGGAAACCTCATGCTCCAGTTTTCTCAGAGAATTGAAACAGCTGAAGTGCTTCAACAGCTCCTGAAGACAGCCAACAGACTTCAGCATTCAGAAAGGCTTCAACAATATTAAGAAATCTCTAAAATTACAGACTTGATTTTATCCAAGTTTCAGACTAAACCTCATCTGACAATATCCTGAGCGTATGAAACAAAATATGTTTTACTGCAGTGCTAAGTCAAAGGATTCTCTTGTCTTCCTCAGTGACAAGTAAGACATCTCATATGAAACTCAGCTCTACCACCAGAATAAGCAAACTTAAGATCACAGCACTTAAGCAGCATAACATCACCTGAGGAAGTTAGCTAGAAATTAGAAAAGCAAGACATATGCTTGCAGCAAGGCAAAATACCTCATGACCATTGAGATTAGCTCGGTTGATCAGACCATGACGATAATAATGCCCAGGTTGTGGGGTTTGATCCCTGTATCGGCTGTTCTCTTAAGAGTGGGACTTGATCCCTGTGAGTCCCTTCCAACTCACAATATTCTGTGATTCTATGTGTTATTTAAAATATGCCACAAGTTTTAATGGCATGTATTTAGGGCAAATTGCTACATAATTCTAGTTATAAATGTTGATGTTAGACAAAATGACACAAGGGTCCACCTGAATTCTACAGCTGGCAAAATTCAGCGTGAACCTACCTCCCAGCAGGAATCAACTAAAATAAACTGCATGAAATCATGATTCTGCATGCTGCATTGAGAGCAAAGAGAGTTCTAGTTATACCACCTAGACTGACTGAAAAAAGGTTTCCATTTCTCTGACAAGAAAATGTAATTCAGTAAGAGGCTAACATGACAGCTCTTTTGAAAAGGACATGGGGCTCTAATAAAACCATCTGCTACAGCTCTAAAATGAAGAGCTTGCCTTCCCATCTAGGACAGAGGCAGCTAACCTGCACATAATCTGAAAGCCATGTTCCCAGTCCATTTTTAGCTTAAATAAAGCTTTAGCTTTGTGCCACATGTGCAATGAGGAAAATCACCTGCAGCAGAAGAGCAAGACTGACAGCTAGCATTGGCAGCATTAAAAAAACTGCTTCAGCTCAATCCACCAGAGCTCATCTGTCAGCACCTTTTCTTCCCATGTTCTTTCAACAGTTAGCAAATCCAGTTCAAATTTGGCCAGAACTTTTCCACTCACATACTCGCATAGATATAACTGATTTTCAAAGACTAAAATTATCCTAAGAATGTCTCAGATAACACAGACTCCTCTCAAACTGAGTGAAAAACATGAAATAAAAATAAAATTCGTTCTTCTCCAAAACTAGGAGTATTGTCATCTCACTACTGATCTCAGCTAATCATGACACTGTCCTGCCAAAAGGTTAGACAACATTCTTGCAATAATTTCTTAATTTCTTTTCTCGAAAGCTCTTCTTTAACTTAAACTATTAAGCCAAGACACCATGAAATATCAGTATTAAATTCCACAATAAAATTTCATGAGATGTTATTTCTCTTCAGTTTAGTCGCTAGCACCCTGCACAACCTTCTGGTCACAAGCTACCAGTGAAATGAGTCCCAAGCTTAGGACTCATCCATTCCTTAAGAAATTCAGATTTTACCTAGGAAATTAATACTAACTTCTAAAGGAATTTTCTCCAAAAATACTCTTGGGAGGACTCACTATGATGGATTTCCTAGACTGCTTAAGACTCTTTTTAAGAGCCACAAAGTGCGAGTTCAAGTAGTCTGGCTCAAAGAACATTCAGAGACTCGGTACAGCACCATAAAATAGTATCAGATATTTCTAGGACATTCCTAACAGATATGACAACAAATTTACAACAATCTACTAACCCAATGAGCTGCAGAAACGCCTGTGTGAATGCTTCTTAAATAATGAACTATGTGGGAATGCAGCCTAGGAAATAAAAAACTAGAAATGGAAAGCTGAATATTAAGGAATGGTGACCCGTAAGAATGATGGCCTGACATCACTTAGGTCACATTTCCCACAGCAGCTACTGTTGACTGCCCTACACCTAGTTAAAAGTCCTGTTACACCTTGTACAAGCATGAAAAAGGGACAGTTTTGCACTTGCTTACTTTGGACAGTGATGCCCTGAGTACCACAAAAGCAGACTTTTGGATTCAAGAGGACTCTGTCTCTGAAGAGTCTGGTCAATGAAGGTTTTTTTGCCTTTTTGTTTGCTTTTTAAGCAAGTATATAGTGACACTGTACTGATATCTGAATGTACACCTGATTGGTCTTTCCTGCTCTGATTATGTAGGTAGATGGTCCAACTAGTGCATGTTTAACTTGCAGAACTTGTCTCTATGACTTCACCAGGAAAAAGATTGAATAATGGGGATTTAGAGGCCACTCTAAAAAATATTTCAATCTTCATTCTCAAGAAGGCTTTTCTCTTGTAATTGGAGCCAAAATCTCTCATGAAAAAGATTAAGAAGGGATTTGGGGTCCCCTTGGGATTTGAAGTTTTACTCCAGAGGAGTAAAGATATCTATTGGCTCAAAAGACATTTCCCAGTTGCCAGTGACTGACAGACTTATTTCTGACCCAATCTGCTAACTGGCTGCATGACTGCATTAACAGTTCAGAGAGGTGCAGAGCAACAAAGAGCATGCTGTTTGCCACGTACTGTTCATACAAAATAATAAAAAATAGGATTTTAAACAGCATCTTAAAAAAAACCACAACACCCTTTTATGCAGTTGAAAGGAGAAAATGTGAAATTACTGCACTCTTCCTTCATAATTTCAAATTAAATCACTTAATCTCTTTAATAGCTTAAAGCAAAATACTAGCTTTTTCAAACATTTAAAAGGCAGTACAGTCTTTTGCTACCAAAATTGTAATTCTAAGAGCATATAAGAAGAGACAGTCTTTTTAAGTTACCTTCTGATACATCTCTGAAGTACTTTACATTCAGCTCCTTAAAATGTGTCTTCATTACGTGCACCACATTGCTTTTGGTTCAGTTGTATCAACTTCAGAAATTATTTCCCAGTTTCTATCTTTAGAAATCAAAAGAGAGAATGACTAAAAATGAAGAGGGATGACATTCTGAAGGTACTACTCTAAAGAGACTGACACAATCCACTCTAATTTCCTCTCATTATCCTAACTGAAGAAAAAAAAAAAGGCAGCACAGAATAGCACCATAATCTAACCAAGGCTCCAACAACCAAAACCAAACAAGCAGAAAGCAGGCTACTTCATGAGAGCAAAGATCTTTTCAAAGATCCAGATCCACGAATGATGTGCTTTCTACACCCAGAATTTTTCAGGGATTAAAAAAAAAATAAAGAGGGGACCCAGTCTTCCACACATATCATTTTACAGTCTGGTAGTCAGGGCAGATTTGGTTTTGTACCTGACAAGGCTTGTGAAAATTTAGACTGAACTGCAAGAAACAGAAGTCTATCAAGACAGGACGTAACCTATACTGGGAAAACAACATAAAACAAAACCAGCTTGTACCTTCAGAGGAAACTGTACACATTGACCCATAGTACAGGATTTAGGAATCAACTGTATTGAGTTATCTTTTATATCTATGACTAAGTCATCTAGAAAGGGAAGAAGGCTTCTGATTAGTCACTGAATCCAACCCATAGGTTAAGGCATCTCCTTCCATAACTGAGGTATCATGCATAACTCTTCAAGGACACACAGCTCTGCTCACCTAACTGCACAGGAAGGCACAGTGCACAGGGCCAGTATGGATACCAGAGGAAACAGAACGCATGGATGAATTTGTAGGCATATTTCACTGGACCTGCAGTTGACTCAAAATCCTGGTTGGCCATGCACGTACACTGAAGCAAGGTCTCTGCCTCACGTCCCTTACTCCCCCCAACCACCAGTCAAGTAAAATGTGACTATGAATGTATTTCAGAAGTCAGATTTCATTCACAGCAAAACTCCCCTATTTAAAATCAACATTATCCTTAGAGATCAAACCCAGAAAGAACGCTCTGATCTCCGTAAGAAAAGTAAACAAACCATACGGCAGAAAGTTTCAGCCCACTAAAGCTAAATTATTCTTCTAACAAGGATTACTGCTGGCATGTATAGGACCTGTAGCATTTCATGTCACAAAAGTCTGCTTTATTCAACAGATGTAACCTACACACTTCCGCTCTTCTAACAGGATGCCATGTACATAAAAAACACTAATTCCAAACCTTTCAGATTTTTATGTATTTCACATTTTTAGAATATATTTTTCTTTGTAAGGTTATTACTTCAAATTTAAATACTACACAAATAATATCACTTAATAAAGTATCTAAAAAATGTTTGTACTATAAAGTCAAGACAAATTTGATTGGAGCTCAGCAGCTAAGTACTTGGGAAAAAGCACACTGAAACAACCCTCCATTAACTGTTGGGCACTTCAGCAGATACAGGGAATTTCCCTTCTTTTAGTTCATTAATTTAGCTCTGTTGAATCATCTACTCTACGTAACCAATATTGAGAACCAAACTGGGAACCAAGAACAGCACTAAAGAACTAACACTTGGGGTGTTATTTTTTCTTCCAGTATATTAATAATTAAAATAGTGAAGGTCATTTTAAACACACGCAGTTGATTCAGTAACTGAAGAAACTGCCACCTTTTTTGAAAAAACTTGATGACTCTGAAGGGATTTTTTTTCTTATTATAACAACAATACTTAAAATTTAACAAGATCTAAAAAGTGAAGGTTTTGTAAACCTTTCATCTAATTCTTCTTTCCATCAAAATGCAGCTGGACTTAACAATGAATAAAATGAATCAGAAGGCACAACTCACTATTTTCATAATCAAAACATACAAAGAACTATAATCAATGCACAGAGGCTATACAATGCCACCATAATGATCACCAATTATTAGAGACAGAAAGGATTCTCCTAGCTAGAGCCAATTATACTAAACAAGAATAATACGTGAAATATCTGAAAAAAACCTGAAAAACAGAAATGTAAAACCAGATTAAAACTGATTGCCTAAATGAGAGTGCTCAACTTCGACAATTAAATAAATTATCTTTTCATTATCAGTTAAGACATAGAAACAAAGGATAGAGACAACTTCCTAAATCTGGAGCCTACTTTGCAGCTATCACTGACAAAACACACAATCACTTCAAAACAGAGTACAGTCAGTCTTAGAGCAGCTATTTTGTCCTCACAATCCCTACTGGAAAAATGACCCAGGAAATTTTTTTTCCTGATGGGCTAAGGCCTTCCTATAGTTTAATATATAAATATTTACTTTGTCAAAACAATCCACCTACTCATTCCCTTCCTTGCTCACCTGGATTCTGACAAAGCAACTGTCTTTTTATTCAGAGTTTATTCTTTTTTAGCATCACAGTTAAACTCCTAACCTGGGAGTCCTTCTCTGAGTCAGCTCCAGTTTGACTTTACCTTTCTTGAACTGTGGAGCACCAAAAGGATGTGCAGCACCCCATATAATGCCTCAGCAGCCCCTGTGTGGCCGGCTGCTCTTCATGCGCGACCAGCCCTGTGCCCAGTAGCTTTTTAGTCACTTCATGTTGGCAGTTTAGAGATATCACCATCACCCAATTCCACCCTCCAGAATTTTCAAATTAGATGCTTCTCCTCTAAGGAAAAGATATTCTACTCAAGTATAACCTCACATACATAAACTTCCACTTTTTACTTTTAAATCTCATTTTTTAAACTTATCATTTCAATTCCCATGGTTCTTAAACTCTTCTTGCACAACCTTCCTGTGTACTAATTAAATCTCTCAATATTCATCAACAGTTTCATCATCCTAATTTCAAAATTTGCCTAAACAGATAAGATCTACTTCCCATCTAGGAGATCAGTTTTCTTATCAAAACCACCAGGTTAGCATGACACCCTTTGGAAAGCTCATTTTGCACTTTAACATTTCTCCCTGGTTTCCACCATCCCTTCAAATTTCTTCTGAAGTTTCACCAACAGTTCCCTACACTCTAGCACTGGACACAACATTTTTCACATTTTTAAAACATCAGCATTGTATATTCCATATTCAGGTATCTTTTCTCAAATGATGTCACTCCTACGAACAAGACTGCCTCAGAAATTTGAAGGTAAGTGTCAATTTCTGAGTAGGCTGTTCTAGAATCCTGAAATTGAGATCTCTGAACTGACTTTACTGAAATATGCAATCTGTATTTATCACGGTCTTGGTAATTCCTAATTCCAAATTATCCTTATAATAATTACCATTTTGGGGTTCCTTACAATTTTGGGGTTTATCTTTCTGAGTTAAAAATCACTGTCCTTATGGAAAGTGATTTCTTAGACTTTGTTCTGGTGAGCACAAAGCATTGAACAAATATCTGTGCTATTTCCTCTGAGATGGTAGCTACTATTCCTCGGAGCTGACTTTGAAACCACACATTCTAGCAGATCAGTCTCAGATCATTCTCAGATCTTTTCTTCTTCATACCAAACAGTTACAACTTTTTCCTCATTTTTCAATCTGCCTGTTTTTATTATCTGTCTTAAGGCACACAAAGTCCAAGCTTGTTCCTGTTTTAACAATTTTCAGCTGAAGTTCACCTTTTGATTGGTAACATAACATTCTTTCCTCTGTTCTTCCTACTGTTTCTTGCAGGCTCTCTGCTTATTCCTAGCAGCCTTTTCAAGGTAAGTGTCCATGCAATCAGATCACATCCTTGAACTTTTCTGATGTGTGAAAGACTCCAATAGTATTAATATTTTTCATTAAAACAGATTCCCTTTGTATTCAAGGCAGAGCAATCCTGTTTAGAAATATTTTCAAACTACTTCCTTCTGAAATCCAAAACTTTACTCCAGGTTTATGAATTTTAAACATACCTCTATGTAGGATTTTCTTCTTTTGCTATACGCATGCAAATTTGCATAACTAAACAAAGGCTAGATCTAACATTTTATGTACAGTGTCAGCACACCCCTTTCTTCTGCTTCTCTCAAATTTTGAGTTGTTACAGTTGGTAATTCCTATCTCCAATGTGTCCAGTCTACGTTGCTACTATAAATCTCACAGTCAAAAGATCTCCCTGCATCCTTCAACTTCCTATTAAAGGCTATACACACCACTAAACAAAACCACGAGTCTCCAATCATCTGAATAGCCTAGTCCCTTCTTTGGAAGAAATTAAGGTAGATCTATATAACAGTTTCACAGAATATTTTAAATAATATATGGACTACACAATTTGCTAAACAACTTGTTTTGAAACAATGAGCCTCTCTTTCTACAGCAACACCCTAAGTTTATTTGGATCTTCCATGCGGACAATATCCTACATTGAGTATGCGTCTCCAGTCACTTCCTTGTACGGACATTTCTCAAATACACATTACTTTTAAACATACATGAGTTAATTACATTTTTGCCCATGACAAATTTTTCTCTTCCAGATTAGGACTTTTCCTTGTTCCCTCTGAAAAGAACAGCAAGTGTTTCAAATGTATTTTACGGTTTCTTTGTGGGTGAAGAAAACATTGCGAAGATGATTATTCCGGGCAGGGTATCAGGTATAACAAAGGAGCCACTGAAGGTGAAATACCAAAGGAATCAGAGTATAAGAGAAAGGAAGTGTGGTTTTCCACTATCAATTGCCATAATTAAGCAAACACAGCTATCAGTTAAAAATGAAGATTTTAAGACCTTGAACAGAAATTTACTTCCGTGAAGACAGCTTCTCCTTTAACCTGGCAGCTTCCCAACTACTGTGTAAACCTAAGTCTCATTCTGCATTCTTCAGCAGTTAGCTGATATTTTTAGAGTCACACTGGTCAAAGTCTGTTCCGGGGCACTCGGCATAAATCTGGGTTTAACTTTCAGTGAGCAACTCAACTCTTCATTGCTTTGAAAAGCAGAAAGTTAAGATATCAGAAATAACAAAGACTTAGAATAATATATGCTGAATATTAGTGTAACACCTAACTCAAAGAGTCTATACACTGCAAAACCACTTGGTTTTCATAATGTACTTTCCAGGGCTCCAGATCCCAGAAAGACCGACTAGCTGACACTCAGCACTGAATTTGACTCCATGTGTGAGAACTGGACTCACCAAACCCTTCCAGAGCACAGACAGCACCACTCTGATACCTGCTATAATCACCAACACCTTCTAGTCCTACTGGGCTAGGGAGCTCTGCCGTGACACGCAGAAGAGGTGGTACTGAGATCATGTTAAATACCTACAGAAACCCATAGTTCTTGTAGAGCTGGCTCCTCCATGCTGTGTCTCTGTGGCCTGAGTTATGGGAACGCAGTGCAAAACTCTCAAGGTTTATCCAGCAACATTTCTGATCCAGCATGGGTACAGCACTTCATCTAAGAAAAGCAACTGCACTGTTATCCCCAAGAGCTACATGTCCACAAACCTGGGAATTTGTATTTGCACTTAGGTAATCTACTCCCTAATAGCCAACTGCTGACTGCATGACATAATTTGAAGTGGGGTTTGTATTTACAGGGTAATTTCTGCAGACTACAATTAATTGAATTAGCTAGTAACTGAACACTGAATAACCAAAACTTCTTTCCTGGTAAGAACACATTATTCCCAAATGATAGCTTGGTCTCCAAATGCTGAAAAATGTCAAGCAATTATCAGAGGTTTGAATTTTTTTTTGTACTTCAGCCTAAGCACCTATATTAAAGGCTTTGAGGTTTTTTTCTAACCATGAAGACTTTTTAAAAATGTAGATACCCAGATAATCCAGCTAGCCAACCTTTACTAATTATTTCTTTCAGAACTCCAGGATAGGCGCTGTACACCAAAACACCTGAGATTAAAAGGCACGTAATATGACAATACCCACATTGCCATACATTTAATCGGTCCACAACTCGGTAACTACTGTTACAGAAAACATTTCTAAAAGACAGATTTATACTTACTATATAATATTAAAATTAATTTACCTACAGAAATTAGTTTCAAATTCAAGTATGAATGCCCATCATCTTGCAATGACCTGTCAGTCAGAAATAAGTGTTAATTCCTGAAATTCAGAAGCGTGTCTACAACATTGCTTATGCCTGGTGCTAAGAGCATAGGAAAGCAGGCTGAAGCTAGCCTTCTTCAAACAGGTGACTTGCATTGTTCAAGGAATGAGACACTCAAATTATTATTCTTGTTTAGACTATCTCACAGCACATTAAGAAGAAAATATTCTACAGTGGATTTTAGATTATTCAAAAACCATGACAGAACTACTATCTACTGCTCTTATGAGCAAAATATGAGACACTTTCTTCCTAAAGAGGAAACAGAATGCGTAGTTTGGGTAAAACTAGTTTCAGGTTGTGCAAAATAAATGGCATGTAAGAACCAACACTGTTAATTACTCATTTCTGTTTGATTCAGGGAACAATATCCATTGCAAACAGCTACTTGTCAGTTTGACACCAGCAACAGGGAAAGTTAAGTCCTTAAGAATACCAACATCAGTGGCATCATTTATCGTTGGGACACAGGCTACACTAAATAAGGAGATCTAACCAATACAGTACCTTGCATTAAGGTTTCAAAACTCAAACTTGTAATATTTTATGACCTACTGGGAAATATACACAATCTCCAAAGCAACAATATCTAATACGGAAGGCTAATTAAGAGATCTGCTACTACAAAAAATGAAAACTTTCCATCACAACCATCTTCACTGACCTAACAACAGCTGTTTAGGTTAATCCCCCATTTACAAACTTTTTGTGCAGAAAACGGTTATTGCTTGAGTGTAGACACTCACACCTGCGTGTTTTTTCTCCCTGTCAGAGGAAACTAATCTAACAGGGTGAATAGTTTGGCAGGAATCAGCAGCAGCAGCTAGGAAGTGTACGAACCAAACGAGGAGAAGTGGCAGGGCAGAGACAGTATTACAAGGCCTGAGAGAGCAGGCTGAGGGCACTCCCCAACATGGCCCCACTTAGCCTGGCTGTGTTTCCTTCCAAGGCAAGACTTCCAGGAGATACATGCCTTCCTCTATCCTACTAACAGGAGACATTGTCTGAGCAAAGTTATCACCAGACAATCCAAGGAGGCCAAGTAACAGAACAGCTCTGGTCCTAAGCCCAGACTCACACAGCTGGGCGAGCAGGGAAGAGTTCCTGAGAATGCATGTTTTTCAGTTTCAACCATGGATGAGGGCTCCCATGGATGCGATGTCAGCTTCAGGAAAATAAGAACCAGGGAGCCCGGCTCGCCATTCCAAAGGATTGCTGTTACACACTGTACCATGGTACTCTGTGTGGTACCCATACTGCAGAAGTCTCTGATCCCTTTCAGTGCTATTTCTACACTTTAGCATTTAATTCCCAATTCAAAACTAGTCATATAGTAGTGATGAACTTCAGAGTCAAATCAGATGGAGAAAAAAAAAAGCATAACTGAAGGACTATCTAATTTTGGGGAAGTAAATACAGATTCAAAATTATTACTCAGATTATTAAGTACCCATTTTCCTTCACCATTATCTTCAATGCTCTTCATTTTGCAATTACCCAAACCTTAAAAATGGTGACGGCAAAGGAAAAGGGCATAATCTCAGGCTGACAAGTTGCTGTGATGTATCCCTTCTAATGATGAGATATAAATAATATTTTACTTGCCTGAAAACACCTCAAGCCATCGTTTAAGCACTACAGATTTACATGGGCGAAAGACTAACAAACATGCATTTAAATACTAACACTAAAGCAAGATGATGATCATTAACAGTTAAATTCTTGAGCAAAATTTTCCAGTTATGTATCTTTAATACAGGGTCATATTTTCATCAATAAAAGATAACTGTTAAAAAATGCTAGTTGATGTTTAAACTCTACTATTTTAACAACTTCCCATGAACATATGTGAAATCCATGAAGAACTACCTATTTTGTCAAGTGCTGGCAACACTTTTCTCTACTGAAGTAACTGCCAACTGATTTAAAGAGGAACTTTCATTTTCCACTGCAGGTTAAAAATAATTATTATCATCTTCAGATGAAGACAATTAATCAACTGGTGAAGCCCCATTGAAAATGTATTTCAGATACTTACTTAAACTGAAACATTGAGGAGCATATACTCTATTTCCAATACATTTTGCATTGTTACAACTACTGCTTTCAAGTCTAGACTGACTGAAACTTCAGAATTACTGCATCGGTTATTTTTATTATTTTTTTCATAATGATATAGAGCAGTAGCACAAAACCCATTTTAAAAATAACTGGCTTTCCACTGTGAATTTTTGCAATATAGCAGTCTAGACTTGGTGAACACTGACTTTTTTGTAAGATTTTAACACACTCCCCTGATCTACCATCCCTGTATTTTAAAGTACATTTTAAGAACCTCCATTCACCCCACCAACATGGGAAAGAAAACAACAGAACACAGAAACCATGAATTTCAGAAACCAAATTTCAGTATTTGCCACTGTTTTACTATGCACAGATGTCAGCAAGTAACTTCAGTTTGGCCATCTGTGACACACGAATACTTGGTTATGTCCAAAGAATAAGAATTAAAGGTCAAGTAGAGATTTTAAAAAAGCATATACATATACTTCTTAAGTTGGGTTTTTTCCATGGGGTAGGGAGGTTCCTTTTTCATAGCTAATGCCTTGCTACAGTACTATTCAAGTTCAATGGAGAAAATACTTTCCTATTTTTCTTTCCTGTAGCTTAATACCTGAAAGAAGCTCAATTAATTTGTTTTATAAAGCATATTTATTAAAGACATCTAATAGACCATTCCCATTTACAGTCATGTTAAAACATGTAACTAAAAAGCCTCTGAGTTCAGGACAACTGGATCAAATTTAGCCAGGGTCTTTTATTTCATCATATTATATTCCAATGAAAGCTATTTTGGGAAGAAAGAGGGACAATGCTGAAGCAAAACTGTTTTGGCCATACAATTATGGGAATACTGCTATTATTCAGGGATCAGGAAATAGGAAGCGTCACAAAAATTACTTCCTTACCTACATTTGTTAGAAATAAAGGAAAGATCTTCTTGATCTCTGGTATAAATGCTTCTGATGCCAAAATATTGGATGGCTTGAATCCAGAATATTAAAATAGTTCCACCTTTTGAAGTCCAAATTTTGGGTGTTTTTTTAATATTGATATCCCTCACAAGTCTAGAGATCAACAGTATTGTTTGTTTTACTCCACACCTCCCTCCACTAGCCTAAAACCAGATATATATACTTCTTACAGCAGAACTGGGTTATGCAGTTGTTTTGCATCTTTTGTAATTCCTTTCACTAATGCTGGCAACGCTTCAGGAGTTATTTTGGGAAGTAAAAGACACTGGGAACCTTTAACAGCCAAACTGATTACAGTATTTTTCTTATGTCCTTAAAACTAACATTTGTCTTCAAAATTTTATATAGAAGAAGTTTGTGCTATAAAATGTGTAACTGAAAGTTAGAAAAATATGAAGCATAGTACAGTACCACCTGAGTTAACACTAAACAAATCAAAGCATCTGGTGAGAGCAGTGTTGAGTCTGAATCACACAGAAGTCATTTACACCCTCCTTGTATACAAAATATTCACCTATCATGAAAAAAAGAAACGAAACAGGAAACCCACTCTCATATTTATACAAGCTACTTCACATAACAGCAGAAACTTCTGATTTTATCCAGGTAAGGCAAGAAAGAAAACAACTTGCTTATTTCTTTAAAAGATGTGTCCACAAGCAAGTAGCAAGTTTTATCTGACACGCCCAAGGGTTTGGCTTCTTTGGACTATTCCCAGAACATCCTTTGTCATAAATCACACAGCTTCAGATTCTGTTGACATTATTTTAATGCACTCAGCAATCTAAAAGATATATTCCCTCTAAGAAAACCATGTGTTGTTACATTCAACCAGACACTTCTTCCACTGCCAGCTCTCCAAAACATGAACACACATTATAAAAAATATCTACTAGTAAGGATTAAACACATTTCAAGAAAGAGGAAAGGTGTAGACTTGCACATTGCAGATTTATCCTATGATATCAGAAGGTTTTTCCCCTCTTTTTCCCTTTTTTTTTAGCACCTTAAAAATAGATACATAACATTCGCAATTTCTCATCCATTCAGTAACAGTACTAACCAAATACTGCTACCAGCATTGATGGTTTCCTAACAACTAAAAATCCTCAAATCTACTTAAAAGAAAATATCATACTATTCAAAGTTTCAGTCCTAAAAACACAGACTTACGACGGAACAAAAACATTTACAGTATACTAGAAATAAGGGGTAGAAAACATGATGGTGGGAGAAAAAACAGACCACGCTGCTTTCATTCATGTAGTAGTGATGTCAGTGCCTGCAACAGTAGTTGCTCTGACCTGTAGAGGCTCAAAGCTGGAGTGTTTTCACAGAAATCTCCTTTATAAAAGAACCTCTATCAAATCGCTAAAATATCCACACAAAACGGCTTAGTAGGATAGCCAGATCAAGGAATCTATATCGAAAAAGGCTTAAAGGAGGTGGGGAAGGGACAGGTGTCTTGAGAGAATAACATCTATTTATCAGAACCATAAGCAATCTCCAGAATGAGCATATTCGTGAAACAATCCAAGTCAGACTGCAGAGTCAAAGACAAACACATCTCCTGTACTGGTGAGAAAAACAACAGGATTAAACCTAGAGCCTAAGCTCACATTTTACAGCAGTGGGAAATGGCTTTGAAAAACTGACAAAAAAACTTAATCAAGCCACTTCCCCAAGACTTGCATACTGATAACAGCTATACATAGCTGGAGAACCATTGTTTTAACAAGCCACAGCAAAATGGTCCATGTCTGAAAATGGAAAATTTAAATTTTTTTCAAGTCCTCCATTATTGCTGCAGTAGTCCTGCAGTTCAGCAATCAATTTTCTACACACTATTATCACCATATAGACTACAAACACGTTTCAAGTGTCCACACATCCTGTACTAAGATGCTGAGAACAAGCAGGGAAACAAAGACAAAATACTGCCCCATGGCATGGAACTGTATTCCAAATTGCGTAAAAACAGCTCTAGATTTAGGGGGGATGGACGGG
>VZTE01005904.1:567511-632670 GCA_013397775.1 Eulacestoma nigropectus
CCCCCAGCGGCCCGCATGCACCGGCCGCGGGGAGGAGAGGAGGAGGAGGGGAGGGAAGGAGGGAGGGGGCGGGGCGGGACAAGCGCTGCACGGCCCGAGGGAGTCTCCGCGCCGCCCGCCCAGCTGCCCCCGGCGCTTCCTATCGGCGACGGCGGCTGCTGCTCCCACGCCAGGCTCTGGCCATCGCTGCCCGCCCCAGCGTCGAGAGCACCGGGGGCGCTGCCGAGCCCAGCGGCCGCTCACATCATACAGCGCTGCCGGCTCAGGGCGGTCGGCGGCAGGGCACGACGAGGGCACACGCAGCCGGAGGGGGAAGGATGGGGAGGGGGGGAGGCGCTCGCAGCCAGCTCCTGCTCCTACCCCCGCCGGCGCCAGGGAGCCGCTCCCAGCACCATCCGCTACCCACGCCGCCCGCCCTCCGAATGGCAGCGCGTAGCCCCGGCGCCCGGCCGCGACAGGCAGGGGCGGTGGGCGCGCGAGCCCATTGGTCGCCACCGCGGCGCCAGCGCGGACTCCATTGGTCAGGGGCCCTGCCGTTCTTCGCTCCTAGCCAATGGGAGCGGGCGGCGCGGCGGGGGCGTGGCCGGCGGCGGGGAGGCGGGCCGGGGAAGTGGGAAGTGGGATGTGGCGGCGGTGGGAGGGGCGGGCACGGGCCCGGGCCCGGCTCTGGAGCGCTGCGATGCGGTGCCCGTAGGCGGAACGCGGCGAGAACAGCTCCGGGGCACGCTGGGTGAGGTGCCAAGATGCGCTTCTGAGTTCAAAGTGGACTTTACAGGGGTGCTGACTTAACACTGACTTAAGGGAGCTATTGCTCTGGACCAAATCTTGCGGTATCCCTATTCCCAGAGGACTGTCTGCCTCTTGCCGCTTACTCCACTCCCATGCAGGGAAGGCTGAGAAACAGCCAAAATTTCCTGCAACAAAGTCTGTTCCTGTCCCTCAAACCTTGACAGTACTTTTACTTTCGTTAAAAAAAAATCAAGGTGCTCTTCGAAGTCTAAATAAGTGTGCTTTTATCGTTTCCTATAAGTGCATATAGAACATTATTTTTTTTCCTAATGTACATCCAAAAGCACCTCTCAGAGAATGTCAAGAGGAAAATAAAAAGTTCTACACTGATATTTTTAAAAAGTGCTTTTGTTCTAGGAAAAAGAGATCCCATTAGATGAATTGATAACCTGAGAAAATGAGAAATAAAATGAAGATTAGGATAAGTAGCTCAATAGCAAGAAAATAAATGGCTGTAAGATCAGAAAGATAAATTCAGCTAAGTCCATCAAAAAACAGTGTTTATTTTGGATCTGATGCAAATAGGATGCTAATGGAGAAGGGAAAATGCAGGGAGTCTTGCAATGTGGAGGAAGTCAGCTCAGTGATGGCCTTTCAGATTCAAACATTAGGAGAACAAAAAAGACATGGAATATAGATAGAAGTACAATGTTTAACAAGATATACTCTTCTATATTAGATACTGCCTTCCAATCAGTAATCAATTAAAACTGTGACAGAATTAACTACATCCCTTGCACCCTTTTTCATTAGTTATATAACACTAATTTTTGTCTTGCATGCTTTAGATTACTACACTTACTCTATACTTTCAAAGCTGTCCATAGCTATCCTTATCCCTTGTTAGCACAGGAATCAATCGATAGTCCCAATGAGAAACTGTATTCTTGGAAAATGCTTCTATTCATGGGCTGTTAGCGAGACTTTGTTTGCACTAGCACCATGTGATGCAGTCACCAGGGTTATGTTACAGAAAGGGTTGGAATAATACTCCACACACCCACATGAACATGTGCTCAGTTGACAAAGCCACTCGTATAAATTAATTTTAAGAAAAATCAGCAACCATGTATTTTTTCATTAGTCCGGTCTTTTTGTTTTCTGCTAGCATGAGCCAAATCTGTCTGTAAAACTGGGCTGTAGAGACTTTTTCCCCCAAGGACTTTGCACTGTGCTTAATCACAGCTATGAAGTCCATCTAGTTTATTTTTTTCTGCTTCACTGCACTGGGCTCAAAATGACTGGAAAGCATTCACCTGTAGTAGCCATCTGCCCACAGTAATATCAGTAGTGTTTTAAACAGTAAGCACATTTTCCTCTATCTGTAACTTTGTCATATAACACTGCTGATACAGTAGTGTCTTACAGACCAAAAATCATCTGGTGTCAGCTGAGAAAGAAAGTACACCTTTGACTGAGGCAATAGCTGATACATTCCAGCTATTACCAATGCTCAGGGTTACGTCAGACTAAAATAAGGATGAACTAGTCTTGAATTTGTCTGTTTAGATACTATTTTACAATGGCTAAATTTTACAATTTCCATGTTCTTGCACATCAAACAAGCAAGGTGTATGTATAGGAAGATAGATGCATAAAGACAAGGTAAATGTCTGACAAAGAAAATCCCACAAGCCCCAAAACAAGAGCCCACAAGCGCACCCCAAACCACAGGGCATGTCAGTGTAAAATATCAGTAGCAAGTCTTCCTTTCCAAACAAGCTGAGGACCATGCCACAGCCTTACAGTGCAAACTGAACCACCATTTCACTTGCCTTCACAGCAACCAGAGAAGAAAAGATCCACTGGGACTGATTCCAGCCAAACTGTTACCAGGCACATCAACAGCTGTACTGGGGGAGACTTCGCTCCTCAAAAGTTATTTCCATCCTAATTCCTTCTAAACTAAAGTTAGCATACATAGTACAACACCATGCCATGTGCCTAGGAAACAGTGATTTCAGAAGAAATGAAGAGAGTATTCTTCTGTATTTTAAAGTGGGATACCAACTGTTGAATTTTTCACTGTTTTTCATCTAGGTTTCAGAGTACTTCCCTCAGGGAGTACCACTGCTCTGTAATATTAAGAAGATATTAGAGGGAAAGTTAAGTAAAAACTGAGCTATCAGAATCTTCATATCTTTCAGAAACCCATGTTAGCCTTAAATACCTTTTTCAACTTTTCAAAAGCCACGTAAAAGGCATTTCTTGCTTCTCTTTTCCACTTTAAGGAACTACCTTGTCAGCTCGCATGTGCTTAAGGGAGTTTATACTGGAGGTAACAGGTATTTCTGAATCTTAAATCCTTCTGGGAGACAAGGACATCTTTAACACAGCTTCTGGGAGAGGCATCCTGAGAGCAGTGGAAATTATACATCACAGCAAGAGCACGACAGCAAGGGAGTCAGCTCAAGAAGTGGGGCTGTGACAGGCAAGAGTGAAGCCAAGTTATTCACATCTCTCCTACTATTATCAGTTGATAATGGGTTCATCACTCGAGGTCAGAAACAGATTTACATGAGCCATGGAAACTGAGAAGTTTTAAGCAGTCACTAGACACTGTGCAATCCTAATCCTTATTTTGTTGCTACTTGAAGGTTTTAGAGAGGGCAAACTCTTCAAATCTGGATATACATTTTGTTTCTAGGCTCTTACCAGGTTGTAAGGCCATCCATACTCTGCTTGTGGTGTATCTACCTGCTTGTTTCTCTTTTTTTTGTCTCTATCTCCCTCTGTCTATGTTTTCTTGGCTGCCCTTTGCCTATTCCACTTAGAATCAAGTCCTTTGTGACTGTCTCTGAGGTATTCACATAGCATCTAACACAAAATAGTAATGAGAAAGGGTGCATTTATCTTCATGTTCAGGTCCATTCCCTGTGTTTCACTTATTTGTAATGAATATACAGTTGGGAATATTACATTTGGGAAGAGAGAAATAACAAGAAGTAGTTACATCACAGTAATATTCTGAAAGAGATGATGACCAGAAAGCATTATCTGTGGCTGAAGACTAGAACAACCCCTAATGACCCAAACTGCAGCTCTCAAATGACAAAACTGAGGCCAAAACAGGCTTGCCTCTGTGAACTTGGAGCATCCCTAGGCAGGAATGGGAACATCACCTGTAGTAAGGGCCCCCATGTGAAATGCAACTGCTATATTGAGCTGAGCAGCTCTGCTGAAGCAGCAGTGGCCCATTTTCCTAGAAAATGTCTGTCTCAAGCTGTGGAGGTGTTGGTTTAGTTTTTGGCCTGGTTTGCCTTGAAACAAAGTTCTAGCTAGAATAAGACAGTAATGGGGAAAAAATGTATATGGAATTATTTTTACCACATGGTTTTTTGACAGACAGACACTGCCTTCATCAGCCACATTCCATCTTCTCACAGCTCCCAAATGTTCAGTGGTACAGATATGATCTCCTCAGATCAGCCAAGCACTCTCTATCCCCAAGCCTCTCGGGACTCACCTTGCATTTGAGCCCTTAAATTCTCCAGGGCTGCTGATACATCATTATCCCCACTGCTGGCTTTGTTGACACTCACCAGGGAAGAGACTTCCAACTCATGATCACTTTCAAGTCTCTACATGCTCAAGTTGTCTTCCAACAACAAAAGGAAACCCACTACTGAGGACTTACTTTAACATGGCTGATCATCCAATTTAGGGTCAAGCATGTGGTCAAGTGTTAGATATCCTTTTCTCATGTCTTTGTTTTCCTGGATATGGGAAAAATGCATTAAGTAAAGGGCTGTTAGACCTATGGTCCAACAGTATTTACACTAGGTCAAATTCAGTATTTATGAATACTCACAAACTGGAAAATTTCAGAATCAAGTTTACAATCGAATTTCAGCCAGAAGGTATTATAGTACTTTCTTTTTAGTCAAATGCTATTGTTAACTTTATTTTATTCAGTGTAAAGGATTGTCACTAGGACTGAGGACTGCATAATGAACATGCCAGGAAACTACAGAATAAGAGCCAGCTGTAAGATTTCCCCTTAAGAAAATTGAATACCATTTTGGATAATTGTCTTTTTCTTTCCTATCTGTCAGAAGCCTTTTTGTGATACTGAATAACTCACTTAAACCAGAACCTGCCCATTAACATTACCTTTGTTATAACAAAGTCTTATCTCATCTGGAATCAGACCTACTGCTACATTCTCTTCTCTTCTTCAGGAAAATAGGCCAACCACTTGAGACTTTTGAATTATGTATTCCTTAGGCATCTGCTTTAACATAAAGGCGAACATTCAACACACAGCTAAAATCACCAAACCTTCCTTCCAGCTCCGCATTCAGTCTGAAGTTTTTCTTTCTATTCATTGGTACAGGTAATTCCATTCAACGCTTTCCTTTATCTAGCAAGTTAACCATGTCAGACCATATCCAGTGGGAAGCTGAGTTTTCTCCAGGCAGCAATCCTGCCTTACATTACTATTCTGAGTTTGGTTACTTGACTGAACCACCATCTCCATCTCCCTTCCCCAGTTTATCGTCTAGAAAAAAGTCTGATTTGCGCAGCTGGGACTAAGCCCAAGTTCTTTCAAAGGAGGAGCTGAGGGATTTTGCAGGTTTATTTTCCCTTTTTTCCATTTTTAGGCATTCAGTATGAGGACACTTTTGGACAAGTATGTGTGGTTGCTGTTCTCCAAAATGAAGCTGATTGAAACACGGTAAAATGGTTGGTGTTCTGATAACCTGCCATGTCAAATGTAATGGACACTTCTAGTGGTTCTTTACTATAATTTCTCTTGCCAGTCTCTTATCTAAAAGATATCAATAATAATAGCAAAGCAATGCAACACTTCATGTTAACATAATAAAAATAATTATTCCTTAAAATAGTTTCATGCTACATCACAGAACCATCTGTGAGGGAAAAAAAATGTTTTCAGAGTACTTAGGTACTGTATATTATGTACAGCAATAGTATCTTTAATGAAAAAGGTAGAAACAGTGAGCAAATACCAGTAGCAATTTGAATATAATGATATTGTTGTATCTATTACCAATCACACCAATATAATAAAAGAAAGGAGAAACACCATTTCATGTGAGCAGTTACCTTGCTAAGGGTATTAGGAAAGCACGAATGTACTGTATAGTACTTAGATTTATATGACATTTTTAAATTAGCAGCATCCCCTTAACGAGGTAGATTTGAAGCCATTATGATCCATTAAAACAGTAATAAGTGTCTGATAGTAGAGTCCCTGACATCTTTCTATTAAGAGTTCTTGATTTGGTCTGTATCTGGTTTTGTGTTGGTTTTTTTTGAACTGCATTGAGCACGAATGCCCCTACCACACCAGTGCCCTAGCTGTCAGATTTGTGCTGGTGTTAATAAGGGTACATTTTGACAATACTGATTCAAAAGGCAAATCTGAGGGTTAGGGAACTTCAACCTTCATTTCAGAGAGTAATTTCCTGGGCTACTTCTACCCCTCTAGTTATCCTACTTCACTGTTCCTGACAAATAAAGCCTTGTTCACCACGACCTTTCTTTCTAGGCACAACAAACAGCACTAAACTTTATTTGGAACTTATCATCACTGTTCCTTTACCAGCCAAATGGCCTACTGTTGAGTGACATGGTGGACTCCACAACTACTGCTGGGGGGGTAAACACTCCACCTCTGAATCTTCAAAGCAGGAGGATATTCTCTTTTTAAATAGATTTTGCAGCCTGGTAAGAATAATAACAATAAAATGCATTAGAGAGCCACATTAAATGAATTTTAGGGTATGCTACTCTATAAGCAAAGTGTTCTTAGAATGTGCCATTCTGTGCATACAACAGGTTGTGGGGCCAGAGCAGAGTCACAGCACTGAGTCAAAATGCTGGAAATAATTATTATTTACGGGTAGGTAATATATTTGCCTGTAGAAACAAATATTTATTTGTAAATGTGGTTTGTTGGTGTGACAGCTATAAAACAGGCTTTAAGAGTTTGCCTAATGCTAATTTACATACAATAAAAGTGCATTTACATAACGGTAAGGAACAAACCTGTAAAAACAAGGAAGTGTGCAGTTAGTTTAAAAGTGTTCTATTGAGGTGGCACAGTATTTAAGTGAAATACATGATGCATTTCTGTTTTAACTGCATGTTTCCTTGGATTTCTGAGTCCATTTCAAAGCTTTAATAGCATTTTAAAGCAAGTTTGGGGATGTGAATTTCTTTTGTCTCTTATACGTTCCAAACTAAAATAGAATGCAGAACTTCAGCATCATTACAGGAGAAAAAAAAGAAAGGGACCTGCTAGTAGGTCTCAGCAGCTGGAATAGTCTCCCATGGGGAGAGGTGGAAACCTTATTCCATGAGTCATTTAATACTGAATAAACAAAACACTGGAGAATAAATTGTAAGGCGTGATTTTTTTTGTCGTTCATTGACAGAGGGAGGGCTACTTGACTTAATGGAGCTTTTCCTTTTTTAATATTCTTTGGTAGTAGAAAGCGTGGACAATGCTACGGATATAGTTTATTTCTCATTGTCATGTTGGTTCTTACTGTCATTGTAATAGAGTAAAGGCATGAGTAACTTTAGCCCCTGCACACTATGAAGTTTACAAGATCTCAAGAGTTGCTGAAATTCAGGATCCTCTTAGGTAGTGGCCATCACTGATGTAGTTATATAGTGGCTTAATTACAGTTCCATAAAAGGTTTTGCACACCCGACTATCACAGGTCCTGCAATTAAATGCTGTGCTTTAGTGACAAAGCTCTGAGGAAGGCAGCTGAGTAAGCTGTGTATGCTGGCATGGTGTGCTCTTGGTCTACAGTGGAATCCAGTGGAATCCAGGACTGATAGAAGGCAACAAATAACCCCCTCACATCGCACAGAGCCTGTCTGTAATCAAACGTAATTATGGAATCATTACCAGTCAGAGCTGTTATAGTCTTGCCTGTAATCAAGAACAGCATTATTGCAACATTTATTACTCTCAAAAGTAATCTGAGATTTATGGGTCCTTGGAAAGAAAAGCATTGTTTGGCAAATCTATCTATAAGCATTATTTGGCCGTAAAGAGAGTCCTTTCTCTGAGAGATCAGAGCAGTTCCAATGAAGCGCATCTTTTGGATAATTTCTTCATATTCTTTTTAGCCCTAAATGACAAAAAGCACACACATTACTTGAAGAAATTCAAACTTGTACTTGCCAGCCAAGTAGATGTAAACATCCATTTATTTCCCTGATGCTCGCGATATAATGTAACCACTACGGGTGGAGACAGAACATTCCAGTAGACAGTGGGAATCAGTGTCATCACGCAGAAACTGAACTCTTTGATGTAATTGCTCAGTTGTTATACGCCCATGATGAAAGGTCTCAAGGGGAAGACCTTCCTCTATAGTCCTGAGTTATGGCTTTGGCTGTACCAATAGACAGTGTATCTCTGTTACATAAGAGGGAATGTTAAACAGAAAATGTATCTGGAAAAATGATGATATGTGAAATAATTCATTGTAAGAAGTCTAGAGAAAGGGAATAAGAAGTGCAGTTGATCATGCAAGGGTAGAAGAAGAGGTATCCCTTAATTTTGAAAAGAAAAGGAAAAAAGAAGATTTTTTTTGTGACTCTTAGCTCACAAGGAGACAGAAGAAAGCTGTATATTCAGAAGTGGATGTGGGTGGGAAAGCAATGGGGGAAAAAAAAGCTTGTTGCCTTAAAATGTTACTGCAAAAGGTGTGGAAACCCATTGATAAAACCGCCTCAAAACTCCCCAAGGAATCAGTGTTTTCTCCAAGTTACATAGGTGATCTGTAGAGTTGATCTGGAGGGCACAGGAGCTGATGCAGACTACTCCCCATACCAAGCCTCTGAGGTTAGGAGAGTCAGCTCCTCTGTTTGTGTGTATGGTGACAGTTCTGCCAAATACTTTTCAGATACAGCAGCTTTATCAGTGAGAAGGATCTGGGCTGCCCTGCAAAGATAATCCTCCCAGTGGTGTGTCAGCCTCAAAGAAGGCTGTGATTATCATTCCAGAGGAGTGTAATGTGAACCTGTGCCTCCCATTCAGCCAAGTGATGACTAGATCAAGGAGGCTTCTGCTCTTTGCTCACTCTTCCTTTTGTTTCTTCTCTTTCCTTCCTTTTTTTCTTCCAGCAAACAACTTTCTTCATATTAACTTCTTTTATTACGTACATTTAAGATGTCCAAGGAGTGAGCCAATGTCCCAAGGCACAGTGTTCCTTAGAAATGGATCTCCTAAGAGACCGTCAGCAGAGTACTAGGTGGATGAGAGTTTCTCACCTTGGGATGTTTGGAAATTTGCTGGCTCTGAGTAGCATTTTACAAAGATAGGGTTTCTATGCAAACAGTCTAGCAGAGTCTTTCACTGTAGTTTCAGCTCTGCTAAGCCTGGTGTTTCAAGATTTTGCTACCAGCTCTGGCCTGGGACACACAAAGCTCCAGGTCCCATGTAAGGGTGACTCACCCTTTGATTTAACAGGTCTTAGGGATGGATGTGGTCTGTTTTGTCGTTTCAAGAAAGAAGGTCTTCGTGTAGTGACATCAGGTGTCTGATCTCCCAGGTCTCCTGAACTCCTGTGTGTCCTTTTGTTGGGTTTTTTTCCCACAGAAAGGACAAGCGCATCAAACAGCAGATAAGAGAATGGCCATCTTCTAACTATATTGAGTGGTGCTTATTCATGGGTCATAATCCAGAAACAAATTATTTATGTTTGTCTGGGTTCTTGTTCTGGTCTTGCAGCAGTGAGTTCAGCCTGGAATTTAATACACAAAAAAATACAGAAAAGTAAGGCTGGCAAAACTCAAGATTAAACGAATAACTAATGCATGACAACAGCAAGTGAGTTTGATCTTTAAAACCAGAAAATTTTCTGTACCAAAGTGCTTTTCCTCCCTGCAGTCTGCATAAAGGAAGGAGCAGAGGCAGCTGCAGCCAGCTCAGCTTCAGAGATGGGGCTCCCAGCAGTCAGTCTGCAAGAAAACACCTGGCTGGCCTTAACGAACATTATTTTCTAGAATGTTCCCAGAGCGCTGCTGGCAGGGAAATATACCTGCCTTGTAAGGGAGAACATAAAGAGGCAGTTTTCAAACAGCACATGGTTTGACTTATAAAAGCTTTCCTTAAGGGCAGAATTAATTATCTATCATAAAGATCTGTTATATATTCTGTTTATACAATTATAAAGCATTATGGTTAATTAGTTGTGGTACAGACTCCCGAAGCAGAATCTGGTTAGAGAATAAACAAAACGCTCAGTCAGCTGTGACGGTGGTTAACAACTTGCACTTTCATATCACCTTTCACACTTAACTCTCTTGAAGTGATTTATAAGTTATGCAATCCAGTGGGCTTGAGCTTTGTGTATTTGGTATTTTTTTGGTTTATATAAAATTAGAATATGTTGATCAGAAATGGTCTGAGATTCTCACACCTGTAAGAAATTAAATTCAAAATATTTGTTAACCAACTTTATTTCATCTGTTTTCTTACCTGTTAGTTACTTGTGATCCTATTATGTCTGGCATTGTATATATACAGAAAATAAATACTTCTCCATCCCCTTTTTCTGTCCTGGTATAGACAGTTCTGACTGGCATCAGTGGGAATCCCTATCTACATCACTATCCTAAAAACAGGGGTGAAATCCTAATTGTGAAAAGATACTGATAGAAGTGTGCAATACTGCAAAGATTTTGTTTTCAAACTACATTTTTACAGTATTTCAATGCTATGAAATGAGTTGACAATATTAATGTATTAAACCATCTGACATCTTTGAACTTAATTACTTTTTCACCATCACATAATTTAGCACTGAGTCTTCTTCTTGTGCATATGTTGCTACGGGTGTCTGGGTAGAATAAGTGCTTTTTGAAATCTCACCAGTGTCATGTGAGTAGAGCTGAAAAAAACTAAGTTAGTATTATTTGTCGTATTGTGGGATATTGTACTGGTTACTGTGCATGCCCAAAAAGCACTTCTTAAAGCAAAAAATTTGCAATATTTATAAGAAAAACTGATGAAAAAAACCCACAAGATGGGAGCAAGAGAGGAAGAGTATATATTTAGTATTGTCTACATATTTATATTGTAAAACATAGCACACAGTATTTTTAAAAATCTACAAATACATTAAAACAAGCACTCCTCACTGAAAATGCCACAGCCTGATATCAATTCCGTTTCCTGAATGCATCATGAAAGTAGTGGGATTTGAGATAACTTTGAAGGAAGGCTTCGTAGTATTTTTTAAAGTCTATTTTGGGCATAGTTGTCTAGAAGAAAGCCTGAAATATATATATATGAAAGAATTTCTGAGACAAAAACGTAAGGGCAACTGAAAATGGCATTGTCAGCTTGGAACAACAAACTGCACAGTAAGATATGAGATAAGGTTGTACATGAGTGCCCAGTGGATGCCCTTAACTTCTGTTTGAAATGGCACTGAAGGGGAATGCCAGGAAAGGATACAGAGAGAGGCTGATAAAATTGGAGAGAGAATTCAGGAAGCTTATCTTGACTCCAGTGTTTTAGGCTAAAGGGGAAATCAGGTATGGATAATGAAATTCATTCTAGATATGACAGTTGCATTGATGAAATTGCAAGAAATCACCTAAAAAACCACACAAGTAGAATAATAAGAGATAAAAAAAGAGCCTGGTGAGGAATCTGTTGAAATTTAGGATGGAGATCTCCCACAGCTGAAAGAAAGGTTAAGGAACTGATTTGATTTGAAAAAGGAAACGAGAAGAAAAAAACCCCTTTCTATCTTTTCAGTGGTGAATCAAGAGAGGACAATATTTCTGAGTCACAGTATGATCGTTAACATCACAGGCTGTGGAGGTGGAAGGAGTCCTGAGATTTGGTCACATCACTAACAATGACGTCAAAAGAGCTGAAATTTAAGACAACTTGGGAAAAGGTGAAGCTGGCAGAAAGCCATCTGAGGTCATAGTTTCAGGCAATAAATTATTTTATTTTAAAACCTATAGACAGGATGAAAACTCAGCAGAAATATGAGAGTAAAATCAGGTCAAATGTAGGATTTTAAAAATATGGATGAGACAGATATCATTCCATGTATACTGGGATTTTTGTGAAGAGTTATAACAAACAAAGAACAAGGATTCTTGTTCTCCTACAAATAGAAAATTACAGGATTACTGGTAAAGGAAGAGGGGTAAAATGAAAATCTGATAAGATTTGCCAGGAAAAGGGATTGGGAGTGAGAGAAGAAAGTGGGAGAGTGAATGAAAGGAGAAAGAACGTGTTAATTAGATCTTCTCTTGAAAAACAAAGAACTGATAACATGGATAAGAAGAGGCAGAGGTGTGTGAAGCTGAATTCAGGATAACATTATTTAAATTAAATGTTTGAATTTATAAATAAAACATACTTTTAGGTTTTAAACATGGAGAAGTTATTACATAATTTGAATCAATATGACAGATATGTAAAAATTTCAAAACTGTTTCCAGTCTCATATCTGAAGTGTAAATAATACTAAGATACTTGGATAGTGTCAAAACATTTAAATATTATCTTGAATTTGTGTGGGAACTGATTATTTTTCAAGCAACTTTCAGAGATCCAGTTTTTGTCTTCTGCCACTAAGGAAATAAGTGTCTTGTAGATGAAAACAAGATGACATTTTCAAAATTGTTGCCCCCTAGTAGACAGTAAAAATTGAGTTTACACAAAGAGGTTTTGAAAATAAAATCAGAAGTCCTATTCCTGTGTTTTATGCAAGTGGAAGTCCACTTTTGCTGTCAGCGTTTTGCTAGCTCCCAGGCATTTCCCTGTTCCCTCAGTAGCCCTGTGGATGAACTGCCCGTAACTGCTGTGTAAATGTCATTATCTGCTTATCATTCTTACATTACTATAAATTAAGCTTCTTGCTGCCTAATTTTAGCAGTGGCATGATCAAACACATGGAATAGGGAAGATTTAGAAGCTCACTTTGTCCAACAGTCTAAAAATCTGGAACATATCATCCAGTGGAAGTTTAAGTTCCCAGATAAAACAGCTTTCCTTCTTTTGAGCAGCAAGCTTTCCAAGGAAGAGTTCTCATTAACAAATTCCCCTCAAACAGTTCATTAATTTAAATTTCTGTATTTTGTTGCTATTTGCCATGTATACAAGCTAGCTATGCTAAATAACACTAAAAATATCCCACTTTGTTATATGCAAATAAAAAACTTTAATAGGCATTAGTCTCATAGAAACACTCAAGAACTTAAATAGCTGTACAGGAGGGACTATGCCACTGTGTAAAAATAACCATAAAGTTTATGAGAGCAAAGATCCCATTGGCTGAGCCTTTGCAATAGAAATGTATTTAGAAACAGTAATACATACATGGGTGGGATACATACTTTGGTCCTTTGGTGCAGGCATTGGGTTTGATGCATGGAATGGACATTGCTGTGGCATGTGAGCACCACATCAATACACACCTCTCACTTTTAAATGTTTACAGTAGGCAGGTGGGCTTTGAGTATTGGCTTTGAGTGTGCCTATAGTCCAACACCATCTTTCTGAGGATGTCTTAGTGTTTGGAAAATCCCTGCTTTACCCAGAGCTAGCACAGCCCTTGGCAGCCCAGATCTATCCCCCAGCTTGCGTGGGCTCTTGGAGCCTCTGGCACGCAGCTTGGCAGCCACAGAAGTAAAAATAACTTTGCTTCCCTCCCACCGCCTTTCTACCCCAGTGCAGAGGGAAGGAAAGGATATTTAGTGCTGAAACTAGAGAGAGTTCAGGTAATAATAGCATTTTAGGAATAAATTATGAAGATACACATATTTCAGGCAGTTTTAATCTGCCCCTAAATTACAGCCTGTAGTGCATCACTCCCCTACACACTTGGTAGAAAAGTACTGGGCTGAGCCTACATATAAACTAAAATTTAACACATTCAAATGTAGCAGAAATTAAAAGTACAGAAAAAGCTGTTATAAGACATTTAGGTTTATCTTGAAACCACCATTTTCTTTCAAGCTGTGTAGCATAATCACAAGCACGCAGCAGCAGCTCCAAAAAACATCATCCTCCAACATTCCAGTGCTTATGGGTGTGCCTTAATTGAAAGTATTCTGCAGAACAAGGAAACCTGAATCTTTAGGAGAAAAACATTGATTATATAAGGACGCTATTTCTAATTAATATAGATTCAGGAGAGAAAAGGAGTTGCTTATTCTATTTACATGAACAGACTTTTAAGAAAAACAAAGAAGTTAGTTGATGTGCCAAACTCTGTTATATATCAGCAGTTTGGAAAGAGAAACCTTGATTTCAATCTACTGCTATCCTATAAATAATAATGGTACATCAAAAGTCTGGTGTAGTCCATGGCTTATTTGAGAAACAAACTTCTACAAGAAATTAATTGGATGATGAGAGTCAGAATTATGGGTTAAGTTTTGTATCCACATATCCTGTTTTCCTCCTGAGTTACTGAGTGTGTGACATACATAAAGAAAACATGTACCTATTTGCACCAATAAAACATGTCAATGGATTTTCTATGAGATGCTTTTTCATGTTTTCCCAAATCAACCCTAAATGTTTCACACTATATATGATTTCTCAGAAGATGTCTGGTTATAGTGGTACTGGTACTGGTACTATAGTATGTTTACTCTGGAAAGACAAGGAGGTCCCACCTAAGGCAATTCTGCCCTTTTGAAGTGTTTATTTTTGAGTATACTTACTGCTGATAGTACATACTCTATTGTTGTCCCACTGCCTTTTTTTTTCCCTGAACAGATATTTCCTGTCTCTCAGCCAATATATTGAGATTATCTTGCACTCCTTCTGCAGAACAAATACTGCTCTACAGACAGTGGGCTTGCATGGATTATCAGTGGGAACACTGTGTCTGCTGTATCTTAAAGTGTCATCTCTCTCTTCATTGGTCATTTTACAATCACATCTAGAAGATCAGAGAGAGCTTTATCATGGTCCCTTCCTTGCCTTGGAAAAAATCCCTCAGAGGTCTCTCAGGGACCTGGCCTCACTCCTATACTACCTGTCCCAGAACAATGTTTCGGTCTTGAAATAAAACACTTTGCATGAAATTATTTGCTTAAAACATACATGACATATGTGGGTTGACACATGTGGATCCACAGCTGCAAGATAAGCTTAGACCTCACTCCATGGAAACCATTAAGGTTGATTTCAAAGGAGTGTTGCAAGAGGCAAAAGTTTGCTTTTCTAGTGTAGGAAAATCAGAATAAAATTCATCTTTGCAATGGAGCATACTCCATAAATACTTGTTAATAGTGAGATGGCCTTTTTCTAACTACTTTCTTGATGAAGTTGTGTCTCCTTTTCACAACTGTCTCTCAAGTCAGATAGATCATAAATACAGAATCTACACATTGTAAGTGAAAAAATTATCTATGACACTACCTGAATAACACAGTGGAACTGAAGGATTAACCTGCTCCATGGTTTTTGGGAAATATATCCCTGACATGAAATTCAAGCACATCATGAGCCCTTTGCACAGCACATGCACAGCTGTGGTCCAGCTCACAGGGAGCAAGCGCTTGGGCTTCTCTCTCCCCGCTGGAGGATGTGGTTCCCCCTCACCAACCAAAGAACAGTCTGGGCTGGCACATAAGGACACACCACAATAGAAAGGACCATTTCTGGAAAGAGCAGAAAGCCAGAAAGGATTCCTCCAAGCAGCACGGCTCACCCAGCTGATGCAGCACCAATCTGTCACCTTTTGCAATGGAAATGAGTCCAGAAATTCTTTCTTACCTCTCTGGCAGCAGCTTTTACCCTGATAAGAGCAGCTGCATGTCACCTGTTATCAAGAGAGTGGTTGCTGGCCAGGAGACGTGTTACTTCTTTTTGGTTTTAAGTTTTAATTTTCACCTGCAGTGGGGAGATAGAATGAGTTCCAGTTTAGCTTGACAATCCTGCCTGCACAGGTGTGCTATAAGAATACCACTGTGGTGTTCAGCTCAGTGAATGTTTTAGATGACTACAGTAATTATCAAAAGTACTGGGTTTAGTTTCCCCCCACTTTAATCTGCATCAGATTTGCCAAATAGTTTCAGCTGGCTTTTTTACCTAGATAAATAAAGCTGGAGGAGGAAATGAAAAGGCTTGTGCCTCATTTGATGCAATAGCTGGCACTCAAATGATGCAGAACTTGGGAACTGTATGGCCAAGACCTTCTTCTTCGTGAGATTATTTGAATTGAACTTTTTAATTTCCTATCTAAATTTGTCCTTTAATTACCACATTATATTCCTTTCTGGAGTGAGGTCCCCAGTCCCTGCTCCTGATACTGGTATATTTTGTGCATGCAACACCAGGGTGGAGCAGCACCTCTAAGGGCAGGGCACAGGAAAGGGGAGGAGGAGCTCAAGGTCATCACCCTGAAAGTGTCCAGTTGCACGCTCCTCTGCCCTCCTCTGACAGGGAAGGAAGGCAAGAGTCAGTGCCTCTCCTACTCTGCTGTCTTTCTTTCCATCCCTTTGATCCTTTGGCAGGGGAAAAAAAATTACGAGGACCAGAAGTAAGGAGTTTGTGTCTTACTGGGATGGGCTCTGACTAACCCAATATTTATTATGCATTTTATATAGAGGGAGGATGGAAGAGTTGTAGCAGGAAAGACTGAGGGAGGTTCAGCTCCAAATATCCTGGCTCCTGAGGTTGAAGGATCCCTCCAAATTTAACCCAGTTTCTTGCATCTCAGTGAGTGAAGCAGCATAACCATGCAGGTGTTCAACAGGGGGAACCCCCAACTCTAAATTTCTGTGAACTGAGTGCTTTGATTCCTCTTGTTCTAGTTACTTCTGAATAAAACAAGCAATTTCCTGTTAAAAGTAACAGCTTATTCGAACTGGGACTTTGCAGTTTTTCTTTTCCTCATGAAAAAATGAAAAAGTATTTTGGGTCAGTCTAAACAAATTTAATCTATTTTTTCAGTTTGGCTACTGATAGAAAAAAAATGCCCCCAGTTCTATTCTAAAGTCTAGTTCTATTGTTATCACTCAACATTTTCTATAAATATAGCAATTAATTTGCACTCTAGAGTTAATACAGAAGAAAACCCTAGGATTCAAAAGTATACCTAGATGATTTTTCTCTGTGTTCGTACCAGCTCTGTCAGTCAAGTTAGGCCATCTGTAACATCCTTGTAACCTACAATTTCTAAATTCCCATCCAGCTACACCTATGCCACTCCTTTGTTTCCAGTAGCATTAGATGGGATTAACTAAAGAAGGAATTAAGCCTCCAAAGTTAATTAAAACATTGTTGATGATGACCAGGAAGGCATACTTTGCAGCTGTGGGTGGAGAGATGCAGGTGCTCAACATGGGGCATTTGTGCCCTGGCTTTTAAGCTCCCGATCTGTGAAAGAAAAATGCCTCTGGTTTCTCGTGGCAGTGTGAGCTAAACACAGAGTGAAGTGTAGCTGCCGCGGCTTCCCCTGGAGGCTCCCATCCGCTCTTTGCTCTGGAGGCTCCATCTTCTCAGTCTGGTGCTGTTACATCTTTAATAAGATCAATAATCTTTCTCGACTTTAGCAGCTTCATGAATTCTGATTAAGCTCCAGGACAGCGGCTGTGTATCAAGAATAATAGGCAAGAAGAAGACTTTAGTGTCTCAGTCCATGAAGCATGATAGTTTCTTCTTTAGGCAAACTGTTATTGATTTGATTTTGGGTTTTCTCAGCGTGGCCTCTGTAAATAAAGTGTTAGCACACAGTACGCTCACTGTTCGACTCCTCTTCCCTGCAGACCAATTCTTTTTGTGGAAGACTTACGTTAATTGTTCCATGACTACTAATGTCTTTAATTAAGGCTCACGTGGTTAAGTCTTCAGTGAGAAAATTAGACGTGCTTACAAGAATTAATATAGTAAGAAATCACAAAGGTACAATCAGGAACAAAAAGTTGGAATGGTCTCTAGCACTGCCTTTCAACAAAGCACTGGTGTGTGAGATTCTGCATGTCATTAAAATTCAATTAAGTATTTTGGGGAAAAAAGCCTGGCACTGACAGGATACGTCATCTGACCACAGGAAGCTGTGCTGACAAAAAATTCATAAAGTGGAAATTGGAAACCCATAGTCTGAAGCTTTCCTGTATTAACAGTTTAATGTCCAATTATGTAATATATAATTTATGAGAATTCTCTAATGTGATCTAGCCTTGCATATTTTGCAATTTATTATTCTTATTTAGGAAGGAGAGAAGACAAAACTAGTCTTTTTGATTTTGGAGCCATTTTTTATAATTCTTAATAGATACATCTCATGGTAATTTTCCAAAGACCTGACTTTGCAAACCCCAATTTTCAGTTCTCACTAGTGGGTTCATTTGAGCTTGAATCTTGGCCACTGTTTTCGTTTTGAAGATGGAATTTTTCAGGTAATTAGACATTCGGGGCAGGGAATTATGCAATTATGCTGAAACATAGATAGAATTATAGTGTTGCGTCACTGTTTTTTATGGAAGTGTCATTTAACTGCAGTTCTGAAATGACTCCTATTGTCAAATTTTGAGATTTCCTGTAGCCATAAACATCCACAAATCCTCTTTCTATATGCTGAATGATTTGTTTTTTATAGTCTTGTATACACTTTGTGTTCCAAAAGTGGATCTTTATTGCTTATGGTCCTTCTGTGGCTACAGTAGTACCAAAGCATCTTGGTTTAACAACTTTATAGCTCTTGTGTATTTAAATGCTTTCATTTTCACTACTTCTTCTGAAATGCATTATGTGGAAGAACATTCTTTGTAAATCCCATTTTTGTTTTTTAATATCTACTCCTAGTTGTAAGTATCCACTCCACTAGGAGCCTTAAGAGATACAACTCATGCCAAAAATACCATATTTGGGAGTAAGCTTACAGTGGAAAAAAATTTAAAAATCATTGACATGCTTTATTTGGGAAGGAATCTTAAAAGTGCCTTTTAAGAAACAGACAGGGAGGAGAGTGGCCAGAGAGTATTAAAATATTGACTAGGCTAACAGGCAGTACCTTACTGTTTGAAAATATGCAGGAATGCAAGGAGAAGGAGCAGTCAGTGAGCCCTCTGGTAGCTGCCATGGAAAAGGTGACCATGTCCTTCAGAGCAGTTACCTCTGCAGCTAGATTGGAAAGCAGATATCCACGGCCTTGGGGAATAGCTTGTGGCAGGATAAATATTCCACAAAGATGAAGCTAGGGGAAATTGAATCCAGAAATAAGGAAACTAAAAGTAAATGGAAAAGAACCTGGTAAGGAAAAGTGAAAGAATAATCAGTATGTGGAGACTAATAGAGATTTTCTTTTTTTCAAATTATTTCAACCAAGAGGCAAAAACTTCCTCCACTAATTTCTGTTTGCATTTTAAAGTAGCTAGACAGCCTGGACTCAAGGTATCTAGAAGAGGGCTAACTTGCTTCTGGTCAGTTCAAAGGTGACATAGAAGGGTATTCAAAACATGTTTGTTAAAAAAGTAAACTTCACCGAAATTTGCTTTAAAGTTTCCCACACTGTTGCTCCAAGAACTGTCTGAGACTACTGTAACTGAAAAATAGAGGTAGTGGTGTGGGAAAGCTCAATTTTAGGGTACTTAGCATTATATGTATAGGAATTTTTATGCCTTTTTTTTTAACAATAATAATAATAACAATAACACTCCTGTTGGTTGTCTGGGTCTTTCACACAGCAAGAAGAAAAAAAATGTTTAAAAACTTGATTGTACAAGGCCGAGTACTTACCACTACTTTAAAGTGACATTATAAGAGAGTGACTCCCAAGCTGGTGGAATTCTCACAGATCCCAGTAGGACAACAAGTGGAAAATTCCAGAAAGGTCTATAACAACACCATGAACAAAGCACCTAAATCTGACCAGCACACCACTAACTTCAGTGCACTCTTACTTGCAAGAACTTGGTTTATGGTGTTTGAGCACAACGTTGCTTTTTTCTCACCAGCTCCACATGTAAAGACAAAACAGCTTTGCCACTTACACCAAGGTGTAAAATAAAGGAAATTACCCTCTTTGTCTTTTGTAATGATTCCCACATTTCCAGCCTACTCTGGCTCATGCTGCTTTACACATGCAACAAGGTTTAATTACGTAGAAGCCAAGATGAAACTGGAGGAGCCCAGTAACCATGGAGATTAGAGATCAATAATATAATACTATTTGTTTATAAATTATCAATAGCCCAAATATCCTTTCATAAAAGGGAAATAGGCAAGTGAGATCCAGGTAGCATGCTCAGTTTATTATTATTTTCTAAAATCAAATGTGATTATACTTTCTGTGGGTGACTACCTTCCCATTAATAATAAAAGTTATGAAAGCCTGTGTATCACACACAAAATACAATTCACATTCCTAATTCTTATTTCACTTAAGAAGTCCCTATCACAAAGCTCACAAACGGTGGCAGTCATAATTAGAAGGTTATCTCAGATAGTGATGGTGAAGAACCTGGAGGAGGTTTTAAAACTTTATAGTTGCTTTTCCTTTTGGATAGCTAAGACATTTTCCAACTAAATATTGTTTATCTTCCTCCTTGCTTTTAAAGAAGCAACTAATCAGTTTTACTGAGAATATTTTCCACTGGAAAGTCAATAGCCATCAAAATTTAAACTCTTCACATGCTTTACTATTCTGGTAACTTTCAACTTTTAAGGAAAAGAGTAGTTTGTCATTAAAAATAGCTTTACATTTAAAAATAGCTTTTTTTTTTTTGTTTTAGTTTGTTTTCAAAATTACTTTGCCAAAAATTAATATTAAATGTGGAAAAGACATGTTACATTATTTTACAGTTTTAAGTAATGCAAACCCAGAAGTGACCTGTTTTATGTTTCACTCCATGTTGTTTGTTTCCTTTCAATTTGGAATAGTAATTTTAAAAAATCATCCAAAAAATGCAACATATATCTCTACAACATTTACATGTATAAAAGGCAAAGTATGGAGAAATAAGAGCAATTGCAGAATAATTTATTATAGTGTTTCATTATATCCAGAGAATGAATTAATGTAGGAAACTAGATGATATTCTTGAATAAAAGTATTGTTATCTGATCTGCATCAAGAAGCTAAGAGGATAACTGATTTTATGACAAATCCCACTTTTGTAGCAATTACATAATTATTATGTAATTGCCATAATAAATCCCTGGTTTATGATTTCACAAGAACAACTTCAGCATCTCCTGAGCTCGAGTCTGAGCTTGCTGAGCTCTTGCAGTGAAGTCCTATTTAGACATAAGGGATGCATACACGTCAGCATTTCAGCTTGGGACTTCGTCTCCAGAAAATTCCAACTTGCCATGTTTCCATTTCAATCACAAAGTCCTCTCGGAGCCTGCAAGCTGGTTTCCTTTTGAGTGAAACTAAACCAGAATATGTGATGTGGAATCCAGAGGACATTCAGCCCATAGGGCAAGAGCAACAGCAGTCTAAATGAGAAATGTGTGTAAGAGTGGGTGTTAAGCCTTCAGCCTTGGGTTTTTAACTCTACAGATCCACTCCCCTTGGACAGCATTACTTGCTCTAATATGGACATGGCTAGTGAGAAGCATTACTACTCTAAATAATAACAATGTGTTGTACCCTAAGTGTCATCTTAAACTGATCTCTATTTAAGAGAATGGATAGGGCTCCGAATTTCTGAAAACCTCCCATCTTCCAGGGGTGCAACCCTCCTATATGAATTTCAAAGCCAGCTATTCCATTACTCACTGCTCCCTCTGCATCCTTGCTCAGCAGGTTAAGAAACTGTCATTACACTGTGTCCACCCTGAGAGAGCTTACAAGTTCCCCTAGTGAGCAGCAGATTGATGTGAAGTTTGCTCTGCCGGCTATCCAAGTGCCCAAAGGCACTGGTCCCGGTGGGATGTGAACGCTTGCCAAGCACCTCCGGCCCAGGAGCGGCACTTCCACCACGTGCAGAGATTGCTCTGGTCTGCCTGAGGCACGGAGGGAGCCGCAGGGTTGCTGTGGTGAACCCAAGCATGTAGAACTTGTTTGCCCATGCCATCAGGCTTACTTCATCCTTCACTCCAAGCAACACCTGGAAACATTTGTTTTCTAATGGTATTTGGCTATGAACAGACTGTATTCAAACGATCTTTCTTGGGTTGTTTTTCTTAAAACCTTCAGTTTGTTATAACTAGTTATAGAAAGGCTGAATACATATCCTTCTGTTTGAACAGAGGAGGAAGGCGAGGATTTAACCCCGAGGATGGAGCCCCTCATTGAAAGCCATCAGACTGCCACTGAGTGTGAACTTTGGGAAGAGATGCTCTGGGATGCAGAAAGCTGTGTCCTAAGGGCCTGGACCTCTGATGGTTCAGGTGGGGATTTGATAAAATGCAGAACAACTCCTCCTCTACCTGCACACACTCCTTCCAAATGAAGGCAAAGTAGGAGAAAAAACAGCAGATGCCATGGCCTTGTCTTGATGTGCAGCCAGGATACAATTTGGGTGTGCGTCTCAGGAAAGAAGTCTTTCTGACCCCTGAACTAGATACATAATTGCTAGCAATTGTGAGGTAAGAGTCTGTGTCCATGAGAAGCAGAGTTCAGATCCAGCAGGAGCTTGGAAATGGGACACAGTCACAGGAGCAAAATTTTGCCTTAGTAATCAAATAAACTTCCTGGTTCCCAATTGATCTCCTTGCTTCCTCTGAGATCAATGATCACTCTGTCTCCAGGATCAGCAGGTGAGCCCAGTGAGGGGCTGCAGGCTCCAATCTGTGGCAGCGAAGCCAGCAATTAGCAGAATGTGCTGGCCTACAAAGCACAGCTCCTGCATCAGCTGCCTTTTAGGAGCCCCAGGGAACAGCCACTTTGCTGAGCTTCTGGAAATACTCCACATGGAGAATATTCCCCCACAAAGCAGCAGAACTCCCATGCTATGCTCTGTTGCCCCGAGTTTGCAGTTCTTCGATGTTTTCAGTTTCTGTAAAAGTTTCTCACGCACTTTCTGTAAACATGGTCATGTTTTGTTAACTGTACTTCATTGTTTTTCATTCCATTCTCCTAGGCGGAGACATTTGATGGATTTTTCCTTTGACCAGTGTGATTGAGGGGTAGTAATTTCTCCCTCCAATCCACGGTGGTTCTTAAGAAGATATAAAATAAAGTTCGGGGTTTCGCCCCGGCTCTCTTCTTCTTGCTTCCCACCTGGCCAGGTCTGCGTGGTTTTTTCGTGTCTGTGTGCGACATCTGGAGTGCGTGAGAACTTCTACTACAAAAGTAAAAACACAGAACAGTAGAAAAACCAGGGTGACAATGCTCAGCATTGCAATATTCATGCTCTTTTAGATTAGAATGAAATGGCTTTAATGGTCTAGATTTAAAAAGACAGTCAGCCTCAGGACAACATGAATCCAGCTCTTGCCCCAAAATCCATCCCACTGGCTCCAAGTACCACCCCACCTGGGCTATCAACAGCACTGGGGTTCAGCTGCCCCAGCAGCCTGAGAGTTGAAACCACCACGAAAAAGGCACAGATGACTGTACCAATGAAATTCTCAGATATTTGCTAAGAGCAGAGAAAAGGTGAGATGGAGTTGCCTGAAAATGGAGATGAGATGCAATTGAAGGGCATGCATTGTTGACTGGAACACACAAGATGCAGACAGACTCTTTGGCAGGCATTGCACACAGAAACAGCACATTTTTAAAAAGCATGGAAGGCAGCCACGTTTTAATAGACTTTCTCCCTGTCCTTTTTTTAATCTTACTTCAAAGAAGAGGTCAGCACAATTCCTTTTCCCCAAGCCTTGTACTTGGAAATATCTAAGTCATTTAGACTGAAAAAAAAAAAAAAGAAGAAAATGTAGACTACAAAAAAAGAGTTGGACATGATCCTCTACCAAGAGGGATCACCGTTCTTTACCAGATTCTGCCGGCAATTTAATTATGAGGATTTTCTCCACATATAACACTTAAAGTCAACCATGGGGAAAGGGATAGAGAAGGCAGCAGTCGAAATAATAAATAATTTGGTGCCTGCTAGAGAATGAGCCTGTCTTTAAATGACAAGAAAAAGATAGTAATGTGTTTTCACATTAAGTCAGTATTGACATTTTTAAAAAGCTTTAAAACATACAACCAGGTTTTGTAGTTAAGATGGGAAAACATTTTAAATTGGAAATGTGGATTTAATCCCCTCAATTAAATATAAAATATTTAAATACTTAACCTGATTGCTGCCAACTGCAATTTCCTATAATAAGGAATTGTGAGGATAGAGAGCAGTTCTTAAAGGCACATGGTTCACACAGAACGAGCAAAGATTCAGGTCTGGAAACTGCAGCTTTGTCTGTGTAAATAGTCCCTTTGCCCCTTCACACAAATTACAACTGGGAAAATTTCAAGTACTATTTTTTTACATGACATTTAAAAAAAAGTCTTGTGTTTTTTTCATGTGGACTGTCTGGTAACTGCGTTATTAACAGCAGATATGGCAAAACAACACAGGTTTTCAGCCAGTTGAGCCATATCAAGCCTCTGACATCTGAATTAAAGTACATAAGAAAATTTTTCTGGAGAAACTTTGGACCAGTCCCACCCAATGTGGAATTCACTCCTTGTGAACAATCACCCTGTATATCTATCCATACCTACATATATAGACACACACATAATATATATCCACATTCTCTGTACGTATATGTACCCTTTACATTAATTTTGCTGTGATCTTTAGGACAAATCCTCTTCTTAATTATGATGGTGTAAAATATAACTTTGCTGAAATACAAGTCCATATAAAAATCTCTTTTCCCTTCTAACTGCTTTTTTATCTATGCATAAAATATCACTGTGCTGAGGGCAAGATGTAGGCACCAACTGGCAACTGAGCAGTTATATGAACCCACAAGGCTGTTTTTTCACACATTTGGAGGAAGCAGCAGATTGAAAAACTCTGATTGCTGGCCTACAACTAAGCAGTATGTTCTGAATTCCACCTCAATCCATCTTAGGATGTGGTCATTATAAATTAACTTCCTCTACATCTCCCTTCTCTGAACTGCAGTTCAATTCATGAGTAAAACTGTATCTACAGAATTAAGTTTTATTTTTATCTGACTTTTTCCTTAAACGCTGCATATTCTAATTTCCTCCTCCTCCCTCCTCCATGGCTGGCAACAGACCAGCTCTTTCATTATATTTGGAGCAAAGAAACAGCCCACTGAATCTTCCCCAGGCCACATCATCAAGTCTTAAACAGTTTGAACAAATCAAAATACTTATTTAAAAGTAAGTGAATTCCCATTTATAATACAGCCTTCCACTGCTAATGACACTTCTGATCTCTGCAGACAAAATTCACAGAGAGAGAAGAAGGACAAAAAAGCTGAGATAGATAACTTTGTCCTGTTCCAGGCATGCTGCTGGAGCTGTCTCTGGCAGGAGCTGGCTCCCTGCATAGACAGCCAAAGGAAGAGAGGACAAGCCAGAGGTTTATTCTCATCTTAACTGTGGACAAAGAACTCCTCTTTCCCGTCTCTCCTCCCAGCAGATGGAAACTAGGATGACTGGGATTGTAATTAAGCACACCAGCATGGAGAAAGCAGAGAAGAGAGAAGATTTGTGTCTGAGAAATTCCCTGCTCAGACTTTCTGGCCTGGCCTGAGCCAGCACACCATCAGGCACTTAGGAAAGGCACCTGTAAGGCCAGGTTGGATGTATCTGGGACAAAACGCTCAAGGGAGGAAATCCTCAGATAAGAATCATTCCTCTTCTCAGTTTACCTCAAATTTCATCATCTTAATAATGTAATAAACACTGTAGAAGAGGCTTTCTCTAGGCCAGAGGAGTTTTATGATCAATAGATACATATAAGCGGAAAAGGTAAATAGAGCAAGCCAAGCATTGCTTTGTTACTGTGTTCTCAGAAGCATTTCTGTCCCCTATTGCAAAGTAGACCCTCGATATTTTTAAATATAAGAGCAGAGTGCCAAATTGCCACCTGTTTTTTTTTTTTCCTCTCAGATCAAAGACTTAGTATATCCCAATTTCCAATGTCGCCAGTGCTCTACACTAAATCTCACTGTGGGGATGCCTTCTCACCTCTTGTATTGCTCTGGCAATGCCTACACTGATACAGTTTCCTGAGATCGTTTTGCACAGATTACCTGTTTTGATAGCAATTTCAGAGTAAAGCCTAAAAGAGAGTGGACTCTTCTCTTGGAGACTGAAAAATTACTGGGTCATGATCTCCAGACTACAGTGATATTATCAGAAGTGATCTCCAGGCTACAGTGATATATCAGAAGTGGATGATGTTTCAAAGGAGAACTTTTTCAGCGTTATCTTCATAGTTTCTTTGGGGGAGCAGAATATTAGTTTGTGCAAAAGCCAGAATAACTCTTTGAAGCACAATGAGGCAGAAGGTGCCAGAAAGGCCTTGTTCAGTTAATTGCAATTTATCTAAAAACAGAATAAGCTATTTGCAAATTTCCAAGCAAGATTTTATCCTTCAGTTGGATTACCTCATCTGCTTAAGAAGAGTGTACTGGGTGACTTGTATTCTTCCTTATTATATAGAAGAAAATAATCTCCTGTATTGGAGAAAACAATCTTCGTACAGCTAAACTTGCTGTTGCCAAGGGAACACTTTTCTCCCTCTGTGCCATGAAGACTATAAAACTCAATCTAATACCAAAAAGTGATTTTTTGAGACACTGTGCACGTAGTCTTATAAATAGCCAGAGACTTCCATTGCTACAGGAGATCCTTGCAGAGCAAGTCTTAATCTGACGTCTTTTTGATGTCTTTGGTGAACAGATCCAGTAGACAGCCTTTAGCATCATGTCTGAAATCTCCCCTTCTGGTCTAGGCAGGGTGAAATGCACAGGCAAACTGCTAAGACTGGCAGATCACCAGAAGATGAATTTGTTCAGCTTAAAAAAAGGAAAATTGTTTTCCAAGAAGACAGAGTTTGACTTCAGCAGCACCTCTCATGCTTAGAGGAGCTGTGTCAGGTATCTGTGATCACGTGGCTGGTCATGTAGGAGACAGGAGTGGAAGTGGGTCAGGTTTTCATCGCTTTTACCCACAGGGTACAACATCCTTTTCTTTAAGGACGACCACCCTGGAGATGTCTGTCTACCAGGATATACCCCATGCCAGAAATCATCTGTCAGTCCCAGCTGGATGGAGCAGAGTATCTCCCACATACAGATGTTTCCAAAATAGGGTGTAGCTTTCTTCGGGAGAAGAGAGAGCCATCGGAGGCAGTGATGAAGAGGGTTAGTTTGAGAAGGCTCAGAAGTCTTAAATATGAAGGTGAATAGTTTTGGACAAAATCTGGAAAATGGCTTTATTCCTATAGTTTCTCTCAGACTTGTACAAATCAATAGCTATAACAACAGTGCTATACAAAATTTCTTACGGGAATAACTGCAACATGAAATAAATTAGCTAGCTAGCCTCTAAGTAAACAAAAATATGTCAGCCATCTTTGTTCATTCACTCACTCTACTTTTTACAGCTGTCCTAGGATTAAAATTTGTCTTCAATGTATATTAAGATTCAAGGTGAATCTTAATACTGACTTGTACTGTAAAGCATTTGAGAGATCTACAGCAAAACACTACATTTCCATTTCTCAATCAATAGCCTCTTAATTGATGCCATTTTATAACCTGATGGCAACTTCTAGTTTTGAAGCAGTTGTTTTAACTTGATCTTTGGGTAGGAGCATATACTGCAAACTACATCTGTTAAAAAGGAAATTTTAAATTCCTCTATTAATCCAGTATCAATTGTCATTACAACACCTTCCTACTTTGCCCCCAAAACAGAAGTTAAATTACAACTGGAACTACATTAAAAGATAGAGAACATTAACCTCATGTGTCCAATTTTAGCCCTAATTATACTATGATTAATATGTAATACCTGCAAGTACTGTAGTATTACTTGAAATAAAATTCGGCAGTCCTTTCTGGGATAAATTTAATGCATAAGTACTATTCCACCCTAACAAATAGAGGGAGAAGTGTAAATGTTTTTTATTTGGGAGACAACTGAAGGAGAACTAGCCAAACTGCAGAAGACACAAAAGTCAAATAATAACAACAAAAAGATCCTTTGAATCAATTGATAAAACAAATATTAAGTCTTCTACAGAAGCCCTATCTAAACATACCATAGACAAAATCAGAGGAATCTAAAGGAACAAAATGCAGGAATCTAGAAGTGTCTTTAAGAGCAGAATAAGCCAAGCAAATGCACCAGTAGTTTCTGAAAACAGCTGAAAAGGGAAATTACACTACAGCTCACAATACGTCACATGTTGCTTCATTTTCTTAAGGAAAACAGACAAATAGCAGAACTCCTCATAAAAAGGCTGACACAGTGGCCAGACTAAAGTTCTACTAGTATCAATTGCTTTAAATAAGTAATTCCTGTCTCTCTGTGATGGGCTATTTCACCTGGGGCTTTATTTATGAGCCCATCTGCTTCTTTTCCAGTGAGATTTAGATGGATGCTCAAAGCTGACCTCCCAGAACACTTACAGGAACATTTGGATGTGAGAGGCTACTCTAACCATAATGCTGATAGCCACAAAGAGTTGGATGAAGGATGTTTATAATCAAGGCTCATCTTTTTTTTTTGCTTGCTTGTGAGCAGTTTCTTTCATGTTCTGTTATTGAAGTACATGTGTCAACTGACTTGAGAAGACAGCCTTGTAAATTAGATCTTTGATCTCAAGAGTTTATTTTATCTTTGCAGCAAGGAAAAGTGAATTGAATTGGCTGGCAGAATTAAGCCCTCTCTTGTCTCTGGTCTACAGCTGCTGCATCCTTCTGAGGTCACCATAACTTCCACTTCCATCACTCGATACTCTCTTTTGCTACAGAATTAAAAAAAGGCTTCTCCAACATCTCATCATAACCTGCTGAAAGCTTTACAACTTCTGGTTTATTTTACGAACCACACAGCCAGACTTTTGCTTCTGCAGAAGGGAGAAAACACTGAGCTGTGATACAAAAAGCTCTTTGAGCTACTCTGATACTGCATCAGAAGTAAACTTGAATTGAATATTCACTGACTGTTTTTTGGAGTAAAACGCAATTTAGAAAGAATACTGCATGGAAGGCTGCAGACTAAAGAGAAGTATCTGTTCCAAAATATTCAAAGGAGTATGTGATCCACTGTTACTCTCCCATTACTTATGTTAATGTGCAGAGGCATTAGGCACTATTGTGCTGTCTACTACATGTACACACAGAAGACTATGGGACATGATACTGATTTATGTCCTGATTCAGATCACCAGTATGATAGTGTCATCATATTCTTACCATCTGCACTTCATTCAGTTTCCATGGCTGTGATTCAGGCACGACAGCTAAGAAATGGTCTGTGGGAACTCGTCTCTCAGAAGGACATTGAAAAGAAAGAGGTAGTAGTTCTCTAGGAGACAAGTACATAAATATCTACTGATAAAGAAAAAACACCTTTTCAATGGAAGACACAAGGAGTTAAAATTTTTCTCTTAGTTTAAAGAATTTGACACATTGATAGGAAGAAGTCAGGCCTAACACACATGCTTTCTAACTTTGTGAGCTTGTTACAGAAAGCCAAGCATAATGTTGATGAGAAGTTGCAGCACAGCAGGGTAGGCTGAACGAACTCAGCTTGGCTTACTAAACCTTTGTCTTCCTACAGCACCAAACAGGAGTCTACCTTTGGAATTTAAGGAGGATATTCTGCCTCTTTGTTGTTGTACAGTCTCTGGCTTCAGAAAGAAATCTGGTTACTCTGGAATTGCCCTGTCATCAGTAGAAGAGTTGCAGTTACTCAGGAAGGGAAGGAGTTACCCCTAGGAGTTGCACTTCTGGTTCCTCTCCTTACTAGGCTGAGCAGAGAAAACCCAAAGCAAGATGAATTATCGTGTCATAACAAAAGGGTGGTTGTGGGGAGGAGGGCAGTTTCTCAAGCCCCAGTTTTATGCTATTGTTCAGAACAACCCACTCATCTTGCCCAGGAGGCTGCTTTAGTGCTTTTGTGAACATAACAGGTTCTCCAGCTACAAATGCAATAAATTGTGTGTTATTTTGAGGTACTGTAATTGCTGTGGTGAATATGCTCTTTGTATTTTTCCTTTAGGTGCTTTAGGGTGAAACCCTCTCCTCTGTGACCACACAAGTGTATATTTGCTGACTGTCTTATCAGGGTTTGGATCACACTTTACAGAAAACAGCAGAAACTGGATCTGTAACCACTGCCTTGACTGACCTGTCGGACACGGCATTGTCTGGTTCCATTTCTGAGTTTGTCACCAGGGAGCTGTCTGTAGGGACCATCTCCCAGTCAGCCTTCTGTCAGGTGGGCTGCTTTGGATGCAGTTGTTCTTTGATTTACCTTTGAACACGTGCCATAAGGCATCAATCCAATTTTAGGGACGATCTCAAGCAAGGGAGAGGTTTGAGCCCCAGCTTTTGCTAAAGAGAGGGCAGTCAGGAGACACATTCACAGTACCCTTGCTCATTAGTGGTGCTTTGCTGGGTGTAAATTTTACCCTTTACAGGAGACGATTAAGGATGAAGGCCAAATGTTTAAACCTACTCTCCACGTTTCTCATAATGGTGAATACAACCTCCTCCCTACTCTCCTTTGCTGCTCCTTTCCTTTTGAAAGGACAGCTGAGAGTGCAACAGAACTCAAATCTGACAAGATGTAATTATTTTAGATAAATCATCTAACTTTAGGCAAAAATGAATGCAAAAAATTACATGCCAAGTCAGCTAGCAAAGAAAGAACCAGTATTGTGAGTTTCTTTGGTCTTCAACAGTGCTTTACAGCTCTGCTTCTAGAGCAGCTGAGCTGCAGAAACATTTCAGATTCAAAATGGACAAGTGTAGACTGATCAAAATTTTAACTGTTGGATATAAAATGATCACTAAAATTATTTCAGTGCTTTGGGTATGTGTTAACTAAAAAGCTCAGAAAACAAAACAGTTCTGAACAACTACATAAAAATAATTCTTCCTTCTAGGATGCCTGAGTACTTCCCAGCTCCCAGCCATACTATTCTCCAAGCAGTGTCATGGATGCCACCTAAATCACTGCAAGTCACCAACACAGCACACAGAATCCATCAGATGAGAGTGTGATACATTTTATTAGAAGGACACCAATTTTTAAATGACACTGAAAAGATTCTCAAACTGAATTTCCAAGTTCAAGTTCCCATGAAAGCTGAATGGCCAGACCTCTAATAAACAATATAGGTGAAACCACGTAAAAACTCTCACATATAAAAATAACTCATTATTACATAGCTTCTTTTTATTGGAGTGCAGCACAGATACTCCCCTTGAAACAATAACTTCAAAACATTATATGAATATAGCTGTGAAAAATATTAAATACACACATTTAAAAAAATCTAAACCATGAATATTTAACAACCTAAGACATATTCACAATGTAATTTCTTCATCATATTACAGTATTTGTCTCAAATACTGTAAGACGATCCAAGTCTGAAAATACATATACTTTAAGCTACCACAGAGCATAAAAAATACAGGAAAATATCCACTAACATTTAGCACAATATACATATTGTACCCCAAGAGAGAAAGCAAATGTGTGCCACAGGTCATTATTCATCACAAATTGTGATGTGACATCAGAGAGCTGTTGCTGGTGGAACAGCAGCTCTGGTCTTAGTCGGTAAAAACATGCTCAAAGCCTGTGAGTGGGGACACAGTGGTCTGTGAGAAGGCATGTTTAGGTATTTAGCAGTTTAATTTAGTTGGATAAGAAACAATGTTGTGTTTTCCTGTTGTTAAACATTGCCATCTGTACCTCTGGCACACAAATTAAAAAAAGAAGGGTGTGACCATTAAAAGTACGTGTCCTGAGATTTCCTATTTCAGGGGGCAAAGAGGTTAAAATGGAAAAGCTGATCTGTATATAAATCAGGAACACATGTGGTAATGAGAACAAACAGCAGCCAACAGGCAGGCAGGGACAACATCTCCAGGCAGGCACAAAATGAGATGGACAAAATACCATCTACTGGAAAAGGGAAGGAAGCAACTGATTTTCACTTTGAAATTGTTAAGTTTAACCAATTCTGTTAAGACTTAATGATTACTTAAGGGCTTGTAATTAACTCTGAGTTTTAAAACTTGGTTTCATTGAAAAGCTGTCTGTCCAGCAGTGCAGAGCAGCATTGCTTTAGTGTTAATATTAGTTTCTATCTGTACTAAATCAAGAGGTGATCTTAATATGTGTAACAGGATCTATGTGTTCTGTAAATAGCTGAAATAAGAAAACAGTTGAGACACAGACTTCCTCTTAAAGTCATGAAACTTTTGTGTCTGCAGCCTACCTACTGGAAGTAGATACCAGCAGCCAGTCTCCTACTGAGGCTGAAACACTTTTGCTTGATTTCTTTGGAAATAAATGGAATATTTAATGTAGTAAGTTATAGTTCACTTAAAGCTAAGAAATATATCACAGCTGTGAATAATAATCCATTTGATATACCAGTGGCAGACCCCCAAATATTAAGTCCATTAAAGTAAGTCTTTATCTTCCCTTTAAGACTTGTTCCTTGACAGAGGCACAAAAAATAAAGAAAACATTACGGATCACAAAGCACTGAATTTTCAAGTGTAAAGTCATACCAAAATCTTGATAAATTATCATTGATGTTGTAGGTGAGTAGTCGGTCAGGAACGTCACTGTGGGTGCCCTGCACTGCTAACACATGTGGTGCCAGGGCAAAGGGGACATCGCTCAGGAGGTCTGACATGAAAGGGCTGCTTTCCAAAGTCTGACTCCTTTGATTTCCCACCTCTGTGCTTGATACAGTCAACTGTGACCGGTGCCCTGTATTTACCTAAAGAGAACAGAAGAACAGAAATTTACACACTACAAATCAGGCAGCTATGGCTTTGTACTCAGAACCACAAGGACCTACTAATAAAGGAAAACAAAACAAACAAACAAATAAAAACAGTTACAGAGTTCAGTTTAGGTAGATCTAAAATAGCAGTTCTTAATACATGTTGATAAAGATGCTTTGGCTCAGGTCGACCAGAATTAAGGCTAAAACAAAAATAAGACTTTCTGTAATGATTACTGAGATCATACAATCACAGAATAAGCTGAGTTGGAAGGGGCCCATCAGGATCATCAAGTCCAACTCCTGGCCCTGCACAGAACACCCCAAGAGTCACACCATGCGCCTGAGAGTGTTGTCCAAACGCTTCTTGAACTCAGCCAGGCTACCCAACATAACTCTGCGTTTATGAAACCCATAAGGCTCATGGGACTTTTTGTCATTATGTTCAGTCTTGTTTAGGGGAAATTACTTAATACAATTCCTTTCATAAACTGATGAAGCTCCATCTTTTGTTCCCCCTGTGCCTTTCCAGAAGCTGTCCAAGAAAGGCATGATTAAGAATGCTCCTATCCCAGTTATTTCAAAGGATTAATGATGTTGCTTTCCAGTGTGAAATAGAATTGCACGACTGGCTGGTAAGTTCTATTATATAGGGAAATATAGTCAGTGCCAAATATGTTGTTTATAGAAAAACACAGTTAAAACTTAAAAAAAACACCAACAACCCAAGAACCAAAACCAACAAGGAAATAAAAAAACTTGCCATACAGAAGTAGTCAAAACAATTTAGAGAATAATGTTGGACCCAATAGACTTGCAAGCTTTGATCCTGACCTACCAATATGACCTTACTAAGTGTTTATCCTGAAACTTTTACCATTTTAAGAACAAAGAAAAGACTATTTGCTCTGCCTCTAGAAATCAAATATAATTTGTTTTACTATTTATAGCAATAAAATCCTATACAAACTGATACCTCTCACATTAGGCACGCATAATGAGGTTCCTGACAACAGGCTCTGAGCAACTTGGTCTAGTGGAAGGTGTCCCTGCCCATGGCAGGGGAGTTGTAACTAGATGAACTTTAAGGTCCCTTCCAACCCAAACCACTCAATGATTCTGTGATCTCTAGGAGCAAGATGTTGAGGATTTCTACTTTGTATTAGGACACATAGAGAAATATTCAGTAATGTGTTCTAAAGTGCCTAACAAGTCATGTCAGAGCCATGAATACAGACAGGAATTTCTTTGATGAAGATGAACTTGATGAAGTCCTGACTGGTGGTGGTCAACCTTTCATACTCAACATGCAGCCAGAAAAATCCAAAGCTTACACAGCTATTAGAGAAGGAAGAACACTGAAAGCTTTAAACACTAATTTGATATTCACTTGATCATAAGAGTTAAATGGATCCAGTCATATGGAGGTTGCTTGCATCCATGATTTTTAGGGGTGTTGTGCTGCTCAAGATCTGACCTGTGCTGAAGTTGAATATCACAGATCATGGCTGTTCCAGAGAACCTGAGGGTGCTGCTGTCTGAGAGAAGAACAGTTTGGGTGGTGGGGTGGTGGTGGGTTGCTGTATATTCTTGCCTGAAATATTTAGCCAGAGAAAAGACGCTCTGTTTTCTTCCCAAAGAAAGGACTGGCTTTGACTTGAACATGACCTGAGTACTAGTCATTCCTTACACAATGCAACATTTCATCTGGTAGGACAGATAAACCAATGCTAAACCTATTAACATGATAACAATGAGTCAACAATGACACAAATAATCTCGCCAGCCTGTGTCACAGCCAGCACTTGTCTCGGGTGGCGAAGCACGCATGCTCCTCCACAGCCTGCTGGGACACAAGGGTTAGTGGTGCTGCAAGCTCTGAAGTGGACCCTCACTTGGAAGCTTTTTTTCATACTCACAGTGATTTGAAACCTAAGGCTTAAGATAAACTTCCCAAGATCTGTTACTATCATGTCACAGGATAATAATGTAAAATTTCTGAAGGTTAAGAAGTTTATTAGAAGGAATGACTGCTACATACAGCTACTAACCTTACTGGTTATGATCCAATACTAAAGAGGAGCGATATTCTCCATGCTACTGTAATACTGGTATCTCTATTACTACACAATTCCTACAGCTACAGTTTGTAGATATTTCTTTATTTTCCCTGGCTTTCCTTTTCTCAGTTCTCCAATTTTAGATATAGTTAACAGCTTTTCAGAAAGCTACATGCAACAGCAGAGGCAAGAGCTGATAGAGAAGATTTCTTTTGGGTTTCCTTACTGATTCTGGTATCTTTAGAGGACACGGAAAATAGGAAAGCTAGCAGAGAAGTCAGGAAGATAGCCTGCATAGCTCTCCTACTCCAGCTTTCCAAGCTGTGAGCAAAAAACCATGGGCAATAGTACTGTAAGTCTGTAAGTTCAGGAAAAACACCAAAACCTCTTGTACTTTTATTTTCTAATCAGCATAGCTATCTCCAAGGTGAAGATCATCAGCTCTCACTTTAAGAGGTATTAGCTTCTATGGCTGCTCATTGATAACACTTCGAGAGAAGTCTTCCTTCTTGCCAGGGCCCAAGGTACAGAACAAAAGAACATAAACAGAACAAAAATCATAAACAACTTCTGGTATAGACATATTCTCTTGCTAAGAACACTGCCAAACACAGAGAACATTTATTTATGTTAATATTTATCTGAAAGAACACCCCACAACACTTCAGGTGAGTCCTTAAATTTGTTGCTGCTGTAAACTTAAAAACTTCTCTTAATTTCTACTCTGTATGAATTTATTACATTCCCTCTTGAAAGAAATAACTTGTGGATCATTTACTGAGGTGCTGGTATTTGCTTGTATTACATCATTCCCATATTCTGAAGGGGAGCCAGAAAACCCCAGATGAAAACTAGGGTTACATCTAGGAATCAATTAAACCAGACATTCAAAGACATTTCTGCCTCCCTCCCCTCCCACATTTCAGGGATAAATGATCCCTCACTTGCTGTCCTCTTCCCATCATTCAGATGATAATCAGAAATCCCTAGAATCTAATGTTTATTTTGATTGGCAAATTATACTTTTATTAACACCTGTTTATCTCTTAATTGTCCCCCAAGCTGGGTGAACACAATTTACAATGCAAATTAGACCATCACATGGCAAAACTAACTTCAAAGAGGGAAAAAAGAGCGAGAACAAAGCATCTTGGATCTTTTTTCCTCCATAAATCTTACATTTGTTAGACTGGTGCTAAATGGGCAGACCCAGAAATTAAAACCCTTTCTGTACACAGCAGATACCATGTACTGACAGTGACAGAGCAAGGACCAGCTTTGCTTACTCCCAAGTCCCAGTCCATATTTGAAAGCAAGGCTGCAGTAAGGAAGGATGAATTACATTAGAAGTTTTCTACTGTGAAAGCATCATTTTACCAAACTCAATCTCTGCATACTGTCAGTGAGGTTCTTAAGTCTTAATAGGTTATGGTACTATTTGAATAGTCAAAATAGCATCATAAAGAAAGCCCGAAACAGTCGAGATAAACACAGTACAGGTAAGTCAGAAACAAAGAGAAGTGTCAGGTCACTTTAACAAATGCCATAATCTGATCTTAAATCCCATGGTCTTTGGGTGTCAGTTTATTCAACCCCTCATGAGAAGGTCTTAGGCCTAATATGACAAGAGCAGTTTCCAACATAAATGGAAAAGGAGTCTATATTTTCTATTGCATTCACTTTTTCATTTATAACGAGTCCCATTTTATATTACTTATCTATATGAAGAAAAAAGTTCCTGTCCTGAAGAATTCAGGTAGCAAGAAGTAACTTTTCAGTTCTGCCTAGTGCAGTCATCACAGGCAGTCATTGCCCTTTGCTATGCAGGGCTGTTTCTGAGCATTCCTGCAGTGATACTTAGATGTTAAACTCCTGCGTAAGACCCTATCAAACTAGAAATGTTTTTGTGCTTCCAAAACATGAAGATATCCTTTAAATGGGCTAAGATGTATTTCATTGCTATGCTGGAAAACCCACATGAATGGAAAGGCCTTGCTGAAGCCAACCTCCTCAGCAGGCTTCCAGGGAATGTGGTGAAGAACTGGACACTCTGGTAGAGAACATCAGTCACCCATCGGTGCCGAGGTCGCCCGCACTGCTTCCAATGCGAACACCAGCACAAAATGATGTGATGCAACCGAGGTCAAGGTTATGAAATGGCTTATGCTTTATGCATGCATTCTTCGAGCACATACAGAACTGCAAGTCCTAGAGAATTTGATATTGCACATTAGTCACACTGGTTTCTACTTAAATGCCTAACTTATTTATCCAGAATACAATCCATTCAGAGCATATTAACTGGACATTAGCTAAACTAAGCACTGCCAAATGCTATGACACACAATCCTGTTATGAGAAATATTAATTGAATGGACCAAGAAGATCACTAATTTACATTTCACCATACACCAAGGAGTCAAAAAAATCAGTAAAAATTACATAAGGTGTGGCAATAAAATTTAATTCAAATAAGCAAGGTGTTTTCTGCATTCTTTGTTTTCAATCCAAAAGAATAAGGATAAAAGAAACACTACGTAAATATATATATTTACATATATATATGTATATATATATACACACACATATATAGCAGCTATATATAGTAGCTGGCCACCAGATACTAATTGTGCTCTGACAACATTACGTTATTTTGAAACTAACAAAATATAAAATTATCCTCTGAAGTAAATTATCCCTTTTTTCTCTTTTTAAAAAGATGTTTCTCATCTGTTTTTAAAAAACATCTAATTTGATGCATGTCTTTGTATTACCCATAAAGTTTGCCAAGAGTCTCATAAGGAAGAAAAATGCACATTTTTCAATGTATTGAGAAGCTGGATTTACAGTGCTCTGAAGGAGAATCAAAGATTAGTGCCAGCATTATTATCATCCAAACTCTTGAACAAGGTTTTCTATCAAACATGATTAATTTAAAAAAATTTACACTTTCTGTAAAAAAGGGTTTTTTCCTAGAAACAGACCTATTTTTCTTTAAAAAAAGCCTTGAAAAATGAGCAGTACCTTCATTTTTCCAGAATATTTAGTAAACATCCAGCAATATAATACTTATGACAGACACCTGCTATGCTACTGGTGGCAAAGAATTATCTTTATTTCAGCCAACTTTGTGGTATTACAGGAAATAGTGTATGATAAGGTATCTAGAATTTATTTAGCATTCTGCAGCAATTACTGATGTATCTAGAAATGGAAATTGTCATATGGGATTGTTCCTCCAATGTATTGGCTGATGCTTTAGGGTATTCACTGGACCTCCTTGGAAAATTTGTAGGAGTTACGGAATGAGTATCTCCATTGATGACAACAATTCGCTTTTCAAATAAAAATGGTAATGGCAAAGATGAACGTAGGGGGAAACAAAAATTACCCACCATGTTTGTATTCAAAAATTTAAGCTAGGAGAACAGAATCTCAGAATCAATTAGGGTGGAAAAGACCTCTGGGATCATCGAGTCCAGTCTTATGACCAAACACCACCTTCTCAACTAGACCATGGCAGTGAGTGCCATGTCCAGGCTTTCCTTAACCACCTCCAGGGATCGTGACTCCATCACCTCCCTGGGCAGTCCATTCCAATTTTAACAACCATTTCTGTGAAGAAATTCCTTCTGATGCCCAAAATTTCTTCTGATGTCCAAACAGGGTCAGTAAAACCTTGCTGGCGGTGGGGAAAGTATACAACATGATAATTTTCAAGTATCACAAAACCTCCAACCCAAAACATTAACAAAAAAACACCCCAACACACTAGGAACTATGTGACCTACATCCTTACAGAACTGTAAGAAGGGAACAAACCTACCTGGACAAGCACAATACAGATGCCCCCAAGATGGTTCAGAAAACCACATGTTAATAATAAGAGCTGCTATTCTTTCAAGGTTCACTTGAAATTTTAGTCAGCCCTCCCCTCCAGAGACTCAAGAAAAAAGTTATTCCTAGCTGGGAGAGCAAAATTAGATGTAAGAAGAAGTGCTGGAGACCTTGCAGTAGCTTGTTGCTATATCCAAATTTCTTCTGGTTGCTTGCTTGCTTTCTTAGCAGAAATGCAGTGTCTGGGATTGTAACAGTGGCCAAAGATTGGTGTTGTCAGGGGTTGCAGCAGGGCAGACCTACAGGCTGAAAGCTTTGGGTTAAGATTGAGTCCTTGGAGAGGCTTTTAAAAGCAAGAATGGTTCTCAGTGGAAATCAGCTTTCCCATTTGCTTTGGGCTCTTGTTTCCAAGAGAGTCTTATGACTCTCATTTTGTAATACAACAGTGATTTGTCTTTCTTAAAGAGCTCCTGCTACCTGTACAAGATTATCAATATTGCTATTCAGAGTAAAACAGAACCAATTTTTAAAATAAGAGTTTAAGAATATTTTTACTAATTTGTGACATTTTAGGTATTTTTCTTTATCCTCTAAAGCATGCTTTTCATCTGCTTCTTAACTAGAATGGAATCAAGGTCAGGTTAATGTCACTGAAATCTTAAAGAAAAAAATTCTCAAGAAACAATGAAAAGAGGTTCTGATATTCTATAGGTTTTGTTTATTACAGCAAAGCTCCTCATGGAGTATCCTGGCCTGCAAAGAACGGTTGGGGAATCTTTACTAAACCACACTTTCAGTATCAATAATGATGTACATTTCTGAATCATTACTGGCATTAAAGCAATTAGCAAAGTGTAATTACCACAACAATTCTACAGTGTAAATGCAGAATAAACTTGCTGTAATTAGTATGTGATTCTTGCCCTCTCAAACAGCCATAAAACTGTTAATCTCTGCAGAGAGGAAGAACTGCAAGGTTGCCATTTGAACTCCGGGTACCCCGAATGTTCCACGGTTAAAGTGTGTTAGCTTAACTATCCTAGTAAATACTAGAGATGCCTGTGAGTTTTATTTATGAGACACTTACAGCATGTAATTCTACCCTGAGAAGTATTCTTAAGTGCCACAAAAGGCTTCATACCTAGTGTCTAAACCAACTAGCTCGTTTTGTCATCCTAGAAGAAAAAAACTGATTTTCTTTGTTACCAATTGTGCAAATTCAAACCAGTACAAGATGAAGGTTCTGTTTTCACTCAATCCCCTATAATAACAATATCTCACAGGAAATATTTTGAGGGGGTTAGTGATAAATTTAGCAAATATGCTGAATTTAATATAACCAAAGTTGTACAGTGGTATTTTTATTTCTTATTCCTAACTCCTATTATTTATTTCATTCAGTAATAGTTCAAAGATAGAGACCCAAAACATCTCAAATGTGGGCATCTATAATGAGAAACTATAACACTGTGAACAAACAGGCATAAAATGCAACATGAAAAGAAGACTGCAAACCTAAAAGAAAACAGAAATAAAAAGGAAGCAGAAAATGTTCTAAAGCTTTATTAAAAATTATAAGTCTTAATTTCCCACCATCAACTAAAGTAATTACGCTCTTATCTTTCCTTTTATCCCAACCAATTTCATCACTGTTGGGTCTGATAATTGAAGACCTGTATCAACATTTATGTCCCCTCAACAGCAGGGTCCCTTTCCTTGCTGCCTCCCTGTTCCTCTCTGGAGGCCTCTGAGTTTTAGGGCACCATCATTACAGGTGAATTTTGGACAACAATCCCCTCTGTAACACGAATATTGCAATAAAAATTATCTTAGAAGAAAGAAAGGGGTGTGGGTTCAACAAGGAACAGTTTATCTAGTTCCTCTGTTCCTTCAAAGTACTGTGCAAGCTATTCATAGCAAAGATCTCAATGTAATAAGCAACATGAACAATATCTAGCATGTTGTGCTTCTGCCACTGCCAGGAAATGGTACTAACTAGACCAGACTTTTTTTTTCCTTTTTTTCTGTAGCATGTATGCTGGAAGATTAAAAAGTTAATGCAAATTACTATAGTAAGTGAACTGCAAGCCAGAAGAACTGTAATTGAAAATGCACACAGCTCTGGACATCCAGCACTGCATTCCACAGCCACAAATCAGAAGTGAAGGATAAGTCAATATATTACAAAATGAACAGGCAAGTCTGATAAATGCTGATATAATGGATTTGTTTTGTAACTTCGTATCATCCAGAAGCACAAAATATTTACATTTATTTTGCTGCTATCTTCATTCATGATGTAATGCAAAACTCAGATAACTGACATTCCATATACACAGAGAATATGCTAAGAAATTAATTTAATATAAAACTTTAATTGCATTATTCAAAATAAAAAAAAATTAAAAAGCAAAAACCAGTATTTAAATAATCTGTTTTAATTTAGCTGCTACATTTGGTCAGTGTAGTTAGTGACAACAAGATGTGGTTTTTTCTCTACTGCTTCAAGCAAAAAAATATCCTGAAGACTTCTGGGAAGTTCATCTCCTGAACAGCAGAAGCTTAGACAAACTGAGTCTCTGCATTCATGTCTCTCTACCTCTTGTTCCCAACCCCTGCTATTGTAGAAGCTCCAACAGGGTAACCTGCTATGGTAGGAAAAAGATGACAGCTTCTCCGAGATGATAGATGCCCGTGGAGCAGAACCTCTAAAATGATGGCTAATACTGCATTCTCTCACTACTGTACTAAGTGTATGAAAAAATCCAAGGATTTGAATGCGAAAGAAAGCTGTCTACCAAAAAAAAAAGGGAACTTTGACAAATTAATAAAAAAACAGTAAGAAAGTATTTAGCAAACATAGTTTCACACAAAAATAAAGCAAATACATTCTTCAGCAAATTAGAGCAACTGGGAAAAGGGGAGATGAGAAGGTTGTTTCGTTGTTGGTTTTGGGGTTTTTTAAGAAGAAAAGGAAATCTCTCCTTGACTAACTGAGAGAGTCAGCAACATCAATGAAATGTCTCCCTAGAATGTCAATATCAATGAGAGGAAAAAGACAGAAGGGTAACAATTTCTATCAGAGGAAAGTAAAAGGAAACTGTCTTGGATTTGGTTTTCAGGAAAGAAGATAAGTAGAGAGAACAGAAAATAATTACTAGTCTGAACTCAGGTGAATCTTCCTCCAGCAATACCTGGGAACAATATCCTCAGCCATGCTTTCAAGAGTTTTGTTAAGTAACTAAATCCCTGGATCTTAAATGGATTCTCACACAGATGCATGAATAAAAATTGCTGTATTAAGTGATGTGTTCTGAGGTTTTTATCATGCTGCTTAAATTCCAAGCATGTGGCAAGACTAGCAATATGCCCTGTTTACAAACTTAAAGTATTTTAATGCCAAAACAAGTGAATTAAGCAAGTGTCTTCTCTCACAACTTTCCACCTGCTCACTCCATAGAGATTCGGGTCAGTAAGAGAAAGGAAGGATGGATATTTGATTTTAATTTCCTCCACAAACAGGCTGTAACTGGAGCTCTTGTCAACAGCACCTTCAGTAAACAGGTTACCAGGAGCCAGAGTTTGTAAAAGCTTCAGTCTACAAACAGGAATAAGACTGAGTTGTCCTCAGCATCTATTGATCAGGCTTTTCAGGAATAAAAGCCTCATGACTCTTAAAACAGCAAAAGACAAATTAATTAATTAAATAAATAAAAATAAACTAATATTGGTCCATCTCTTTTAAATAAGGTGGCCTCTTTGACCCTCCTTGTTATCTATAGATGGCAAATAATTGGATCACAATGAAAAGGAAGAAGGGTACATTTTTTTTTAAGGATAGATCTGTTTTTATCTAGCAGGACTGCTAATCACATTACAACACTAGAAATACATTCTTAAAATTTGTAGTACTGTGGAAGCAAAGAAAAGAAAATTGTAAACAAATAAGTTATATTTTATTTTGTATTTTTTAAAAGTGCCTTAAAACAAAATTTGAATATGTGCTTCCCAGTGCACAGTCTTTCACAAGAAGAACAGGAGCTGTGAAGTTCTGGTGTGGTTTTTTTTAAAGTAAAAATTACAGCAGAAGCACACTGTAGTGAAAGGATCAAACAACACTGATGGGAAGTACAGAGAAACATGTTCCTGTCTTACCAATATTAGCATTCTGGGCTGAAATGGGACAATTTTCATGTCATGTTTTCTTTCCATTAAAAATGAACTGCCCACTGCCATTTGTTGTGAGTTTTGTGTTTGGTTCTTCATTTCCCTCTGAAAGTGGCAGTGCAACTAAGCTAAAGACATTACTGTTTTCCTTACTTGGTGTTGAGTAACTGTTAATGAGCTGCCCTACACTACAGTCTTTCACCCACCATTTTATGCTAATGCACCACATTGTAAATATCACTGTACCATATTCACATATAGTCTCATCAAGTGATGTATGATCTACATTGCATTTCAGATCAATTTTAATGTTTGGAAAGCCCAGAAGGGTTTCTCTGAGATGCAGAATGACTGATTGATCAATTTGTTGATAGCAGCAAACTGAACCAGCATTACTGGCTTTTAGTCTAACCACATGTATTTGGGCAAGAGATACAGGATAATCAGTAGTTTTATCTGGGATTAAGCTAGTCAGAAGATCACAAAATTAGAGAAAGGCTAAAAAATGTGATGGGAACATCTGGGCACCTAGTTTGAGCCTCTCTTGCTACAAATAACCAATCAATGTAACTGAATAAGCAAGCAATTAAATCAAACATATAGTGAGTCTCTGCCCAAACTAAATGGGGAGGTATGCAAAGTGTGCTTCTGCATACACGTGCCTTGATCACCATTTGGTGTACTTGTCCATTTACTAAAGCCTCATTCTTAAAATGAAGAGGCTGCAAATCAGGCCAACTATACTATTTTATGAACTTTTTGCATGTGGGTACATACTTTGCTATTTACAGGCACTGAATTATGAAAATATACCATGCCTGTGTGTCGTTCTTTCCCTACAGGATGTCATTTTGTGTTCTGTTGCTCACACCTCACAGATTGTGCAATCTGACTGCAGCACTGACTCCAGACTCCAAAGGCAGGGCTGTGGGAGAGGGGGATGCTCCAATCCACTTGTGTTTACATGTATTTGCTGGCCAGACAGAACATTCACCTTAGAAGACTGTAAGGCTTCCTCAGTTCTTGTACTGAAATCTCAGCTGAAGTTAAACAAAGGGTTTAATAGTAGTTCACACTTGCAAAGTGCTATAGAAAAGTGTAAGACAGCACAGCATTACATTTTTTAAAATGAACTGTTTTCTAAGTTCAGAGAGGAAGTTGGTGACAACCACGTCAATTCACATCTCTCAATTCTCACTCAAGTTCCTTATATCTAAAAATATAATGCTTTCCTTAAAAAAAAAGACAATGGACATAGTATTAATGATGCTACTGTGATTGCTAAGTATCTGAACTAACCCCAGCTGTGTGTCATGTTACACAGACAACAAGTCCAACTATTCACTTTAGAATTGAGAAAAATCCTACAAGGTGATAGTCCTGCAAGGCACCCCCAGGTTTTACTGGTTGACCCTGGGTCAATTGCTTGCACAAATAGCAGTTTATAAAATGTTGTTTGTGAGGCCACTGCAACTAATCCTTTACGACATTAGGAGGAGATTTTCTCATGGATAATCACGTTGCTTAAACTTCGCATGTGTATGTACATATACCTAATATATTTATATATAATGTGTGTATAAACCCTCCCCTTCCCCCTGAATTGTCCAACTGTTAAAAGCAAACAGAAGCCCATTGGTCTACATGTTCTGGAGATCTTCCTAGAATGAAAAAGACCTCTTAAATATTTCGGTAAATTATCAAAGAGATAGCAATATGAACCTTACGATATAATGAAGCTTTACAGAGTAAATATGTTATTGCACAGTAATAGTTGTAATATGTAATAGTTGTAACATGTAATAGCTGTAATATGCAATATTTGATTTTTTTTTTTTTAGCTGAATGGGCTATTTACCTTCATTCTCAGTGAGATCACAACCATATTATGTGCTTTTCTTATCACATGGCAGCTGTACTTCACATGCACTTTCCATCTGTGGCTGCACATGGACTCCCCAAGGAAGTCCCAGCTATTTACTATATACACAAAGGACAAAGGAAGCTAAGAAAGGTGATGTCCATTGCAGCTGCCAAGGCTGAACATGAGTCTTCCTTCTTTAAAGGTAATGTTAAAACTTCACTTCTTACAGCTTATGATCACGCATGATAGTTGAGTAAAATATAAGATCTTTCTTCTAATGGTACCAGCATTCAGAGAAAAGTACATGCTTGATGACTTGCTGCAGACAGTCTTATTCCAGTCCCTCTAAGAGTGGATAATTTCATTAAGTGATTATTGCTTACATACACAATTAAGAAGAGAGAAAATATGGACCAACATGCTTTAAGGGTTTTATGTATGAAAAAGAAGATCTTAAGAGTTAATATGACATACGACAAGCAATTAGGCTAACCAGGCCATGACTAGAATTCTACCTTATGAGAGCTTTTTTTTTAAAGAAAAAAAAAGTCAAGCTAAGCAACAACATTTTTGATAGATACAGGATTTTGTCAAAAGAGAGCAAACTAATCACAAATAATGTGATCACAATAATTTTCAAATACAAACCACTTTCTCTGAAGTAAATGTAGGGAAGCTAAACTGATGCAATAAATCTACCCCAGAACACCCTTCTTGCAATTTTAAATGTGAGACTCCCTGACCCATAAACAAAGAGTTAATAAGTGAACAGAGACATGATCAGTAATAACTCCTTTTTCAGTAACTTGTAAAAATAATCCAGACAGACAAACTTAAGGAAAATCTAGTCAATAATAGGTCCGATAGAAGCAATTAATTTTAATTAAGGAAAAAAAAAAGTAAACAAGATAACAGTAATACTCTCCATGCCCTGGAATTATATCAGCTGATCTGCTCTAAAGGATATTTTAAAAGTCTACCAACTTCAGCAATACGTGTTAATTTCACTAGAAGAGTAAAAAAAAATTAAATTCTTTTTCCCCTACTCTGTGGATTCTCAACTCTTACAATCTCTTCCTTGATATTTTATATCTCATAGTATTTCTGACTTTTCAATTGACTCATATGACCGCTAACCAGATGTCTGGGAAACTGTTACTTACATCCATGCAGAATCCTTACACAGCAGCTGTATAAAGGATGACTTTAATGAGTCAATGCCAATTCAGACATAAAAATATTTTTCCTAATTTATTTAGATACTTGCCCAAAATGGTGTACACTTGTTTCTATATGCATAAAATCATAGATAATTCAAAATTTACTTCAGGAACCATGGGCTTTCTATCTGCTCTGTTCTCAGCTTTTAACAGCAAATTATGAAAAGAAAGGGCACAAGAATCATAACAAAGCTATTACAATTCATAAAGAAAACTAAGTCATAAGATGATAAGAATCACAGCAAGGTATATAATTAAGAGTGGCTATAACATAAATTAGATAATTATGGATTAAGCAATCCCTTGGGGGATTCTCTCTTGCCCTAGAAAACGTACAACAAGCTCCTTAGACAGAAGGCAATAGCTATTAAGTATTTGAGGGAGAAGTAGGACTATAAGGAAAAACAAAAAAAAAACCAAACAATAAAAAAGAAGACACAGCAAGATAAAAATCCTAATTTACAATCTAAAGATGGCTCTCATTTTTGGTAATTATTTTAATACACTTACTGGTCCAGTTTTCCCCCATTAAATCTGCTGACATCTGTTGGCTAAAGAGCGCATGTCAGATTATCCAGAAGTGCAAGATCAAATAAACATGAGCTGCTTCTTAAGGTGACAGTAGGGAGATACAAAACACTGCAGTGATCACCAGAAATGTAATTTTTTGTTGTTGTTGTTTCTTACATCAATGTAATAATCCCAGGTGTCCTGGAGACCAGACATACAATAATCTTCATAAATCCTAATTCAAAGCCATACCATCTGTCAAAAATATTTTTTATGTCTCCTGATAGATATGCTACGTAATTGCTCTCACAGTAGGGCAAAAATACATGGTTGCACTAATTTGCTTTACCAATGGAATAGCTCATTATCAAAAATAATCCCACCACATTACTGGGGTTTCTAGCACTCTTCATATATCAAAACTAACCTTTCCATTCTGCTATTTTCTATAACTTCAAATTCCCAATGAAAGCAGATAAAGATTGAATTATCTGGAAATTGTACGGTAATAATGGGAAAATCACAAGCATAAACAAGACCCAAACCATAGTGTCTCCTTCTATTATGATTGTGTTGCAGTTAAAATTAGAAGCTTTGTATTTAATGGTCACTAATTTACTAGTTTAGTCACTAATAAGACTAATTTAAGTTCTCGGCCCTGCAGAGCACTAACCATTTTGGACCCAATCCAGAAAAGCACTGAGATGTGTGTGTGGCTTTTAGTTCATGAGCCTGAAGCAACTTCAGAGGGATCAGACATGCTTGATTAGGCCCAGAGCACTCATTACCCTGCCAGACAACACGTCCCCCTAGGACTGACCAGCATCAGGAGACGACCCTCCCAAACCGCTGTTCATACTCAGGGAGACGGAGAGGACACTCCATATGGGATTGTTCAAAGAAGGAGCTTCCGTCTGAAGCAGAAGACAAAATGTTTGGGCTGAAGTTGGCCTTTGAGAACACCCTTCCTCCAAGAAGTTTTTAAATGCCTGCAATTCCTCTAACATGCATGCAATATCCAAACACCTGAAAACAACGCCAACTGAGGTATGGCAGGCGTTCCAAGAGGTTCTGTTACACATTCCTAGTTGCAGCAAGATGATCTTGATGTAAACTTTTATTTCTGCATTAGTTTAAATAATTTATACAAGATTATACAAAAATAGGCACTTGACAATTCAGTGATTGTACGGCAAACAAATACAATAGTACCTAAGAAAATGGGAAATTCCAAAGATGATGGCCATTACCAAAATATACCCCAGAAGATAATTTCTTCAAAAAATCCAACTCAACCTCATTTCCCCTTTGAAAACCCATGAACGAAGTATTACTTCATTTTTCTTTAAATCACATTTCCAAAAGCACTTTTCATATTCCACAAAGTTTATATCTAATAAGCAGTGAAAAAGTTTGTATTTAAAAATAAAAGCAGGTTTCCAGCAATTGAAAGATGCGGTTGATGAACTAAATGCTCTTTTGTTAAGTTCTGCACGACAAATATCTGATGCCACTTTGCAGCCTAACAACTGTATTTTAACATAATGTTCTATGTTTCTCAAGAATTTGTGTTTTAATACTAACATGGTTATTATTTCAATTGATGTTCTATGTCTCTATGACATATTGAATATGTAATACAATGCTTTCCCAGTATCCCTAACTTGGTAAAGTTCTCCCACAAATTTACAAAAATATACTCACCACTGCAAGGAGGAATATTACTTTCCTAATGGCCAGAATTATCCATTTAATTTCCATGATTCACAATTATTCTGCTTAATTTGAGAACTTGAGAATTCCTTTGAGTAAATGTGAAGTCCAAATACTGAAATCTAGACTAGAATGAATTGCCTAAATACTACTAAGTGCTGGATCTTACTTTAACTTATTCTCTCACAAGCCAGTTCATACGAGTATTTTTATGACATACAAGTATTTTAATAGAAAGTTGGAAATAAATCTTTGTTTCATTTTCACTGTAATATCTGCTATTTTATTTTGAAAACTTTGCTTCTTCTCTCTAACTCATAAAACTTAAAATGTATACAAGTTCCTCTTTTCCTGAAATTCCACAAAACTGAACAAACCACTGAGGCTGCAATAACTGGCAGTTCACCATCCCCAGCAAGAACATCACATTAAGGGAAACTATGTTTGTCCAGTAGGTAACTACAACATCAATTAATTATACTGCCCAGATCTGCAGGACTTCAGTTGCAAAACACCCTGGCTCAGACATGCATGGATCTAAAGTCAGACTAAAACTTTGCAATTAGTTGGAACTAATTCATACTTCCACATTATCAGAAGGCAAACTACTCATTACTTACGACAAATTAAAGATTTCTGTATAGGACACAGTTTTAAATTTTAAATTAAAAAAGAAGACTACAGGCCACACATACATACAGACCACTCTTAGATACGGAAAAATTGTCACACACAACTCAACTATACCAAGGGACTTAGCAATAATAAATATTGAAACAGCATTGAAAAGAGACAGACAGACACATATCTCACCAGTACCAAGGTGAGATCTGGGAAAAAGAGACAGGATAGGTTAAGCAAAAAAAATGAACCACCACAAAAGCACAGAAAGTCCAAGCCAAACATCTCTCAGTCACCTTGCAAGTGCCTAAAACTATATGGCAATGGAAAACAGGCTCATACTTGGTACAAAAACATTTTCAGAGTACGTGGAAAAGAAAATATGTGCACATCATATGCAGAAATATTCTGAAAAGCCCTCACCTGTAAACATGTATCAAATAAACTAAAGAAAAAGAAGTTCAGATTTACAGCCACATAGTAGAGAAACAGAAAGGAAACACACAATAAAGACAGTCTATTATACTCACACGTTTACAACATGTTACTCGTAATGGTAGTTGTGGAAATAGCTGACTTATGTAAATGTGTGATATTTTCCACCACTACTCACCACACTAATGCTTCTATGCAATTCATTAACATTCTAGCTACAGTTTCATGCTTGCACAACTCAAGTATAAAAATAAGATACTCAACAATACTGTACAGCCCAGCCTTCTACTATTTCCTTTTTAAGTCCACAGCAGTGGGCTTGATATTATTGCCACCTAATTAGTAGCAGTGCTGCTTTTATGATAGATGACAAGGAAGGCTGAGAGTCACTCAGCCAATGGGAGATGTGAATGTGGTGACATCTTCTGCAGGACATTCATGTTTCTTGAATGAGCTACTATGGAAGTTTCATGATGTGTGCATAAGGAAATAGTCTCCTACCTGTGGAGGTTGATTGTACATCGGTCTGGTCTCTGGAAATGAAGTTTTATCCTTTGAGTCTCTACTTTGATCGTCAACTGTGTCACCTACCAAAGTAAAAAAAACCCTTTTAAATCACTGAAATCCTTCAGATTTTACATAGAGTAAGAAAACCTCATCAGTCTTCCTAAAATCAAATGACACACTGAGAAAGGAGGACTCTGTTGCCACATTTATATTTACAATTTTGAACATGAGTAAAGAGAAAAACATTGAGAAGTGATCTGCAAAACCCAGGAACAAATCTGTGTCACTTATCTAGAGGAAAAAAAAAACTTAGCTGTCTGATGAAGACTTGTGAAGGTGCAAGCAGACTGCAGTGAGCTGGACAATGACTCACTGAGCATGTAAGGGCAGCACTAAGTGGGCAGTCGGTACCACAGGGACATACTGGGTGAAGCTGGGTGTTTGCATAAACATACTGAAAAAGTTACACCAGAGATTCAATAAACACAGGAACCAACGTTTTACCCCTTGTCTTTACAAACTATTCCTGAGAAAGTACTCAGAAGTTTTTATATGAAAAAAAAACACAATTCATGTGTGTTATTGCTATTGAGAATATACCTTTTCCCTGTGATCAGTTTTCCTTAAGATGAAAAGAGTTTTGGTTTGTAATCAGGACCAAGAGGTCAAAAATGATCACAAGAAAGGAAGAATAACTGATTTAGAGAGAAATTAAATTTTTTACTTAGAACTTTGTCATCCAGCTCCCAAAGTTCACAAGCTCTTAAGGAAGCCAAATGAAGGAATACCTAGAGTGTTTCACAATTGAAATTGCCTCTGTAAAACTGCACTTTAATGCAGAGTTTTTCTTTGCTAAAAAGAAATAAATTAAAAATGGGGAAACACCAACATCTTGCCAAATTTTCAGGCATATGGTCCTGTAAGGATAAGCCATGACTCTTTGTATAGACTTTTATTATTTGAGTTAATGGAATTAAAACAGTGATAGGCAGCTGCCAAAGAGACTAAGATAAGACATCCAGTAGGATGGAATAGTTTTCCAGATAAATCGGTATTTTCAGTGTACTTCTTTCACTGGTTCCTATCTCAAATATTCAAACAGATTAGTCATCCTTATTTCTACTAGCCCAAATGATTAATTAACTGTGACATACTTCCCCAGCTCTACCAATTCCCAACCCTATCTAGCTTGCCATAGCTGATTCATCTCGTTTAGCCATTCACAATTTTTTTTTTGTTCAGCTTGCCTTGGTTTCCCATTGACCTACAGTCTAATCTCTTTCCTTAACTGGAAGTCATAGTTTGTCTTCTCTCTTCAGGTTCAGCCTTTAAATGCTTCCCTCTGATCTGGGTTTTCCTCTTCTCCTCTGCAACCCTGTGATCTCTTCCTATCCACCTGCCACTATGTGAGGAAGGGGGATGATGCCAAACACAACAGACGGACATCCACAAGAGCACAGACCTTTGGGTGCAGGAACTATGTGGGTTTTTTTGAGCACTGCAAACATTCTGGTTGATAGCTTTTGACTGGGGAAAAAACCAAAACAACCAAACCACCCCTCCTCTCCAAACACTGGGAGAAAAACCCCCACAAACAAACCCAAACAAGTCCTCTTATACAATCTTGATGTAAATAGGTATACAATTATACTTTTGCCAAACTAAGCAACTGAAATCTGGCTCTGAAAAAAGATCACAAACACATGACCTTAGTAGAAAGGGCCCCCATAAAGCCTTTAATCAGAACTGCGAATATGTTCATAGACAAGGGCAGGGACCATGGAAATCACCTAGCCTAACCTCCTGTAAAAATATAGGCCATAAGATTTCTTGAATTAATTTGTTTAAACTAGATCAACTTTAAAGTTGTATTTTAATTGGGAGATAAAAGACAAAGTTATTTGTCTTACAAAACAAGTAGATTCTGGCTCATACACTACTTGGTTTAGGCATTGTGCAAATTTTAGTCATGAAACTCCTCTAGAAAATAAATCTAAGCCATATATCAAAAAATTACACAGACTGTTTAAAGTCTATAAGAATTAGAAATGAAGGGCACTTCATGCACTGTAATATGGTTCAAATATCAGTAGCATAATCTGTAATATGCAGAACATTACTGGGAAATTTTACCAGGAAAAAAATGATCACGCTCATTGCTGTAAAATATTCCCTTCCTTACCAATGGGAAAATATTTAAAGTTTGAAAAGAAAGTAGTAGGCATATTTATCCTACTGTCCAGATAAGTTTGTATTTCAAATCCTCAGTCTTGGGAGGCTGTTTTTAAGTTATATTAAGTCTCTTCCAGGCCCAAGTAATCAGTGTTGCACTGAAAGGTCAGACATCCGTTTCTCCTTTCACTAAGCTGGTGCTGCATTTACACCAACATTCTCCAAGTTCCACTGGTATCTTTTTCCAAGAACTGCAGCCAGGTGTTCCACAGGAAAGAAATACCTAGTCCAGTCTTCAGTATGTACTATGTATATCCTCCCTCAGAACTCGGGGTTTTTGGTGTCTTCAGAAATCTGCATTCAGCTGCCTATCTGGACCTCAGCGAACTCTCATATAGAAAGGTTCAACCACAAGCTTGGCTTCTGCTCAACAAGGAAGTGGTGTTTCTATTTATACTCTTTCCTCTTCCAGCATTTTGTTAACCTCAAGCTGTGTAGTCTCTTGATCAACAGCATTTAAAAGCATAGCCCACCCTCAGTTTAATAAATTAAAACCAATTGTAAATGTATTTTAGAGTCTTCTATAATGTAGACTGCCACTTGTCCTGGTCTGTGCAAAAATCCTGTGAGACACTGAAGCACGTACAACACAGCAAGCAGTAACTAGCTACCAAATACATGAATTTTCAAATGTTACCTTCAGCTTCAAAAGGAAGACAGCTATTTTCCATTATACTTTAGTTAGTTGCTTAACTCTTTGTTGCCTGTCATTATCTTCTATATCCTGCACAGAGATGGTAAGAACAAAGAATATTCTGGCTTCTACTCGGCAGCAAAAAGACAAAAAGTTTTAAGAGAGGATTAGTAAGATCTGAAAACAGGAGAGATTGACTCTGTGGAAGCATCAAAGTTTTACTACAGTTTCTTTTCCCTCTTTCTTACTCATAAATCTTCCCCTCCCTCCCTGAGATAAGGAAGAAAGGCCAGACACAGCAATTTTAAGTTACCCTGCTCCAGGATAAACTAGCAGAACTCCAGGCTTCGGTACACCAATACCGACAGTGCTTTCAGTCTCAGGAGGTACTTAAGAAGTATTGTGATTCCCTACCAACATCTGAGTCCCGGCAGTCTCTGTGATCACACTTCCATGCAAAGGGGTTTGATAGCACCACTTTTTCAAGTCTTGCTCTCCTCTCAGCCTCCAGGTCTTTCAGCAGGGATGAAACATGTTTCTGCTCAGTCTCTTCCAGCCCTGCTTGGTTCTCCAGCACTCCCTTCCAGGGTCTCACAGCTTCTACTTACCAGCCAGTTTCTACCCAGTGAGTGAGCTGGGGACTGAGGTGGTGCCAAGGAACCTTGACAGCAGTACCCCAAACACAGAATTGTGCTGATTTTATGGGATCAAGACAACTAACGTACGACAGGGAAGACAGAGGGAAGACCCTTAGAAGCACCAAATGGTTTGGGTTGGAAAGGAACTTTAAAGATCATCTATTCCACCTGCCCCGAATGGATTGTACACAATAAACTGTAAGTAATTTAATAGTTTCCATTGGTGATCAACACATCATTCAATGATCCATCAGAATCAAATAAGGCGCTGGCCAGTTTGCCGTCCTCTTCAATGGCACAGAGGGGACATTGATGAACAGTTGGTTCCTCCATTTTCTTAAAAGAGGGACTATCAGTCTAGTATTAGTGCTATAAAACTACATATTAATCTTCATTATCTTCCATGTGTACAAGGCCAAGATATAATAGCCTTATAAGAATATATATAGTTGGCAAAACAATGAAGTCATCCTAGTTTCAGGTCACCTCATCCTGGTTTCATATTAAAGCTTTTCATATCAACAGCAGTTTCATTTCAACAAGCTAATAATATCCCCTAAAAAAACCCAATATATCAGCAGAAAGATTCTCCACAGCTGCAACTTCCAGCAAAACAAGAGTTTAAGAGTTTATGCTGCATAAGGGTGAGTGAGAAGGAAGTCTGTGTAAGTCCATGCTAAGCCAGAGTTCTGGTAAGTGTTTGGCAGCCTTACATTGAGTTTCAACAGTGTATTAAGAAGTCCTACAAATCTTTGATTAGAATTTAACCAGTATCTTCTCTAATTCTCCTGACGAACCACAAGAAAAATCTATATAAACCCTGCAGTGAGAATTCTGAAACTCTGATTTCTTCAAACTTGTAAAAGGCGGGGGGGGGAACTGTAACAAGGTAAACATTACCCTGAATGGTTTTGCATTTGCAGACATGAAGCAACAAGGTTCAGTCCTTTCCCAATTCAGAAGAACAGCAAATCCAGCTACAGCACATGCCGCTGAAGATTATGGGAGTGGCACTACACACTGCCACCCAGCCTGATTTTGGCATCCCATCCTTCTGCAGGCAATCTTAATGTAGAGTCTCCATTTTCCTAAACAATTCTGTCAGGGTCTTCTCAACGTGCATCCCACTATCAAGATCACAGTGAAACCATACATTAAAAACTTCCCTATGAAAAATTTTGTTTCCCCAAACAAAAACTTTTCAGAAGATAGCAATAGAAAAACAATATGAGAGGTTCCTGTAGAGTTTCCATATCCTAGATCTACATACTTCTAAATTCGCAAAAAGTGTTTTATTTCTGTGCTTTTCTATATTTACAACTTTTTAAAAGTTTGACTTCTTTCAAAGCTTTCCTGAATCCTAAAACAAAGGACCCTTAGAGTTTAGATCTAACTTCATCTCCAGCCACTTCACTGAGGCTAAATCATTCCAACTCCTCCGACTCCCACCGAAAAGGCTCTCTCTTAAGAGGTGCCCAACTCTTTCAGAAAGCTGATGAATCCAAAGCCAAAGTTTCATAGCCAAATTTATGTTGGAAGAAATCCTGGAGATCACACTAGTCCAGCCTCCAGTTCAGCACAGGGATAACTTCAAAGTGAAAGAAACTACGTACCTCAAGTTGTCCAGCTGAATTTTGAGGCTCCAAAGATGGAGATTCCTCAGCATGTCTCATTTCTCAGTTATATCTATCCCTCTACTGTTTGTTACCTCCAGGTTCACAGTCACATTCAAAGCAAGCTGTAGAAATTTGTCCATGAGCCACATGTTATTTTACTTCGGTTTTAAGTTATGAGACTTTCATGTCAAGCATAAAGAAATGCCAGGAACTAATCTCATTCTGATTTTCTGGTGTGATGTATCCATGCAAGTACTTTTCATCCCTTGTATGTGCATGCCAGGCTTTCTCAGTAGTCCACCAAAACTGAACCCCTTCACCACAGCACATCTTTCCAGAGATCTCGTTTCTCCATTTTGCTATTTGGAAATTCTGTTCTAGAGTTCATTACCTTAGATGCTGCCGCACCTTTCTTATCTAGTTGTGCTATCAGAGTGAGCAAGTGATGTGACTTACCAGCTACTCAATACAACCTTAGGACCGACGCAATCAACAGTATAGATCCAAGTAAGGGCTTATGACATGTTCAGTCATTCTATAAGGAAAAAGTTGAAAGAAAAAGCTAAACAAGAGAAATGTACATTCTCTAAGTCTTCTGACCCAAGATTTGTGCTTATCTATGTGTGTGTGCCACATAGAGGCATAGAGGGCCTCAGAGAAACCTCAAAACTATTCCCTGCTCTTCCGATGTTCAACTGATACTGTGTGGATAAGCCCCAAGCGTATCTATTGTATCCTGGTATTTATCATGAACATCGGCCCTAAAAAAAAATCAGCAAATCTGCCTGGAAAGCATAGATCAGATGCCACAGGCCAGTCTCTTCATGCATTAAGTCACAGCTCTTGACATTCCTAGAGAACCTCTAAATCTTCCTGTCATTCACTTCATCTGTCAGTTAAGCCCCTCCTCTTCATATCAAAACAAATGGAATCTTCCAAGGCCAAGTGAATCACACTTTTCTGGGGAAGCAAACCATTTAATTTACTTTTTTGAAAAGAAAAGTTTTATAAACTGATTTGCTTTCTTTTTATTTTAGACATAATCGTTCAGTGATACCTGATTGTCATGGTCATCTAGACCAGCTCAATCATCCCACAGAACAAGTATATTGTTCTAAGACTAGGAATAAATCAAAAAGCCCCTTAAATTTTTAGATATTTAGAACAGTTTAATGTTAATTCATATAATCTCTTTCCACTTCTCTCTCAAATCTGCTTCCTGGTAGTGGACAATGTCTCCACTTCACATAATCCAGTTTTGCTGTATCAATAGGCTGATGTGCAACAAGCACAAAAGAAGCATCAGTTTGCAAGCTAAATTTTCTTCCAGGATTACAGTGTCCCACTAGATCCTTTTTCCAAGGGACAGAGATAAAGACAACATTGCTTCCCTTTATTTGTTCTGTTTCTCTTGCCTAACTTTCTCTTGTTTACCTTTGAGAGAATATAACAGTCACGATCTTCAAAATCCTTCCTGCGTTTTCTTATTTTGCTTGTGAGGATGATAAAAGGTTTAATCTCAAAACAATAAAGTTCTTTACCTCTTCAGTTCGTGATGAACAGTAAAAGGCTTTGGGGAAACATCAGTAATAACAACAAACTCAGAGGAAGACAATAGTACAGCTCACACAGTAATGCTGGCAAGCAACCCCCCCTTTAACATGTTTTAGCAGCATCATTTCCTTGTCACTAGTTAATCCGACCTATAAAACCTATCCCAGATTACAGGCTCAGTGGCTTTCCAAAGGTAAACATATATTATAATATTCTACTTCCTCACTTAACTATGACATTAAAACTCCCCTCCCTCTAAAGGCAATCCTGTCCAGAAAGCAAACAGCAGACACTGGAGCGCACTTTGATGAGGACAGAGATTTTCCTAGCACTTAAAAACCTGCTGTGGTCTGCCTGTTCAGTCTCTTGGTTACACCGTGTAACTTGCATTTCAGTAGGTCCAGTATGCATTAAAATTATTTGCCTGGCAAAAACTGAGGTGCTGATAGGCTGATATTTGCATACAAAGCTTGCTACATAAATGTAAATTATGTTAGAAAACAAACAACGCAAATTTAAGCTGGTTGCCTATGGAATTAGATTTACATGACCAATCTTCTGTCCTTGGTAACATAAGAAAACATTGTCAAATGCGGTTGAAACTGGCACAGAGATAGAAGACTTGGAGATATTTAAATATTTATGGAATATTACCATCTGCAGCTGGGTAGTAAAAAGAGACTAGGAGTAATGCCCTAGCTGAAGAAAAAACGCATTGCTCTATTATTTTTGGCCTGCTTGGTCAATTGGCAAATACTGCCGCGGTTGGTCACTGGGAATGAAGGGAAGGCAAGGGAGGCCACTGTAATAAAACAGGAAAATGCTCAGGGCTGTTCTAGCAGGGTAGAAGGACTAGGAGATCCTCAAGGAGGTCCTTGATAAACTATTCCAGGGAACGCTGTGTATTATTCTCTCTTGATAGCATTTTGGCTACGTGGAACAAGAAATACTTTTTTTATAAAGAGGAAGAGGGGAAAAATCCCACCTAAAAGTTTGTAACTCAATCATTCAGTCAACTCATATTAGGGCCGCTTATATCTTTGTCCCACAATGCACTGAGATGAACTCATGATCACATACAGCCTCATCCGAATAACCAGCCTTCAAGTCAGCAGCTGCCTACAACATTCATGTTAGTTGTTAGGAATTTTTTGTCATGTCTTCTAGAAGCTCTGAAAGTACCAGAAAGCTGAGTTAATACTTTGTGGGAGAAAAACTGATAATAGGACAGAACATTCATTTAAGGTAACTTTTATGTAGCATGAGAAATCTCCCCAGTAATAATCATTTCATACCAAAGTGCTACTATCCTCTCAGAGACATGGAAACCCCACTGATTCTGAAACAAAGTTAAGCAGAATTAATTTAAAACATAAAGACCACACACTAAGTTATATAGATACCCTGAAACACACTTAGCTCTGCATGACATACAGGTACGATACAACTGAGGCAGAAAGTTAAATCACAATACCTAAGATTCTTTTAGAACGCTTACTGTGGTTCCAAAAAGATTACCTCCACACTTCTTTTTCGTACGTTCTTTCTAGACAGCAACCTGGAAATCCTATGTCACTGTGACTATATAATGTCAGTTCTGAGCAGAAAACCTTACGGTACATCCACTGCTGCTTTTGCATTTCTGACACATGCTTGCAGACTATTCCTGAACACCATGGGGTTTTTTCCTCTAAAAAGTATAAATTCTCTGGATTTTTTGTAGTAACAAGCACAACTTTATAAACATACCTAAAATTGGTACAGAGAGGTTCTGAGTATTTTAAAAAAGGAAAAGCTACAACCAAAAGAAATCTCAACAAATTATTCAATAGAACAAAATATCTCTGCTTCCATAACTCCTTGAAAAACTGCTTTCGACTCACACTGTTAATTCCATTATATTAGTACCATCTTCTGATCTCAGACTTAGGAAGGGATCTAAAACTAACCAACCAAGTCTCCTCGCAAACTAAAATATAAATCCATTTACCTTGTCCTCAGAAAGGACAAAAACCTGCATAGTAGCTGGTCTTTGGCTCACACCTTTCTCATGAATAACCAGCTCCACACAGATGATTAAAGGACTACTTAATTTTATTTATTTATTTAGAGCACATAGGTCAATAATGTGGATTAACTAGGATTAAAGTGTTATTTTCTGCTAATTTCTGTGCTTTAAGATGGTTTAGTATTTCTAGGAACTTTATTCTAAAGCCAGCTTTGTGGAAGAAACTGCACCACAGAACTTCTGGATTACTCTTGACTTATATGTAAACAAAATGGAAATGTTCACTTCAACATATTACTGCTAGATTACTTGGTTTTAAAGGCAACAACATAAATAGTATTAAATATTCACAGACTTAGTATCTGGCTTCATTACTTTAAAACCTTTCTAACTATTCAATTGCATTTTTGCATTACACAAACATAGTAGCGCAGATCTGTTAGGGAAAAAAAATTGAATTAGCACAAAAAAGAACTAGAATAATTCTTCAAAAGTGTCCAAAGAGAAAGGCTGAAGTTACTTTGGGGAGGAGAAAAAGAAATGGATAAAAATTCCTTAACAGAGGAATTTGCTTTACAAAGTCTAAAAAAGCCCCACCACATTAATATACCTATTTACAAAGATACAAGAGCAACAGATGTAAAAGTCCAGCTGATATGTTTTTGGCTGTATCATTCAGTGAAATGCCCAAATGTTTGCATGTACACCAAAAAGTGACATTAATACTGCCCACAAAGCAAAGAGAAAAACCCATAACAATTGTGCAGTACTTGAATAATTCATTTTAAAGAAAAAATCTGCCAGGAATTTATACCATATTCTTTTTACATGTAGAGAAAATGAAGAAGTCAGAGCAGCTGTAAGTTTTATCATCAGCTGTTCATGGTGTGAAACTGAGGGCTACGAATGCTTATGTTAAGTTATGCCTACACTGTTTATCAGTGCCTTCCCTAAACTCTACATTGAAATGGAATTTTCCAGCTGAATATTAAACATTTCAATTTGTAAAAAAAGCAAAGCCAAAACACCCATGTAGGATCATGCCAGCTTCAGGAGCACAAAGGCAGATGGGCAGTTTTCAAAAAAGAGCACTTCTTTTTTCCTGAGATAGCAACCACCACCCACTTCTGCAGAGGCCCTGGGAGCTGAAGGGGTGAGCCCCGGTAGATTTTGAACTCTGCAGCCAAGGTTTCAGTGGAACTCCAGGCTTATGGGCACTTAAGATCCATGGTGATGTGTAAACTACATTAACAGGGGCTACCAGATCTTCTGATAAAAACTTCACAGTGTTCAAAGATGAAGGACCACGCTCTGGCTCAGGCTTTCAAACTTGCAACACTCAGTAGACTAGAAGTACAAGGGTTTCTGAGCTCCTCCAAATGCAACAGGCAAACTGTCCCAGAAACTAAAGTACAAAGTTTTCCAGGTTCTGTGGTTCCTTATCCACTTGCTCAACGTCAAGTTCCCAGACAGGTCCGCCCTGCACATGTAATTTTTCTGCAGAACTTTTTCATGCAATAACACGATTAGAATAGAATAAGTATCTGTTTCAAAACACTACACACCAAAAACAGACAAGGCCACCCTACAAAAACAAGCTGCGTACAGCTGGTAACTCCCTTCTGGCTACTATTTGAAGAACTGTCAGTCAACCTGTAGTGTGAACATTATTACCTAAGGGTGAGCTTTCACAACAAGGCTGAGTCAGGCTAACAGCGCAGTGCTGCCAAAAGCAGCAGTCCTGCCTCTCCTCTCAGCATGGGTGCTCCTGCTCTTTCCTTTGTCGTGGCCCCCAAATTCTCCCAAATGCTTGTGAGCCACCTGAGCCCACTGAACTGGCTAACAAAAAGATAAATACAGACTCCCTATTTTGCTGGGTTAGTTTTCTGCCAGTTTAGTGAGCCAAATCAGAGACGCCAAATGAGCTGGCAGAGCTGGCACACAAGTGATGGAAAGTAATCCTGCTTCCAGGAGCAAGAAGCAGGGTGACCCTTTCTTCAGACAGTTCAGTGGCTCAGCTGCCCTGTGGAAGCATACCCTATCATAGAATCAGTCCTGTTTTCCACCATGAAAAAGCAAGAGGCCATATTTCAGATCTAAATGTAGTCTTCGCTCCAGACATAAGACAAATCAACATGGAAAGTTTCAAAGGTGTGCTAGACCTCACATATCAAAAACATGAAGAAGTTCTTAAACATAGGAAAGAAACCCAAACAAGTTATTGTATTAGGAAATGCTCTTTTTTGTTATTACTAGTAGGCTGTAGGAAACTAAAGATTAATAGATATTCCTTGTTTTCCTCCTTTTCTTCCTAAGAGTTCAACAGTGCAACTAGTTTTCTGCCTTTTGCTTTCTCCTCATGAGAAAGTTGCATTCATTTTCAAGCCATCAGCCCCAGGGAATCAGACAAGTGAGCACTTAGTACACAGTCCTGCATTGCTGTGTTCAGGGAGCCCTCTCCGGATGCAAACAATATTAGTCTGGGTGACAGCTCTTTAAGGACTTCCATAAACTGGCTTGAAAAAATTCCACAGACAAAGTAATTTTATGAAAAATCTAAAATCCAGCTTGGTCAAGGCAAAGAATCCATCCAACTATTTTAATTTCTTGTGGGTATTAAAAAAGTAGGTGAGGTCATACAATGTTTGTAAAATCTGTTTAAGATGCACCGACTTGAACCCTGAACAAGAGGAATTTTGTGAAGATGAGACCTGAAACAGTCATACTGATATTCTTTCCCATTCCTAGCCATGCTCCTTATCACCTCCTCTTTGAACTCAGTACTCAGAAAAAAGCACAGACCAACAATGTCACCCTGATGTCTCCCTACAAAACAAGCCAATGAACCAACCCATCCCATGCACAAAAGGGCTGTGTTACCACATACTGATTCAACTGGCTGCAAATTGGCAGATGAAATTCTAGGTCACAAAGACCTGTACTCCTGTATCTGATAGGCAGCTGCTACAGTACATTAATGATTTTTCACAAAACAAGAGAGAATTAAGTTTCCATGATGCAGTTACTGCTTTATGTGTGCTCTACTCAGGAACATGTCCTATATTCAAATCACATTGCAATTTGCTCACAATCATCACACAGCCTGATATGTAGAAAAAAACAGAAGGAAAAAAAATCCAGGGCCATAAACAACATGACACCATTTTCTTCCCCAAGGACACAGCTTCTCTCTGTAAGACAACTGACTTCATATCTCCTTTAAAAAGAGGTGAGGACAACAGATTAAGTGCCTGGAGTTTTACACACACAAACACTGCAACAGGGCAGAAAATGTACATGGTTGCCAAATGCTGTTAAAATGTGCGACCTGTCTTTCCTCTCCACTCTGAGCTGTTCGCTCCTGCCATTCCCCTCCTCTGTTCTGAGGGTAGTCTGGCTCCTTAGGGTGTCCACTCCTCTCTCTAAACCACAAGAACTGTTGCCACTGGCTGAATTTGCTCTCACCTTAGTCCTGGTTCCAGACCTGGCTTCCTATCAAGTATCTGAGCGATGAGACACTCAGAGCCAATTGAGCAGCACCAATGCCCGAGGATGCATTTCCATTCGTACCTCCCATTTCTGTCTTCCCTCTTGCCATACCTGCTCCATCACTCAACCCCTTCAAACTAATTCACCTTACTAGAACAGCACAACACTAACCCAGAAGAAAGTTCACAAAATTGCAGAAAAATTAAATAGCAAAAGAGTAGAGTCTGAAGCAGAACAAAGGGACTGGCCTTCCTTCAGGGTGACAAAAGATCAGCCCAGCTACATACAGAGCTAGCCTAAGACAGAATGATTTTCTCAACAGACCAACTATTTCTGCATGCAATATGATCAGTCATGTTTAATTGTTGCCTGAATAAAGGTGATGTTGTGTGAGACCATGAGAGCTCATCTAATCACTCACCACCACTAAGAAAGGGAATTTCTGTTCCCCTCACTCAAAGGCCCTTCCCTTGCACTGACTCTGACAAAAAACGAACCTTCTGCTTATTAACCATCTTTTTCTGGGAATTGAGCCAATTGACAAAGTCCAGCAAACACCAGAGCTGGAGCAAAGTAAGATTCACTGAAGTGGAGGAGAGTAGCACCTTTGCCTTTGGGTGGTGGTGAGCTGATAAAATCTAGAGTATCCTCACTTGCAAAACCACTACTGGCCAAAAAACTCTTAAATAAGTAAGATCAGAAATGGGAGAAGACAACATACAGGATTTTGCCTTTGAGATACCCCACGCTACTTAACTTTAAAATTTTGTGGTTAGAAAAAACTCCTTTGCATTACTGTTCTGCCCCAAAGGGATTAAATAGGAACAAAGGCCTGAAAAATAAGCAGTCTCAAACTTTCCAAGCAACTTGGAGGTTAAAAGACTGTGCCTGTTGTTTGTCAAAATGCAGGTGTAGTGTACAAATGCAGAGAACGTTTTGGGCTGATTTATTGGGAAAGGGGAATAGCTGCAACATAGATCTCCAAGGTAGGATCAGGCTCCCCACACAGGTATTGCAACCAGGCTTCCCCAAAAGGTGCCCAGGAGGCACCTATGTTAAACACCTGCTCCGTATGCAAGGAAGCATCTTTCTACCCAGTGAGTAAATTGGAAGAACTGCTCTCAGATGAAGACATCTGAAGTCAAACACTCCTATAAACAACCTAATCCATGATTTCTACACCATCCTCCAACACAAAGGGCACACTAAACCTAGGCAGCTGTTCTCAAAGTTTGCCATCAGAAGAAGAGCTCTGCTACAATAATAAGTTTCAGATATGGGATGCAAGCATGCCTCTAAGATTATCCCAGCAACAGCAGAGATTTGGGAAGGAAGAAAAAGCTCTGGCACCTGTTGAAAGAAAGTCTAAGAGAAGTACTTTGAGTTTGTCTTGCTGGAATTTGTTTCTAAAGTAATAAAAAACATTGTGAAAAGTAACTGGACTACAAGTGTGTCCTAAAGGACAATTTCCTTTTCCCTACCTGCTTCTATAAACAATTTATAGTTGCAGTTGCAATCAAAAGTAATGAAAATACAATACACCTTTGAATTAGAGTATCTTTATTACTGTCCCAGGATCTCAAATTAAAGGCTCAGGACAGACCACAGAAACATCACCACTGTATAAACAGCCAATCAAACCTTTTCAAAACTTTGTCACAAGAGTTCTCGCATTTAAGAAAGGGGCTCTCAGTTGCACAGACATGCCTACAATTACTTTCTTTCACCATCTCACTTCTAATGCTTGGGTGTCAGGTGAGCATAACCAAAGCTCAAATCCCCAGCAGCACACCAGAGAATGGAGTTCAGAAAACAACCTGACCACCTTTTGATCTGTCATGTGTAAGCTTAAAACATCCCTACCGCCGCTCTCAGTGTTCTCAGTGGTCCAGTAGGAACAGGATTATTTCTGATCTAAGCCCACATGGCATGGATTTATCTACCTGTATTAACCTGAAACCAGGCTGTTCTCGTCTGAGGTCTGCATTACCTACAATCCTCACAGCTTCCTTCCCACAAAACTAAGTGTCGTTTGTGCTAATCGGTGCTAAGTGAACCAGAAATGAGAGAATGGCAGGGATCCAGCTGACTCATTAATACCAGTGTAACGGATTAACCCTTTTACATTGTCTTCCCACCCCCCCCAATTAGTCAGCATCAAAGAGGTTTGAGACTGCACACACTGGAAACATAAAATGGGACAAAGTGTTTGAAAACAAAGGAGGACATCTAGGAGCAACATCATATTCTGCCACAAGGCCCCTTATCTTCATATTACTTGAGAATAGGTTTTTTTAAAAGTTAAACTAAGCTTTCTTTTGAAAGCAGCAAGGAAATGAAGTAGTCCATCTGAAGAAAGTGAAACATTCTGATATGAATAATAAATCTATAACAAACTTGTCATGTAAATGAAAAGTGTATAGTTCAGCATGAAACATACAACTACCCACTCCAAGTTCAAAATAGTTATTAACTGTGACTATAAAATTACTACAAAATGTTAAAACTTTTTTTTAACATATGGGCAGCACTTTAAGATTTGTGATGTGAAACAAGATACTTTTGACTTAGTCAAACTGCTGTTTAGAAAAATCCCTTCTAAAACAAACTGTCAGTCTGAGGTTTTACTTTATACAAGACAGAGCACTTATTTTCACAATACTTACCTGCTTGAACGAGTTTTTCTAAATGTGTAACTGCCACCAAAGATTAATGACTCCTCTTGGTGCCTCCAGTGGCCTCCTATTCAATTTAATAAAATACAAGTATCTTTATTTCTTAAAATAAGCATCTGTATGAATGTGTGACATGCATACCTGCATTCCAACAAAGAATACATCCCAGACAAATTTAAGAAAGAGACCTCAACTACATTTGCAATGATATTTTCGGAAAAGTGCGGCATTTCTCATGATGCAGTTATATACACACTTCACCAAAACTTGGATTACTGTACTGTATAACTTGAATGCTAATGATGAAGATTTAAACCCTGGTTTATGCAATATATGCAAGAACATCACTATACATAAAATGTTTCATCATGTAGTAAATTCTTGCCTGTATAAAAGCTTCTCATCCTTTTAAAAATTCAGTTACAGTTTAGTGAATATGCTGCTTTTAAGACATCCATCCAGCATTTATATTTGCTTCACATAGTCTGTCTCAATTATACTACAGCTGTCTCTCAGGGCAGAGCTGGCCATCTCCATCACGAACCACCACAGAATCTGAAGTTCTTGATTAAAAAGCAAATGGTTTTGTGAGCCAAGCTAAAACTACCGCAGCTGCTCCATTTCACAAACCAAGTGCCATTCAGCTGGGAAGAATGGCACCGACTCTGAATTGTTCTTCCTGAGAGTTTGCACAATAAAAACAAACCACACTACTTCCAAATTTTAAAAGACTGAT
>VZTE01005904.1:632762-694624 GCA_013397775.1 Eulacestoma nigropectus
ACAAGTGTTTTCTTTTTACTCAGAGCTTTTGATTTCTATATCAATGTTCCTCTATGAATAAAAAAACAAAACTAAAGCCAACCCCTCCCCCAGGCCTGCACACACCAAACGGCTTCCTGGAGATGCTTTTAATGACCATCTACAGCAAGTTTGCAGATGTATAAAATAGAAATTGCAATGCTTAACTTTAATAAAACCCTGACAGCCCAAGATACTACTAATTGATTGATCACTACTGACGCTGTTAATCATATTCAGTGACAAGATAAGGAATGGAAAAAAAAAACAATAATAGTAATAACAACAAAAACTATTAATTTTTATATACATTAACACAATCATAAAAAATTGTATTTTTTTCATCAAGATAAAATATCAATCAACTCCTGATCACTTCCTCTCCAAGAATATTTATTTCTCTACAAAAATATGAAATAAAACCATCTTGTTCCAGTGAAGGTGCAGCAAATGAAGTTGCAATATGTAATCTGAATAAAAGCCATGTTTAGTGGAACTTATAATGCACAACGTCTGTATGTGTCACCTCATATTTTAGGTAACCACGACAAAATGTAAGTGTTGATAACAAAAAGATACCCAAAACATACTTACAGAAATGCTGAAATAGAATCTTTTCTTCTGTATTGAAACCACTTTAATGAAAATATCAGAACCAAAACCATTACATAGGTTTCCTACAATATCCTAATAACACTTTCTTGGTGGTCAGGCCGGGAAACACTTTGCACCTCTTCAGGGATAGTGAATGGTTAGTCAGGTTTCTGGGGTTTAGTTATTTGGCTACATTAAAGTTATTTGACATCTTGGCCAGAAATAAATTGGATGTAGCTACAAAGAGTTCCCATTTTATTAGACTGAAAATATTTGGGAGTTTTCCTCAAGCTAATGTTGACTGACTGATGTAAAAATGAGAACCAAGTCCTTCCAGTTGTTTAAATTCACACATTTCCCAGTAATGGAAAAAAAATCTGAGTTGCTTTAAGGATTTTTTCTTTAAAATATTGTCTGTAGCTTTCCTATGACTATTTCATTTACTTTTCCTTTATCCATATTGTACTTGAGCCAGATTAGAAATAGCAGGCTAAGGATAGACCAGACATTACACAAGGCTTCACTATATTACAAATTGTAGCATATAAAAAGAGTAAAACCCAAAAACTTGTCTATCTATTCATTCTACTTTTAGAAGCTGGAAAAGGTTTGATTTTGTGTTGTAAATTAATGAGGGCTTAAGGGTTAATGACTGTTTTAGGCTACAAATATCACTGCAACATTTTTGGAATGCTTACAAGCAGATTTTACACATTTTTTGGATTTTTTTAAATGAAGTTGGAAAGTAATAACTCAGAGTAATGATCTAACAACACTGAATAACTTTTGAGTATATCTTTAAAAATATCTCAGTATTTTAAGAATGTTGTAGATTTGACTTCACAAGTCAAGACACTCTATAAGAAATGGTTAACAGATTTGTAATTGTTTTTATAGGATCTTTTTTAGTCAGCTCTGTAAACAAAAAAAGGGAACTCTTAAAGATGAGACCAAGTAAATGTTTATCTGCAAATTATAGGTACTGATTTCAATGGGAACACTACTTTCACTTTCAAAACCTTGTATTTCACGGTACAGAACTGATTTGTTTGGGGCTTTTTTGATTGTTTGTGGTTTTGTTTGTTTTGTTTATTTGTTTTTGGTTTGGTTTTCTTTAGACAAGTCCTGGTTCCTGTCACAAAGTTATTTGGCCACTTCCAAGCTGTTTGGGTTTTGGGTTTGTTTTGTTTTCCTTTTTTTAAGTCTTTGAGGCAGTTAAATTCAGCACAACTCTCTAACTTGTTGAAGCAGAACTATTTGTTTCATTTTGTTACTCCTTAGTAGCTGACCAACTTACGTTCACTTTGGTAAGACTGCATATAAGTCAGCCTAAGTTGAAAATGCATACTTCTAGGAGCAAAAGTTAACAGCTTGAATCTACATTCTATTTTTGCTGTGCTTCCAGCTTTCAATTTTGCTACTCGAGAACAGGGAAGTCGCAGGCTGTCTGGAAGACCCACAAAATGGCAAGGAAAAGTCTTCAATTTCTTACTGCACCTGGCAAATCCAAGTCAATGGATCTGATGCACTAGTGTTCCCCAGCCCTTCCTCTGATATGAAAATGCTTCTGGAATTCAGGTGTTTGTAGAGTTATATGCACTTCCTTAAACACTAGCCCAGTTAAGAGATAGTATTTAAAACCTCCCCCAGCTTCCTGCAATTTTCAGGCTGGAGTAAGAATGAGAAAAGTGAACCAAAACAGGTTCAACTCACAACAGTCCCTCTTTCAGGCTGGTCTTCTAGGAAGAGCAACCAACATATTTCAACCAAATGACACAAGGATAGAAGTCTCAAATATTATTACATCTTCACAAACTTCATGAACAAGGCAATGGTGCCGACAAAAATTAATGTTCTGACTAAAGAAAAACTTGCAGCCAGATTTTGCAATAAATCATAAGAAAAATCCCTAGAAGTCAGGGCTACAATAATTCCAGCCCTCTCAGAAACAGCAGTGTAGTTCCTACTCTCAGTAACTTTTTTTGGTGTTCATTTTTCAGAATAACTAACATACAAGGAGCAGAGGGGGAGTAAGGAGGGAATATATTGAGCCTATATTCACTTTTTTGTTCAAGTTTCTTAATAATTTCTCATTGCACTAGGTATCTTAATGCCTACTTGAAAAAGTTCTAGGATCCTTGACTCCTCCAAGCCTTCCAGTAGTTTTACAGGGACAAAGTTACTTATTTGCTGGCTGTTCTCCTGTTTTGAATCCTTTTTTACAATCATGGAAGGGCATAGACCTTGTATGGGCAGGAAAAAGTCTCACATGAATTCATCAGGGAAGAGGGTGTGGGGGAGAAAACCATTACAAATTTTTAATGAAAAGGTCTTCAGATGGAAGACTTGCTACTCCAGCAATGTAAGATAAATCAGGTGACATTCTTTAAGAGCTCAAAAGAAAGCTAGTAAGGAGCTTGTAAACTAAAGTAAAAAATCTAAGTGAAACCTCAAAACCCTTTTGAAGTAATATTTTCAAATATGTATTCTTCATAATAGTTGCTTAAAAGGAAGCAAACATAGACATTTGGATGTGCAAAATGAAAACTAATCCCAGTCAATATACTTTCAGAAACATCAAAATGCACTCTGCATATACAGCAGTCATTGTTAGGCATTTAGCAGGTCTGAAAGGCTGTACTGGGCATCACAAGCACATAAAATACCTGCTCTGAAATCTCAACTATTAAAGATTGACAGGGATTTTGTGACAAAGTGCAAGGCACAACCTGCAAAGTCTAAATCAAAAATAAGATCAGAATCAGAAATAAGCAGTCCTAGCTGTATTTCAAGAGGCAAAAAGAAGCGTTTGGATCCAATTCCCACTTCGATAAAATACCCTGGTATTAATGGAATCAACTGGATACTATCATAATCTTTGTTAAGAAGTAAATCTAGATAAATATTTTTAAAAAGTTAGATACACTATCATTTACTACGAAAAGCAGTAAAATTCCAAGCATTTTCCTCCCACTTGGTATTACTATATTTTAAGGTTGAGTTCTGACTGAATAATCCAGGATTTAAAACCACTGAAATCACACGAGCCCTTTGTTCTCAATGATCTGCACTTCCATTAATTTGAAAGTGGCAGTGCTGATACTGATATTTGAAAGAGTATAATAGCACCAGACTGAAAGGCTACAACATGGTTTTCCATTACAAACCTCTTACAAAAAAAGTCTTTTTCAGTGTGGACAACTGAAAGAAAGAGGTAATTTCAAGAGGCAATAGATAAGTTTCAGTAGTACAACACCGATATTAATAATAAGTGGATATACATTGCAAAGGATCACCAGTTTCTTCTTAGTGCAATGGAATATTTTCCACATTGCTTAACGGTAAAGTGATAGAATTGGGTGGTTTTTTTCCACACAGTATTTACACACATTTGTTCTGAATAGGTGACTAAGTCTAGAAATATGCCCTGCAAATGGCAAGCTAAAGAGCTGGAAGACAAGACCGAGAGGCTGAACTCACTGACATACCAGGGAAGCACAGAAAAGCAAAAGCACAGTGCCTTTGGAAGACAGCTTGCATGTGAAGACTTCGTCTATGTTATGTGAGTCACCATCCTGGACCGGTTTCCACTTCCAGATTTCACAGACACTCATCACCTAATCTGCACAGTGACCTCCCTTCTCCGGCATTAGATTGGTGGCCAAGTGGCTTCTGCACACTTTCATATGTATTTCTCACTAAATCTGCAGCATTTCAGAGAACTGGCAAGGGCTGGTCTTACCACACACACGTTTTAGAGGTCAGAGAAGTAACTAGTACATAGAATCAGCAAAGTACTGCCTGCAAGCTCTCATTTAACTAAAACATTTGTTCAGTGATCATTTTATGTTTTAAGTCTCCTCAGTTTAATGAGGCAATGCAAACATGAGGCTGCTAGATTTGAAAGGGCTAAATGCTTTTTAAAAAATGCTTCTATATTTATGGTACAGCAGAAAAATGTACACCACTTCTGCTTGGTCCCATGCTAAAATTAAGGCCAATGGGAACCAACATTTGGGAAAACCATGTTCCTTTGGACTATTAGACACAGCTTAAATAGGTTTCTCTTGATGGCAATATTTGTCTTTGACAGCTACTCTTAAGTATGACCAAAAAAGCCACCCTTTCATTCAATACCTTCTGTCTTCTTTTGCTCTTAAACATCTCTTCTATGCATTTTTATCTTCCAGTTATGCCACTTCCTTTTTATGCTCTTGTTAGTATTCCATCTTTGCTCAAATATTTGTTCAACAGCAGTAGAAAGACTTTGTGTTTTTACTGCAACTCAACACACATGACATCTGAATGGTATCTCCAGCTGGTTTTACAGAGTATTTACCTGAAGTAACATTATTCCGTTTCTTATAAATTATGTACTATGCAGTCATTCATAGCCTGTAGTTTTAAGACAGCTACACCACAGTCAGACTTCACTAAGGGAGCAGATCCTTCAAACTGCCTGTGCTGTTCATCAGACACTTCAGCAAGACAGTGCAGATTATTAAGCAGGCAGGAAACCCCAAAGCACGTGTGTAGGTGTGGGTGGGTGACTTGTTTTTCACCAGCTTACTGAAATGAATCAAATCACCAAGAAATCAGACCAATGGCTAGACTGAGTCAGGTGCAGGAGAGAAGCAGCCAGCCCCTTGCAGTGACAGTGATATGTTAAATGAACTTGTCAGTCCTATCTGCACCTTAAGTGGAAACCTCTTGGACAAAGCCCCATGAGATTATTCTCCCATTAAACATAAATTACCTCTCCTGCTTTTTTAAACAGAAGGATGTTATAAGAATGGCCCTTGAAGCCAGTCCTAGACTGTGCCTCAGAGCGGGGGTGTGTGAACACTGATGGATATTTCTCGGAGATCAACTAAAAATCAGCAATTCACTGAGCTCTAAAATTTCATCACTTATCACACAGAATGAAATACTGCTTATTGTATAAAGTTTTAATATGCAAACATACCAATTAAGAAGCACCAGGTCTTTGGCAGTTGAAGTCAGCTATTTTATATTAAATATTTGTGATGGGTATCTCCAGGGACACATATGGTTTGTTTTAAAATTTTTCCTCTGGTTTTGAAATTATCCACAGGTAAAATGTTTCCTTAAAATTCTCTGCAGTAGAAGCTGCTGGCATTTTAAAGGGGCCATGGCAGAGTAGTATCCCCACAGAAAAAAAACCACAAACTATTAAAGCTCTGCTGAAAATGGAGTAGGGGAATTTAAAAAAAAGTCCAAACACTTTATTCATATCCAGCAGAATCCAAATTACTTTTTCAAACTGCAGTCTGGGATTTACTACAAAATGTCACATTGTGTATACCCTAAATTTCATTTGCCTTTGACTCCATAGTGTCTCAAGATACTAGTACTTTTTCAGCCTTTTATTACCAAGTGTTTTGGGGCATTCACAATTTCCAAGATGTTGCCACTGCTTCTCATGATTACATTTAAAGTATTTCTACAGTGGACAAATGTCTTAAAACACTGCAGAAGAAAGAACGCTGTTGGAAACATGCAAACCAAAGGCAAATCAGTGAAGTTAAACATTAACTGTTGGACAACATCTGCATGCACGTACCAGGCTGCAGCACCACCACATTAAGCACATTACACTCTGTGTATGACTGTTGGACTGCATTGCTGTGTCTGATGAACACTGTGTTGCTGCATTGGCCCAGAAGCAAATATAAAAAACATAGAGAAAACCACCTACTCAGACCGATTTATTTTACTTTTTTGGTGCTCTGAGTAGGATCACTTTATTTATTTTCCAACAAGTCCATATTCCTATTGGCAACATTCCTCTGTGGGTAAAAGAGGCAAAGCAGAGTCAAGTTGTGTTCCCCCTATCCCTGTTCCTTCCTTATCCACTGTTTCTGGAACTGATTTATATTAGCCTTCTTCTATCTGTTTTAAATGAGGCTAAATATTTTCCTTCTTCCCCCCCCCCCGTTTTTGGGTGGGGAAAGAGAAGAGGGAAGGAATTGAGGGTTTTTTTCCAAATAACCAGGGAAGTAACACCAGGTTACACATGCTTTGTAATAAGGCATTCAAAATACTAAGTAAACAAGAGTAAAAGCAGCACAATCAAAACCCATGGTATCACTAGCCAACTTAGCACAGCTATTAAAAATCTATTGGATATCTATTTGGCATCAGCCTTTCTCAAAATAACCCCAATTCAAAAAATTGCTAAGCAGATCCCTGCATGCTCTGGGGAGCTAAATGGAAAATTGTACCTTTCTCAACTGCCCTGACACGTGATGTTTGGAAAAGCTTCAGAGAAGTAAGCCAGAAATTCCAGATAACAGAACATTTCCAGATAATGTTATTTCTTCCCTTAATTGTGTTACCCTTGAAATATCTTTGTATCCTCTCATGGGGCTTGATTCTGGTCCTAAGAAAAATAATATGCAAGGCCATACTATAGGAGGAGAAAGCTTCGACTGTTTATATACTGAAAACCTGCTTCTTACATGATGCAATACAAGAAATTCAATGAAAGTACCTGAGTTGGAGCCTAGTGCGTCTACATGGTTGCCAAAGCTTTCTGGGGGCAATTCAAGGTATTTAAGTAGAAATGCTAAATGTTTCGCTATAGGATTTAGCTTTATTAGAAGAGCTTGAGCTCTTGATTTGCTTGTAACTACTTTGTCTTTGCATCTAACACAATGTTGCTATGCCTCTCTGTTTATCCATCTTAGATCACTTCCATTATTCTGGTACTGAGGAAAAGGAAGGGAAGAAACAATAATCATATCCTTTTTAGCTAACTTTGAACTGATAATCTGAGTTTTTTACAGTTTGAGTAATGATGGCTATGCCTCTGTTATCAAACCTACAGTTACATCCCACATATTATTTACTACAACATACACACCCAGCCATGCTTTGTATATGTGCTTGTTTTATATAAAATACTATCATTCATATACTATATAAAAAAATCAAGTCTATTAATTATTGCAATATACAGAGATAGATTTCTTTGCAAAGAAATATGAAGTCAGTCCCCTCTGGTTTTTTAACTTATGACTTCTCATCTATTAATTGCCTCAGTTTTGTGATTCTTTGTATAGACTTTATGCTGTAGAGAGAGATGTTGTTTCTTTGTTAAATGCTTTGCTGTTTCCTGTTGTGAGAACTTAATTGACTGTTACTATTCAAGTCCTAACAAAACAGCATTTCTACTGTCCTTTGCTAATTATGCCTTGCCTGCATTTTCCATAACATTTCACACTACATTTGTTTTTCTACTTTATATTTTAGGGCAGCTTATTTGTAAGAATGTGCATTTATGTTCATATTATCTTGACCTAACAGACCAGATCTGATTGCTTTTTAAATGTATGCAAATAATTGGCTTGGAAACAACACAGAAATACAAGTGCTGCATTTAGTGTGAGCGCAAGAAAAGTTAAATTGGGCTGGCACTTTAAATAAGCTCAACTTGCCAGTGTAAGGGCATGTTTTGCTTTGGGGCCAGTAATACAGTGGACCCATCTTTGGCATAATAACAATTATGTCTATTTATCTCACAAAAATAAGGAGACTAAACTGCTAGAGAACTCGAATAGTAGATTGTGCTAAATGTAAAATGGTGGTCAAGAAAGAGTGAAGGGAGAAATCTCCAAGGTGCCCTCTTAATATTTCCACATATGGTCTCAGAAAACTACCAGAATAGTCCGGTTTGTCTAATGATACTCATGGTTAGTAGGAGATATTACCTCTGCCTATAAAAGTTGTTCTGCCTAAAGACATTTTACCAAACAAGCATACAAAGTATGTAAAATAAAACATATATGAATTAAAAAAAAAAAAAAATCTGAAAGCCAAACTCTATACCAGTTACTGAGATCAAGTTACCTCAGACTGACAACTGTTCAACATTTCCTTTGAGAAGCAGAGAAGAAAGCACAGAAGCTTTCAATATAAAATGTAAGTATGTTCTCATACATGTTCTCTGTTGTTTAGCGAGAGAAATCTGAACTAAAAATTCAAAGACTAATCTGCTTTTGAAACACAAGGCAAATTCAATTAAATTTCTGCAATTTTAAGTTCAAAGACATTAGAGCAAAGGATCCATAGCATAAGGCAAAGATAATTTTTAAGCACAGAAAACAAAGTACAGTCACATCTTAGACATTTTTATTTTTAAAAAGGCTGTTGTCATTAATTACAGCTGTTAATATGATGTGTATGGATAAACAATTAACACAGTGTAATCAAGCCTTAACTTCTGTATTTCCTGAGGTTGCTTCTTGGTTCCATAACTGACACCATCTGGCCAAAACCTCAAATAGAGTCTTGCATGTTACTGCAGTAAGGGTATGTGACACCAGCAGTCCCCTTCCCCACTGCTGCTGGTCACCAACCCTGAGGAATAGCCAGCAGAAGAGACCCTACTGATGTTCTTCATCTCTTTTCAAAGCAAAATGTTAGGCCTATTGCACTAGAAAATAGTGTGACTATGATTCGCAGGAAAATTAGTAATAATTAGCCATGTGTGGGAAAAATTACAAAAAAATCCTTACGAGTTTTCAAGACATTTCCCATAATTCTGCTCTCTGGAACATGTACACCAGGTTGCCATTTGGCAACAACTACCCAAATTTTATTTTTAGAAAAGAAAAAAACTCCAAAATCTTTCATACTTTTCTTGATTTGTGCAACTCTTTACCTATCTCTCAGATGACAAATTCTTGGCACAGGGATGTTTTCCATAATAACTGCATCGTAAAATTGGCTACCATACAAAACAAAGTTATTACCAAACAAGAATTAGTACTATGCAATGATATTGTTTAAATCAGAGGTGAAATTTTATTACAAAGACTAAAGAGATGGGATAAAAAAAAGAATAAGTAACTGCAGCTACAATTTTCTGAAGGCCATGTACAACTTTTTTATTTCATTCCTAAAGTGAAAAATGTCTTGCTTTGGCCTTTAACATGTTCATGTCTAAAGGAGGAATTAAGCCAGTTTATTACCTTGTATTTCCCTGTAATGGAATGTTTCTTTTCAAGCTTTAGTCCCTGTACTAACACACAATAAAATCCTCATCTCCCCCCCCCCACAAAAAAAAAGCATTTTACTTCAGCAGGGACTTCAGAACTAGACGCACAGAAAATAATCCAATGTCCCTTCCTCTAATGACTAGCCAGGAGTGTTCAGGCACAGTGTAATCACTCCTCCACTATACCCAGCACTATTGCATTAAACTGTAATTTAGTTGATCTACTTCTGGGAGTCATTTATGACATTCCAAGTCCTGTGTATAGTGATAGGGCCATAAATGGAGCTATAAAAAACAAACTCTTATCAGCTGGACATCTATTTCTACTACGCAGAAGTTTGGTAAATACAAAGATTTATTACTTGAGCAATGCTCTATGAGAACATTGTTTATTCAGTAAAGTGGAGGTGATTTTTCTTTCATTCTGCAGTTTCTTTCATTTGCTACTTGCATACTGCTTCAAAGTGGAACTGGTTACACACTTCTATGTACATGTATTTCTCAAAGTGAGATTTAATTCTTGACAAACTGATACAGTTTTTAAAGGCATGTCTGCACAAGATTAAAACTATAGTGTCCTTATGCATGGTTTCTTTAGGCTGGTGAGCAGTGACAAGTGAGAAATGCTACCTGCCATGCACCTAGTCCCCTACTCTGTGATCAGAGCTTTGTGAATGCTGACATTTCACATGTAAGGTTAGATCAAAGCCCAAATTTTTATATTGTTCAATTAAAGCTGTACATTCTGTATGTGTCAAATAGAAAAAAAAAAAATCTGCTTTTTCAGTTTTAAGGAATAAATTATTTTTGTTGTGTTTTAAAGAACTTTTTGGTAAAAACAGATTTGAAAACAATCTGTCATTTAGCAGGAAGTTGCAATCAACTAACTAGATAAGTGAGACAATATTTTTCTTTTTAAAAAAATCCCAAAATATTTATTTTACATTCTTTAAAACATCCCTACTGTCACAGTAAACAAAAGTATAATACCATGCATATAAAAAGTGTGTTAATACATACAGCTTCATTGACATGTAAGAATCTGCTCCATTTTTGTGATATTAAACAAAGCTGCGAAGTACAAGTATATGATTAAGATCTGATTTGAAAACTGATTTCATGCAGTAAATTTTATAAGTAGAAAATTTAAAAAGCAATTAAATCACTCCACTAGTAAAACAGCAGCAGCTCTTAGAGTTGAGATGGGGAGGACCTTCCCACAAGCAGACATAAATCCTATACCTGCACTAGCTTTGGTTACCTTGAAATATATTGTACAGCACTGAAACATGTATAAGGAAGCAGGTAGTTTTAACTAGGGTTTTCCTACATATAGCTCCCTAATTTTGCAAAACTTACTATGAAGCAGTGTCTCCCAGTTTTAAACTGTTCACTGTAACTGCTTGAAATCTTTACAGTTAACCATCATAGGAAGAAAAACAGTTCTAAAGGATAAGCATGTACTAATCTTTACCCGGTTTGGTGATACCCTACAGCAACACTAAAATAATTAAAATGAAAACAAACCAAAATCCCAAACAAAAAAAAACCACAACCAAAACCCATCAACAACAAAATCCCCCCAAAAACCAAACCAAAACAAAAAAAAACCCCAACCAAAAAACTCCACAAAACCAACAAGAAAGACAGTGCAGGAAAAACACCATTACTTAAGCATCCATAAATTGACTAAGTAAACCATAAATTAATGACTCTGGACATTTCTGTTGGTATGATTTTTTTATGGAAGCAAAACTTCTGGTTTCCTACCAAGAATTTTGTAGCTACTGAAAATATGTTCCTTACTAAGAAACCAGGGTTCATATTTGCTTTAACCCATGCCGGGACAGAATTTTGCACCTACTGAAAATTCTGAGATCTCTACCACCTCACTGATTTAACCTGACAAATACAGCTGGGTAACACCAAAACAAAGAAATTTAGTAAGAGCAGCAAGCCACGTAAGAGAGGTAACTACTGAGTAACTGTGTTAGTGGAATCAATACAGTCATGATACATTAACTTAACTGATTTTTCATTTATTTTAAGTATATTGTTCACTTAATTCTAAGACATATTGCTAATTACTTTTAAAAATGTTTTTTAAAAGTGATCAGTTTACAGAAAAAGGACTACTACTGAAAACAGCTCTCCCTCACATTGTTGGCTACACACATTTTCTGATTCAGACTTGTGAAAAAGAGCAACTTGTACTATGAAAATTCACACAACTGTAAAAATTATTTTATAAGAAGCACTGGATTTTCTTCATTGCATGTTTGTTTACAAAATGTAGTAAGAACACACATGGTCTATAGGTTTACCTTGAGGGCTGGTTTCACAATCAATTTAACCACATTAAGTGCAAGCTGCAGCTGAAATCCTTTCTCTCTCCACCCACATCCCATCCCAGCCATGCTGCATCATCAGCCTCAGGCCAGATGCTCAGTGTGTACCTGATTAGCTGATCAGTTCCCTGATCCAACTTGTGTGCAGCCCCACTAGCAATGCTGGCACATGAAATGCATGTGGCTGCCACTTTTCAGGGGATACACATATAGATGTCCATGGACTAAAAAAAAACCTATTTGCCAGCTCATCCCAAAATAACATGCAAGATAGCAAATGTCATAGAAAATATCAAATGCTATATATAAATTTATATAAATTGTCATACATGCTATTGGGAAAAGAATATATTGATTTTTCTTTATATAACCTCTCTATCAGCCCTACAAGCCTTTTACAGAAAGTTTGACATTGCATGCACAAAAATCTTACTAAAAAACCACACGTCTTATGACAGGTCTCTCATTTTCTTAATTTGAAATTAATTAGCTGAAGTCTGGATTCTAGATGTCCTATTCTTATAAAGTACCAAAAATGTCCCTTATTGTCACACAACAATGAAAATTCCTGTTTAGTCTATTACAGAGTCTGTGTTGGGTCACTTAAGTTATCTGTGTTATTGCTGATACAAGCATTGAGCTTCTACTGCAATAAAAATGCACTGTAGCTGAGTCCTGATCTGTTGAGACAACAGACTGATACTGAGTTTAGTATTTTACAGAGATTTGGACTTCATTAAATTGCTACAACAGAAATCAGAATTTTTGACATTCAATTACTTGTTTTCAAGAGTATACCACATGGATGTATGATTAAAAGCCAAAATAGATCTTAATCATATAGCAACACACTACAATGACTCATTGATTATAAAAGTCCACAAACGACCTCAGTAAAGTTAGCTTATTTTTAGTATGTTATTCAGGAGCAGCTGAACACAAAAGTGAAAGAGAAAAATCAAGGATGAGGATCTTTGCTAGCTAAACGTACTTATCACAGGATATACTGAAAAACTAACGTGGTTTACCATATAAATTTATAATTAAAAAAAAAAAGCAAACATAAATCTCACTAATTGGGATATAAGTCTAAGAGAGAAACAACTGGTGTGAGAGCCTAGATTCTCCCACACCTTCCAAACTAAATGTGGTCCTCGATATCAAATAAATAGTAAAGAATCAAGATATTTAGCAAACACAGGTTTAACAATTACAGATAAACTGGAGCAGATCTGTGCTATTTGTCAAAGAACATATCTCTTGGGCAAACTAAGAAAAAAATTCAAACCCCAAAGAAGTCTTTCAAAATATTCCACATCTGCAATTTTAGTGGTTCTCCTAAAGTCAGCAGCTGACCAGAAATACCATGGCAAAAATCAAATGTAAATACGCCTGACAACTATTTACAACATGTTGTATACAATTTTAATATTTTACCTTTAAAGTTGATATCTACAGGACTTTCCAGTTAATGGAAAACTTCTCATAAGACTTCTTCATCAAGCCCTGCCAACCTAGCTAATTTTGCTGTGCTATGTTAAACACAAGAGAGGGGTGACATGATTTTTTTTCTGTTAGTTATTAATATGAAACACCTTTAGACCAAGATAAAATGGAAATTATTTAGTCTTAATGTTAACAGTATTAAAAGTAAATTTTAAAGAACATGACAGCATCTATGGTGAAATTTTGAACACCTATTTTGAACACCGTGGTCACATCTGTCTAAACTGAGCATAGTTGTACCCTGGTATCAGAATCACACAGCAGGAGAAGCCCAATCTTTTCCAGTTCTCTCAATCAAGGAAGTTTCCATATCCAGTATATTCAGCTATAAAACCTGTGACTTTTTTTTTTTTTAAAGGAAGTGCTGAACCTGGCCTCAAGGAAAAAATCAACCATTTATTTTATTGGCAAGTCTGTACATCATCAGATGTTAATTTCTGTTTTATTCTGGACAATCTATAGATCTGGAGATTGGGCCAGAACTACTGTTGACATTGTTAATATAAAACCAGAAGATTCTAAGTAAACAAATAAGAACAGGAAAAGGCACACAGATACTCTACTGTTCAAGACAATGTGGTGTGCCTGGATAATGTGCAGGATCTCCCATTAAAAACAGAGCTCCATAATGAGTTGGGGTCTACATCTAAGTAGTTTTTTCCCATTTCTTCTGTTTACTAATGCATAGGAAAAAATGGTAAATATTGAAAATCAAATTATGTGTCCTAATCACTTGATTAATGATAAGATGCTATAAAATAATTTTTAAAAACACTCAAAAAAGCACAACTCTGCTTCCAGATTCTAAAGCTGGAACACTAAACTGAAAAAAGAAAGTTTGTCATGACATATGCCATTTAAGAATGACAAACTTTTAAAACTGTTTGAATTAGATCCTAAACTTTAGGGAAAGCTCCCAATTTCAATTAAAAGGATTGACTAAAAATTATCATTTCGCATAAGATTATACCAGTTGACAAGAGATTTAAAAAAACTTACTAAGCTGACATGTTTGGAACAAGATTGATGCCCAAAAAAGGCATTTAATAGGACTTAAGTTTTCATGAACATGCTCAAAAGACTGTGAGACATATGATCTTAGTTCAAATACAGCCTGTGTTACATTTTACTGGACTGACACTGTAAAGAAAGTTACAGTATAATATCTGTAGCAGACACTAGTCAAAAATAATTTTTTTTCACTTCTATTTAGCTCTTGAACCTAAAGAACCACCTCATCTCAAGAGTCTTTTAAATCAATCCGTTTCCAGACAGGAATGAGACATTTGCCCTTGAGACTGAGGATGTGCCGATATAGCTCCATGCTGACAAACAAACTCCTCTGCCAACCCTCCTCTGCTGGCAGGAGTCGCTCCAGCCCAGACAATGGAGCTCCATTACGGCATCACTCACGTCAAGGCAACCAAACCTTTCCTCACAGCTGGGCCAGCAGCTCAGGCACAGTTCAACATTGTTACGTATTAAAAAGTACAAAAGTCCCATGTCCAGACAACCTACCAAATTCAGGCAAAATGAACCAGGAATCTGTCTGGACTCATACATACAGACCAGACACACTGAGGATGTACCTAAAGTTAAATCAATTGCAAAATCCACAGGCCAGCCAAGTGGAAGGGTTTAAGAAAACCAACAGGAATATCACTACCATTCTCTTTTCTACAAGGTTTTACTAGGGCAATGGTGTAGCAGCAAAAAGTTAAAAATATAGTGATGGCCTTGCTCTCCGCTCAGGAGCACAAGAAACCCCCCACCCCTCCAGTCTTGATTCTGACACACAAAGGTGTCAACATGGTATTGTACTCTCAGGTGCAAAAGGCTGGCCTAGGCACACCTCTGCTGGCACAAACCGCTCCTCTTCCTGCAAACTTTGGTCTTCATCTCCCTCTGGTGGACTGCGTACACAGAGGGGAAACTGCTCCACCTAGAACGGCTCCACCTAGAACTTCACCCTCTCGGATATCAATACAACTCCATTTGTCTTCCAGTTATTAGGAAATCCTCACCTGAGATGCACCAGCAGGCAAAACCAGCATGACCACTTAGAGTGGGTTCTGAGACACCAGTGTGGCCAGCATGTGGCCAAATAGGCAAGTGTAGCTCTCTTGCTTTGCAACTCACAGAACACTCAAAAATTCCAATTATTTTAATTCATACACATAGATGTCTCTCTACTTACCTGCTGTGCAAGAGAAAACAGAGTGAGAATTCACTTTGTACTTGGACAGGACGAAATGGAACAAGGTATGAAAGACTACCTGTAATTATTAGAGACCTATCATATGCAATCTGGATCATTAACACATGAGACCATAGAGACCCAGCATGCCTAAGAGACTTTCTCATATTCTTGAAAGATGCCAAACACCATACTATCACCATCGTCCAAATATTAGTATCAACTAAAGTGCAAAACCAAAGGGAAAGACAAGTCAATCAACCTTTTCTTGGCTGACACTAAAATGAAGCTTTGGTCAGCAGAGCAAACAGCTCTCAATGCCAGACCTACACTAAACCTTCTAGACCTACTCAACACAATCCATCTCATGAATTATTGCAGCTCCCTCACTTTTATACTGAGCATTTCCTTGAATTGCTTTGCCTCCAAATTCTGCACAAAGATTTCAGGAAATGGGCAGTTGTTTGGCATCCGCTCTGCCCTTACTCAACTATTCTATTCTATTATTTTCTAGGTCCCCCAAATTTAGCACTGTTTACACAGTAAAAGGAATACAGCAATAGAGACAAAGTACATGGATATACTATTTCAATATCAAACCAGTTCTACCAATGGCACTGTTTCATTCTCACAAGTCACCGTTGTGAACAGAAACTGAAAGGAATGTCAGTTTGTACAAGCTAAAACTTGCCACTGTAAACATTCAGGGTCACAACTGCTTTGTTCATCACTTGGGAATTCTTAAATACTTACATTTTACTAAAAATGAATTTGAAGATACTGTCTATAGGAAATACTAACCACCTTATCTCGATGTGTCAAGTATACAAAATTGTTTCACATTCTAAAAACCACTTAACCATACTGAGACTTGGCAATTCTTAGTGAAAGCTACCTTGTTCAACAGGGAGGAAGGAAAAAAGACGAGTCTGCACATGGAGTAGAAATACAGATGACAACTACTTTTTTTGGAGACTGACAGCATTTTTTGCAGACTTACAAAGTGTTCTAACTTCACCTGAGTCTGCTGATAATCAGACATTTTTCATGCCAGCACTGGAATAAGTTTTCCAACTTCCTCCAACCTGAATTCACTGTGGGACACAGTACTAAATTAATTGTGAAAAAATGCATCTGTATATTTAAAGGCATTATGTCGGTATTTTTTCCAACAATGCCCATGGATTAAGAAATCTACTTTTTTTAGATGACACTTGGCTTTAAAGTTAGATGGCTCTGAAGCTATCAAGCAATATCTCTGCAGACTTGACTTCTTACTTCTACTGTGTATCACACTTCATCCATCTATTCTCAACCACCTTCACTACAATTCCAGGTGGGAACTTTTGTTCTCAGGAACAATGCAGTGGCATCCTGCTCATAGTTTATGGGATTTTTAAAAAACATGCTTTTTGGTTTGTTTTCGGTTTTTCTTTTTTATGTTTTTCTTGTATACTTGCCTTTCCTCCTGTTTAAAGGACTCCATTTGAGCTATCAAACCATTCCAGTATCTAGCTAGCATAAAATATTTACAAAAGCAAGCAGCAACTTTTTTTTTTTTCCTTTCTTAATGGAAAGATATATCCATGAAACATCATTGATTTATCATCCTCTTAGGTCAGCTTCTGGCATATGGTCACTCTCAGACAGGTTTACTATAGTTGTTTCACTCAAATGAGTAAGCTCTCTAGTGACAGGCTTTGAACTCACCTAATAAGATGATTTTAGGGACAGCAAAGTTCCCAGCTTTATTTCAGCAGAGTCACCCTGATCAATCTACATTCCAGCATATTTATTTCAGTGCTACCCTCTTGTTCCATTGTTCTCAGTGTCTTGCATACATTCTCATCTACTTTGAATTTCAGGATTGCAGCAAGTTTCGTAACAGGAAGGCACATCCCTTAACATCCAGCTTTTATATGGCTAGATGGCTTGTTATCTTCCCCTGGCACAAGCACAAATGATGGAAAACTTACTTGCCATGTAGAACACTGAGAATCAAGTCCCTGGGAACAATCAGTGCTAATGTTTTCCACAAAATCAGTGCTAATGTTTCCCACACAAGTAACCTTTTTGCAGCTCTCCTGAAAGTTACTTTCTTAGTAACACAGAGGTAATTTTAGACTTGACTACTCTTTATAAAACGAAGCAGTACACAACTAAAATTCCTTTTTTTTTAAAAAAAAGGCTTTTGCAGTAGGATGGCCTTCGTGTTTCCCTTCGTTATTCATTAGTAACTTCTGTGATCATTGCCTGTGTCAATTAAGATTCAACCAAGTCCCTAAAACAGAGCTGCTAAACCACATCAGCTCAAACAAGGGTTACAGGGCTGTGAGCAGCCTCTGGAGTCAGCTGCTACCCAGCAGGGCCAGAGCCATGTGCTGCACTGGGTTTATCTGGGGGTGTCACCATTCTGTGTGTTGGCTACCTGGCTTTGGGCCAGCAGGCCAGCTAGTCCTGGAAATGCCATTCCTTGCCAAACCATGAAAGGAGAGATTTGTGGGAGAAGGGATGGGCCGGAAGGAGGGTAAGGGAGCAGGGCTAAGGCTAGTGAGCAGTAAAGCCATAGGAGAGCAGGCTCTATGGGGTTTGCTCTTAATGGAGTGAGCGCTTTTGGAAGGTGCTTTTCCTTTCAGACACTTTATGCGTGGTGTGTTATTGCAGCCTGCACTAATCTGACTTATAAAATGTATAATTTTTATACCTAGTGAGAAGAGAGCAAATCACACTAGTTTAGCAGATCATGATACATGCAGAAAGCATAACCATCCTCTTTAAAATTTCCACTTTTCACCTAAAAAGAATATTAAGTTAAAACTACTGTAAAATAATTTTTATCTAATTAGCTTCCACTAGAAGGACAAAAATGAGGACTGAAATCTTTAATTTTTCCTACTAATGTAGAAATGTACCACTTAGTTCCCAAAATAACTTTTTATGGGTTTAACACAAAAAATATATTGCATTCTTGCTTTCATCACTCTTATCCACAATTATTAAATTCCTTACCTCCCTAAAACAAAAGAGCAAAGCATGCCCAAAATGTTTTCATAAGGTGGGTTCTATTTTATAGTTATGCTTCTCAAAGACAGACACCACTCTGTGTTTTAACATTTCATTTTTAAAATAAAAATATAAAAAATATAAAACCTCTTTTTTTGTTACATCATGTGTTACAGTCAGTAAGGCATATGACAAAAATGAATGTGGAGAGGAAATGAAGGTATTTTCTAGAACTATTTATAGTAATCCAGTCATGCTGAACTGATTGTATTTCCTCCTATATTGAAAACGCACAGACAGCTGCATACAAAATACATGTCATCAACTTTCAGCTTTCATACAATGCAAAAAATAAATGGTAAACATACTCCTAAGCAGACTAGCATTCCTTTCAGTTTGTGCACAGAAAGAAAACTTTACTGTGGTCAAATCTTGAAACTAAGAATTTGAACAGATAATCATATATCTCTGTGAAATACATTCACATAAAAGAACTCCTAAAGATTAGGCTCACTTTCTTAAGAACTGAATTTTCAGATTGGTACAATATTTGTTTTCATGAAAACACTTAGACACAAGTAAATTGTGGTCAACATTAAGTTGTTTTTAATTTTTTTAATTAAAAGAAGCTGTAAAACATAATTATAACCTAAAGTTTCCCCCATGCATCTGGAAACTGGCCAAAAGCTATCGGTTTCCATGAGATGTAACTCTTATGAACAACAGAAGTTGATTTTGAAAAGGGATAGCTAATATTTTCTATCATGTCTTGGTAAGATACGCTTTTTCTATCTGTCTACCTCTTCATTTTAAAATTTGTTAGCTTTGGGGCCAAAAGGGCACTCTAATTTATGTGGACAAATGAACCTACTAGACCAACCACCTGAAATCAGTTAGCTCAAAGGTAAATCAAAGACATATTTGGTGCCTCTCCCATTTCCTTTCATGTTCTAAGCCATTAACAGCAGGTTTAGTTGCAATGGTTCCATCATACACAATGTTTAACATCCTGAAATTCCCCTTTGTCAAGAGGGCATGATCATGGAAGATGCTGACACACCTGACTCTATCTTGGTATTTTCTCAATGAAGAAGAATAGCAGGATAAAAGAGTTAAATGGTGCTATGAGACCAGACCAGTTATTCAGTCTTTTTTCAGCCTTTTCCTGTTATTTGACTGCTTGAGAATCCTTCCCTTAGAAGGTATCACAGGAAAAAGTCAAGAACTGTGGAGCTCCACTTCACTTATAAACTCCACATTTATCTTTGAATCTTTTCCACTTTAATACTACACCGAATTTATCTTTGCTGCACACACTTATTTTAATTGAAGCTATTCTTTCAGTTAACTGTTCAGAAAGCAATAAATTTGCAATAGAAAAGAATATACATATGGATTGCTAGAAATATTTTGTTCAGAAGCAGGTGGTGTACATGCAATAAAGTTTTAGTAGTGTTCCATAAGGATCAATTCCACTGTCTAGTGTTTACTGTGTAAGCAAGGAGGGAAAAGCCAACAGTTGACCCTTCCATGCTAAAATATGGATGGAACTTATAGGGGAACAAATGGTAACCAGACATTCAGTTTACAATAAAGTAAAATATAACAAAGCCTCCCCCATCCGCAATGCTGCTCCTTCATACTGTATTTATTTGATCTACCTACAAAGTTTACATCTAAAACACTTCCACCCTGACTGTAGCATGAATTACACTCACTAGCAAGAGAACCTCAGGTTTACCAACCAAAATAACTGTATATAAATCCACCTTGAAAAAGTAGGAAGGCCACAGACACAACTCCAAGTAAACTCATCCTAAAGGTTTCATGGGAATCTACAAACTGTTCCTGAGCTGCTTCACTACATCTCTTAGAAAAGACTCTACCACGCTTATCTTCAGGGTGTATAGTAATGTGTACAAATAAGATGTTTCCATTTAAGAACTAAAATAACTTTTTACTAGCGTATGGGGAGTGTAAAAATATAGAAAACTCTTCCTTGGGATACCTCTTTGTCCATCAAGTGTACAAGCTGAAATTCTTCTGTCTTTTCATAATAAATATGTCAGAAGCAAGGAATATCTAAAGGTAGACAAGGATTTTAACAAATGGCCAAAGTAAATACACTTCAGGGTATTTCTCCTTCTGCTTGACTAGCATTTCAGCATGTTTCTAAAGCAAGTGAGGTCACATTACTTATCCTGTTTACCTGCACATTATACTTCATAACTAGGTTTCATACACATAATTCAATTTATAATTCAGAATACTAATTCAGAGTTCTAGTAGGAAGCTGTTGTTTTGGAGGGAAGAAAGAAGGACAAGGACCCTGTAACATTTTGTTCTGACCTTCAGATGATTTCTGGAGGCAGTTTATATAGCATTTATCTATTTAGTTATCTTAAATAATACACTTAAAATCCTGACCTCAGAAACTGTCAGCATTTTTCAACACCGGTTCTGTTCTTTTGGGTGGTTTCATGGTAATAAAAAAGCCTACCAGAAATAAAGTAAAAGTAAAAGCAAACGTCAAAGAATATCCCCACAGTACATTAGCTATCACCATCTGCTTGCAGCGTAGCACATGGTTCAGTCCTCTCAAAAGGGCAGAACAGACTGGACTCCTGAAACACTGCATCAATCAGCTGGTCCTTAACACTGCAGGTATCACATCAGAGCACTTACGCCACTTAAAGTCACACAGACAGACAACAAAATTAAATGTTGGTCACTCTCCAGTTGGCAAAGGTAACAGAGAGTCACATGAGGAAAGTCATCTGTAGTAGAATGGAAATAGCAGGACTAGAATGGAAATAGAAGGTTTAAAACAAGAGCCTCTTACAGAGTTTGTTCATTTGTACCCCATGTTAAGCCGGATCTCCAGAGTCAAGATCAAAAGTGCCTAGACATGTTCTCACCAGAAATGTCTTAACTTCATAATTCATTCCCTGCACAAGAAGTTCATTGACTTTAGCTACAGAATGTAAGCAAACAGATGGCTTATGCTGCCAGGAATGTGCTGAAGACTTAAAGAAATATAAACCCAGAGGATTCAGAAGTTTCACTGGACCCCAGGGAAAGAGTAGAAAAAAATAGAGAAAGGAAGTAGTAGACAAGACCACTTACAGATATCACACTTTCTGAAATAAGAACACAAAAGAATAACACAGACAACCTTCAATTTACATCTGATTCATCAAATAGAAAAGAAAACATTTCTTGCTCAAGACTATCTGTTACGAAGGTCAGTATGCAAGATGTGCAGCTGAAAAATACCTGCTGACATTAAGCAGGTATGAGCCTGTACTGCTTAACCAGTAAAAGATATAATGAGAAATTGAGGGGGAGGGGAGTCTTTGAAAAACAAAAAAAAATATTTGCCTTTTTGTTTTAAAACAGAAGACTGCAAGAACCCCCAAACATTACAAGACAAATTAGCTCAGGAGTATAAGGATAAAGACAAGACAAACACTATTGGACTATGGCCCTGAACAAATTTAAACTAACTTCCACAGCAGTACTGAATGCCTACAGGTTTTTAAAAAAGCAATATGCAGGTAAATAAAATTTTAAGAACATTTAATCTGAAGTTCTCAATGACTTCTTATAATCAAACTTGAAATCAGAATGTGTTGGACAGCTTTTACTGTACTATGAAGTTTTACTTTTTTGCTATAAAGTTTTACTTTACGTAGTTGATCAAGGGAAGTCAGTCGACACAATCTTTTTGGATTTCAGAAAAGCTTTCAATACTCTCTCTCATAGGATCCTTCTGGAGAAAATGTCCAGCATTGAGCTGGATAAACACATCATGCAATGTGTGAGCAGCTGGCTCAGGGGTCAGGCACAAAGGGTTACAATGAACTGGGTGACATCAGACTGGTGACCTGTCACTAGTGGGGTTCTGCAGGGCTCCATCCTTGGCCCTGTGCTCTTCAACATCTTTATTAAAGACTTGGACACAAGACTTGAAAGGATACTAAGCAACTTCGCAGATGGTACAAAACTGGGAGGAGCTGTTGGCCCCTCGAAGGCAGGGAGGCCCTGCAGAGAGACCTCAACAAATTATAGAACAGGGCAATCACAAACGGTATGAAGTCCAACAAGAGAAAGTGCCGGATTCTGCACCTGGGATGGGGCAACCCTGGATGTACAGACTGGGGAATAAGAGGCTGGAAAGCAGCACTATGGGAAGGGACCTGGGGGTCTTGGTTGACAGAAAGTTGAAAATGAGTCAGCAGTGCCCTGGCAGCCAGGAGGGCCAACCCTGTCCTGGGGGACATCAGGCACAGCATCAGAACCCAGGCAAGGGAGGGGATTGTCCTGCTCTGCTCTGCACTGGGGCGGCCTCACCTCAAGTGCTGGGGGCAGTTTTGGGTGCGACAATATAAAAAAAGACATTAAGCTATCAGAGAGTGTCCAAAGGAGGGCAACAAAGATTGTGAAGAGCCTTGCAGGGAAGCATGAGCAGTGGCTGAGGTCACTTGGTCTGTTCAGCCTGGAGAAGAGGAGACGGAGGGGAGACCTCATTGCAGTTACAACTTCCTCATGAGGGGAAAGGAAGGGGCAGATACTCATTTCTTCTCTGTGGTGACCAGTGACAGAACCCGAGGGAAGGGCCTGAAGTTGTGTCAGGGGTGTTTTAGGTTGGATATTAGAAAAAGGTTCTTCCCCCAGAGGGTGACTGGGCACTGGAACAGGCTCCCCAGGGAAGTGGTCACAGCATCAAGGCTTACAGAGTTCAAGAAGTGTTTAGACAATGGTCTCAGGCACATGGTGCGACCCTGTGCAGGACCAGGAGCTGGACTTGATCTTTGTGGCTCTCTTCCAACTCAGCATATCCTGTAATACTATTATTTTACACAGAACAAGATCCCATTTCTTTTACCAGCCAGCACTGTCAGCCCCCCAGGAGGGCCAGGAGCCCGTCCCCACTGGATCACAAAGCTGGCAAAAGGAATATGCACAAACAAAATGCACCCTCTTCCGCCAAACAGCTGTGCCTGCAACACACTGTCCAGCAACGAAGTAGGGCTTTTTAAAATCAAATTTTGACAGCTAATGAATGCATTCACGGCTGTGACAAGCTGAGTATCACCCAAAAGTATGATGCTCAATTATTTCGCTCCCTTCTTTGTTTTAAACATTTCTTAATACTCCTGAAAAGGTACTTTAGTACAATAGCAAAGACTTGCAAGTATAGAATTTGACTGCTGTTTATGCTACTTTAAATGAAAAGCATATTATAACAAAGCACAACTCATTATCTTCACACAGTACACATATTTTGCTATCAACAAGATTAGAATGGGTGGGAGGCCTACAAAGGCACACTTGAAACAATAATCTAAGAAAGCAGCTGTATTAGAAGCCACAAAATACATTAGGAATCTAAATTCATTAGCTGTCACTTCTGTACCAGTGTCCTGGATCTGATCGGGAAGCAGTTTAACTCATGTCTTCCTCACATCTCCCACTGCATGTTTCAGGCATAATGGGCACATTCTCCTTGTTTTCATTTCCAGGGAAAAGGAGAGCAGATCCTGCTTTACTGTCACCCTCTAAACCAGCCCACTCAAGAAACAATGGATCTGAGATCTGGTCCCTGTAGTCTGATGATATTCAGACTCCTGGCTCCCACAGGGAGCTCTCTCAGTCAGCTACACTTTAATTTCCTTGGGAACCTTTCTCCCCTTCCTTTTGAAGCTGGACCTGGTTCACCCAAAAAGGAAAGGTTGCCTAGGACAGAGGTAAAACAAATCAGAACAAGTCTGAGCCTGATGCCTAGAAGTTGGCAACATATTCTATCTCTTTGTGCTGTTTTGTTTTCAAAAGCTTTAGTCATTTCATTTGAAGAAATAAAAAACCACCACACACATAGGCTAGGGAGCAGAGGATCAGTATTCCCGTTTTCTTGCTCACAGGCCACTGAAGTTCAATGACTCTTGCAGTATCAGAGAAGCTCCTATGTCTTGCATTATTGAAGTAGAACCACTGTGCAGCCAGTATAAACACTGGCAGTCCTCTCACTGGACTTTTAGACTTTGATGCTGGAAGATGTGCATCTGACAGCACTAAGCCTATGCAGAACTCGAGCTGAGGTGTCCTGATTCTCGGATGAATGCTTGAATAAGCACAAATACACACCAAGCATATTTCAAGAAGAACATGCTGTAATTTCAGCTTTTGGTTTTGAATCAAGTGGACAGATGTACTTGAGGTATGGTGCTTTGATTCAGACACTTCAGCTCCAGAGCATACCAAGAATTCAAGCTTATTGCTGGTCTCTGCTTTTTCCAGTAGGTCATTTTAGGCAAATATGCTCTAAACAGATTTTGTAAACTAAATTTCAGAGATGCTTAATTCTACTTCTTGGTTCACTCTTTCTTATTTTTTAAAAACACAATACATGAGTTGAAAACTACTACTTGTTCTTTACTGGGCCTCACCTTTGAGTTGCTCAGTGGTAAGTAGAAGTAAATTTTTGTAAGAGCTGGTATATCCAACTGAAGTTTATATTCAACTGGAGTCAGTATTTAGATCTAATGAAAGCTCTTTGTGCATCTTTTTATAAGAGTGTTGACATAACTTGCGGGTTAGTAAAAGAAAACAGTTCTAACCAAAAAATAACCTCTCCACAAGTCTGCCTCCTAATGAAGGGTACATTGGTATGTGTATTTAATAGCCATCTTTTAAAGATAATATTGACTGCTTTCTGCTACAATAGCTTTTCTAATGTTTTTGTAAATCAAATCTTCCATAGTCCTGCCCTTCTGCAAGACCTAAGGATGAAATTATTCAGAAGAAATCATGTAGGCAAGTTCCCATTGAAAAATAAAATGGCAAAGAAATAGCCGTAAAGTTCCATTCTGTCCCTCTCAAAAAAACCCTGAAGTTTCATACCACCTGAAAAAAGGACAAAAATTAATCTCATGGGTTTTAAGTTGTTGGTCTCCCTTACAGAGAGTAGAAAAACTATGGGAGTAGAAAAATTATGAGCTTAAATTCTGAACAACTGCAGCATACTGGTAGTCCAGACAGATCTCAGCAAAAAGAGATTTAGAATGATATAGTCTAACAGCAAGAATCTTTTTTTTGTTTGCTTTGTTTTGTTCCAGGAACGGTCTGTCACTTTGGATCATTTTAAGGAAGCTTGCCTAATTTAACTGAAGAAAATTGTATATTGCACATGGCAGTTACAGGTTCAAAAACCTCATCTCTAATCTGGAGGTAATTGAAAGAGGAAAACAAACAAACAAAAACCACAACAAACCCCACAACGAACCAAATCACCAAAACAAATGAGTCTTACCATTGACAATGAGCCTCACCACTGACAACCCAATACTTCCACTTGCAAGAGATCTCCCTACAGTTTGTACTTGTATTCTTATAGACAAAATACCAAATCCATATTCACCTAATCCATATTCCCCTAACTTCACCTAGACACCCTGACAAAAACAAGAAGGAAATGAAGAGACTGTATACATCTGCTGAATGAATTTGAAGTCCCACATTTATCTCAACTGCTGGGAAGAGGAAAGAGAGAGAAACACACTGTACCAATATTCTGAGTTAAACCAACTTAAGCTTTTGAATTATTTTCTGTCCATTATAATTTTTGCCCTATATTCAGTTTTTGTAGCAAATAACTGCGTGAATTGAGGAAACAATACACAGAATTAAGACTGGGATTATATCCTGTAGTGTAGATGGGTAACTACTAACAGCAAGGTGTGTGCTAACAGATAAACAAACTGCACAAATGAAGCAGGCCACTACTTCTAGGTGGTATTTGTATTCTTTATTTTTTACTGTCATGTAGGATATCCCCATGACAATGGAAATAGCACTAATTTACTAAAATTAGTGGAAATTTCCTAAAATATATAAAAAGCACAAAGTTAAACGATCATGTCAGAAAATAATGATTACTGCATAATTTCCCCAGCAAGCCATGGTCAATGCTGTGAGTAAATGCTTCTTTTTGACTGAAGGAAGAGAGTAAATTTCATTGTTGTCCATACAACCCTCATTTGTGGAGAAAAGCACTGTGTAACAGCCAAAGATCATTCAGCTCTGTGAGCAGAGATGAGAAAGCACGTTATATCTTTGGCAACCTTCAAAGACGTGTTGTGGCAAAAACAGATGAAATAGCACTGAAATGTAAAACAACTGAATGGATAAATCCCCTATATCCTTTAATTTTTTTGTCCTGACTGAAAGGTACTCAACTCGTTTACCAAGAAAGAGCACTTAAAGAAAAACACATCTTTATGTACAAGGTGACAAGCCTTCTTTCATTTTATAAGGAAAAGCCATACACTTACGGTACTGTTTCACATTGAGGCCTATGACATGACTGATTTGAAGCACTTGTAAAACACAGAACATAACCTTCTTTATATATCTAATTTCTTTATAATATCTAATTTAAAATAAACAAGACAGTGTATCTTTGAAAAAGTGATTTTTCTTCTTCCAGTGAAAAAAAAAGTACAAAAACATTTATTTGCCAGAGATAGGGAGGGGTGTGTGTAAAATCAGTTCAACATAACATTTCCTTCCGAGAAAATTAACACTGATTAACATCAGTAGAAATCAGAATGACTCCAACCAGATAGGCAGTGATTGCATGAGCTAATAACTAGGGCTCTCTTTGCAAGGAATGATCATCTAACTATGCTGTAAATTGCTGAAAGAGGGACTTCAACATGAATTTATCGCTTGCCAGCACAGCAACTTGTGCTCCTGCAACACATTTTTCACCTCCTGTTTTTCAGTTAGCTCTAGCTGCAAGTCCACTGTATATAGGTAAATCAGACTTGGCCTAAAAATATGTTCTCATATCTTGAACTATTTTCTTTGCATCATAAAGCAAATAAACTTTTAATTCCAAAAGTGATTTAATGACCAGCGTATTCTGGGAAACAAAGTTTACAACCAGCATTTGAAAATCCATACTTTTATACTATCTTTTACTGTTTTGTTTTTACTCTGTATTGCTGCTCCATAAGCAATAGGTATTTTCCTTTCTTATATTTCAACTTCAAATTGTTTTAAGAATGCTATATAGGCCAATAGACAATGGCACTGCTACTAGAGAGTGAACTTCTATGTATAGGAGCAAAACTGTCAGAACCCAGGTGCCAAAAGTGATCACCCTAGTAAAAGAAAGGTTAAAGAATACAATCTCAGCTATGTAAACACCTCCTTGTAGACCACTCATGTCCAAAAAATGTCTTCATCTTTCCTGAGAAAAAATTTCTAGCAAAAAAAGGATTTTCTTACTTAAGCATATTCTACTTCCATCAGTATTTGCAAAAATTAAAATCAGTAGGACCAAACCTCTGAGGAGCCCTTTGGAGACCTGGATTGTAGAAAGTGACTATTATACATCAAGTCTGAAGGCAGTTAATATGAAAAACAGGAGTGCAACTCCAACCAATATTTTCTTAGAGGGCTGGCAGCAAACTGCCAGATGCATGTGTGACCTCAAAACAACCTTTTGCCAGATGCCTCTTTAACCTTTTACAATTACATCAACTTCTAAAAAGACTGCTACATTTTACCATTTTCTTCCTTTGGTTATGCAAATTAAGAAGATGTGCTTAATAGACAGATTGACAGTGTTTGGTTCTGTGCATTTTTGTCTCTTAAAGCCCCAAAATAAAGCTGTCTGATACAGCAGCATATAATTCTTTCTTGCCAGCATTAAAACAAGTTAAATAAGAAGTCTTCATCTTTCTTTTCTCCTCCCTTGAGTCCATGGTTAAAACCAGGTAACTTTTTCAGATAGTTGTGAGCTAAGGGGCCAAGACAATATTCAGGCAAAGCAAACAATAAATCACCTTAAATACTATTTACCATTTTTCAATAAATAACCTTTTCTTTCATAAAAAGTATGCTATACATCTTATGTTACAATCAACAGAAGCCAACACAACCATTCACAATATTCAGATTCAAAACTAGCCTGTATGCTAATATTGTGAGAAGGGCATTTTCTGCAAATTTAAAAATAATCAAATTAATAACATGAAAACATCACAAATATGTTCCAGGGGCTCAGACCTTAGAAAGCAAAAGGAAGAGAAATTATGTGGAATGAAAAGTAAGTAGGTCATGTATACTAAAATGTTAAACATACTAACATCTGATTTGTGGCTGAGAGAACTGTTTTTAAAATCTAGAGGTGTACAAGTAAATGAAGAAATGCACAGTCATTTGTCAACAAAAACATACTTTGATGAGGCATTAAAAAGAAAGATTCCTTCTGCTGTATAGAATCCAAGAGGGGAAAAAAAAGCATTTCCTTTAAGAAATATAACTCCTTATACAGCAAAACAATGAATTTCAGTTATTCTGTAACCCAGATCCTTTAATCTGCATAAGAGATGCTGAGTTCACTCAACCAAATCACTACTGGCTTTCAGAATACAATCAACACATGCTTTTCAACAGTATTAATATAGCATGAAGCTTGTGCTCCTAATTATTCATGTTTTTGCATTCTGTTTTTTCCCCCTGCTGTAAAATATGCAAATTTACTTCTTTGTGTTATTTAGGTCCCACATGGGCCTCAACAGATCTGTTTGGAACGAATTACAAGCCAACATCTAGATACATGCTGTCAACATTTCAAGCTTCATTGTTTTTATTAGGTTGGAATGTCATTATAGATTTGATATTAGGCTTTAAAAAGCTTTTTATAAATCTCTTGAAAACCTACAGTCTAATCAAATGGTGCACTGATAATTACTACTACTGCACTTTTGTGTGTGAAAGGCGGAGAGCAAAGCCCTCCGAGCCCTGAATCCGAGGGAAATCCCCATCTAGCGGCACCACTGAAAACCGCAGGTTGTTTTTGTGCAAAATTAGTCCCAAAGAGGATTAGTTTGACTGCATCACTGAATGAAGTGGAGACATTACCTCCTTATGCAACTAAGGATCGGTAACTGGAGAGGACGTTTCTTCTGAATTCCTCCTCCTCCCTTTTCAACCAACTCTGGCTGCAAAATTCAATGCCCAGATGAGCTACTGTGGTTTTTAAGTATAAAAACCATAAAGCAGCATTTCAGGAAACAGGTCACTTTAAATACCGTAACTTCTTAGTGTGCATCAAAAGTGTTCACTTACAGTGGCATGGACTGATACTTATAAAATATTCTTTAGATAAAATTATTAGAAGATATCCCCAAATCTCAGATTATTATAAAGTTAGTATCAAATATTTTAACCTTGAAACCCATAAAAAACCAGTAGCTTGGTTATTCGAAAACTATAGGTTGGAAATAACTACACAAACACTTCCTGCTATATAAAAAATAGGTTATGTAAGTCCATTGATGCAGAAAATGAAAGGACATTGAGACACTGATTTTTTCCAACTGGCACAACGCCTTGTACGTTTCTTTAATGTAACAGCATATTTTAAAACACTGCAGCAGCCCAACCTTCCTTACTAGCACCACTAAAAGCTCCTTAAATATTAATGAAAAAGCAATGTAGAGATTTTCAGGGACTTACTACACATTACTACTAACTCCTAGAAAACAAACAGCAGCAATAACACTAAGATTTTACAAATCTCTTGATGCATTTCATCTTTGAGGTGTGTATGCAGAGGGAAGAAAGCAGAAAAATATTTGATTTGCAGTAATGAACTAGTATGGGAGTAGTCCTTTGTTTCAGGAGTATCACTATATTAAATCTCCCTTTCATAATAGATTCACTCCAGAAATTTTATACATGTAAATTTACACATATGCATTTCTCTCAGAGGCAAACATTTAAGGAGTTCTTAAAAATATATGTAGAGATCTGTACTACTAAGATCAATATGGAAACAGTAAGGATCCTATTGTAAGGCCCTTTTACATGTTGGGCAACAGTGGGGGTGTTCCTTAATTCAAATATGCACTTTATCCAAAGTACCCCAAAGAACTATCTGCATGCAGAGTAAATTTGTGGCAAAACAGAAACTGCAATTTGGAGAGGAACAAGTATACGTAAAATTGTTCCTTGGAAAAACAGTCCAGAGTTCCAGAACTAAAGGTTGACTTGGGTTGATTATTTTACTTTTTTGTATCTTCAGTACAGAAGACTTCCCATTTGTTAAGGATGTTCTTCTGCAGTATAACTGCAATTAACAAAGGGAAACATTAATCTGGATGTAAATCATACTTTTCACTGTCTCACAGATGAGTGAGGATACTCCTGCCTACAGATGAGGATGATCCCATAAGAAGGAATTATAATGCTGATTTAACTCAACAATATACATACTGAATACATCAGAGGAAGGTTCAAGTACCTCATTTAAAATAAAGCCAAAGTTCAAAAGCCTTGCTGAGATTAACTTAAAAGAGTAAGTCATACCTGACCACCAAAATTTTAAGGTAATAATATCTGCTATCATCCACCATAATTTATCAAACTCCTTGTGTATTCTTTTTGCAGCCCATTATGTTCCTGACTTTGTCGCAGCAGGTTGTAATGATGAATTCAACAATGTCCCACTTCTCACAAAAAGTTCCCAAATTTTCTACCTTTCAACTGATATTAGTACCAGTTCTCTTCTACATTTTTAATAAGGAAGACATAATTGCCTTATACTGTATTTCATCTCACAGGATGAAAAACAGTAGTTCCCACCTCCTTCTCTGTGAAGTCTTAGATGCTGGTGCAAGCCTGAACATATTTGCTCTGTAGTTTCTTCTCTTCAGACATCATCATTGAAACAGAAGGGACACTGGTTAATTGAACAAATCCAAGACTCACTGAAATACCACAGATCCTTCTATTTATTTGGAAGAGATTTCAAAACATTTAATTTCTTAAGTCTATAACTATTTTCTTTTGAGAGGAAACTTAATAGGCAAAAATCATGCTTGCTCCAATAGTGAGAAATATTAACAAATAAGCGTGAATCCAAAATTTGCTCATAAGTTCTAGATGGCCTTCCTACATGGATCTAGGAAAGCACAGTAGAAAGAATGGAGGTTCACAGTGCAGAAGTATATATTCATTACAAAATTCCTGCCAAACTTTCTTATCATGGCCATAGCTTCCCTGTGTCTGAGACAGTCAATCTACTCAAATGAGAATCCTGTGCCCGTTCACTTTTCCTTAGGTACTTACTCGTTGAAAAACTCTGTAACAAAATTGCTGAATCTCAGAAAACAACCTCCTGGTGACACTTTAGTGCTCCCTCTAAGTACCAATACTCCCTACCACTTGTTAAGAGGTCTGCTCCTGAGGCTGAGAGCAGAGCTCTGAAATGACAGCTATTGGCCGGTACTGAAAATCCATGTTAATTTACATCTAAAAAACATGAAAGAGAAAGCTGTCCTAAGTTCAGGGAAGAAACAGAAGTCAAATATGTTTAAAAATCAGATTTGTCAGCACCTGCGACTGAGCTGCTTCTCCAAACCATTTACTCCATCCCAATATACAGCATAAAAAGATCCCTGAGAGAAAACCAAACAAAACCCAACAACTCTTAAATCCATGGAACAGACTGGCCTCTAAAACACAAGTCAAAAGTAAACGAAGTATTGAACTCAGGCATGGTCAAAGGATCAGATCAAGAGTTCCTCAGAGAACTGTGCTGCCTCCAGACATAGTGAGAGACAAAACAACCATCCTGGCTGTCCAGCCCCGAGCGCACCCCCGGGCTCGGCAGCCCCTTCCCAGTGCCAGGGCTTTGGCTCTCTGTGCCCATTGCCAGCACAGATGGCACAGCCCGAGCACATCCATCAGGGGCCAGGCAAAGAGCTGCGGGAGAAGCCTCATTTCTTGGTCCTTGTCAAAAGCACCCTGCAGGGATGCCTGAGAACCTGAGTGACCACAACCCTCTGACCCGACTTCCTGGCCTGGCCTCAGATGTGCCTAATCCCTGCAGACCTGTCTGGCAGTCACGGTCTCGGCTGCCCCCAGTCCCTGTCCCCAGACGTGCTGTGGTGTCCTCGCTCAGGTAGCACAGGACTGCACCGCTCCTCAGCGAGGTCTCTGCCCGAGCCCCTGCACTCCGGGCACCCTCGCTCGGCTGCAGGCTCACCTGCCTGGTGGAGCCACCAGCAGTTGCTGCTCCCTCACACTGGCTTGCTGCAATTTGGCCTGGAAAAGTAAACACAACTCTGCACCTTGGGCTCTTAAACTAAACCTGAAAATAAAACTAACTTCTCTCAGTCTTTTTGAAAGAGAACATAGAGAACAAAATTCTAATTGAGTTTAGTTATTTATATGATTTTTTAATTATGAGGGTGATGAGACACCAGAATAGGCTGCCCAGAAAAGTCATGTTCGAAGTCAGGCTGCACAGAGCTTTGAACAACAAGATTTATTGAAAGATGTTCATGCCCATGGAGGCAGGTTGGACTAAATGATCTTCAAAGGTGCCTTCCAACCCAAACCATTCTATGATTCTATGATCTTTCAGTTGCTTCAAGCAAAAACACTCACCACCCACCCCAGTGGAACCATCAGCACCATGGGGATGTTTGCAGAGTTTCTGACTCTCTTGCCAAACACATATGGAAAGCAGCATTGGTGTCTCAGATTTTCAATTCCTGATCTTAGACTGAGATTAGGACTATAAGACACTTAGATGTTTGAGACTGATGGAAGATTTTTAGCTGTGTGCCAAACCACATTAAACTTGTATTTTTCTCTACGGCTAGCAACACTAGGAATGAATGGTAGGTTGGAATTTATTTTATATTATGAAAGCCACAAAACATGAGAAATTCCTTAAGAACTACTACTCTCCAAGATTCCAAAGCTAAGTGAAAACTACTTGTTTTCTTAATTCTGGCTTTCAGAATGTTAACATTAAAAACAACTTGTGATGATCAGGAAAACCTCTGAAACATTTTTCTGTATTTCTGCATTTGATTCACTCATCAAAACCAACTGCATGTGTTATGCCTATTTCATAAGCCTCTTTTCCCTTTTCAGAGTAATAGTTCTGCTTGTTACAGAACAAGCACCACTTTTACAGCTTCACGAAGAGATGAGATGACCAGTATCCAGAAAATAAGTGAACTGGTAGGTAGACATAAAAATGCTTTAATCTCTGGTAGGAAATTATATTTTGTATTTATTTTGTAGAGAGGGAATTACAAATTCTTTTTTCTTGACTCCCACACATGTAATATTTGCCCCAAAAGCTAAAATAGAGAATTTCTTTCAGCTACTAGGCTGAAAAGTTGGTTTTGTTAACTCTGCTGTTTCTATGAGTTACCTTTCTAGTCAGACATTGAATTCCCAAATGCATTGATACTTTACAAGGAAAGGTAGATTTCAAATATAGCAATTTATAACAGGACTTGGAGAAGTTTTGAAAAAAGGAAGAAAATAAATTATCCTCAGGATTTGACAGGGCAATAGCTGTGATGGAGCTTCCTCAGTAAAGCGTTGAATTTTCTTCTCTCTTTTTCAAATATCAAGTGATACAGAAAGATTCCTCCCATGTCCACAGGATATTGGTGAACTAGGCTTTTTGTTCTTACATGCTCTGAATGAAAGATCGGGTTTAAGAAGCAACTTAAAATGTAAGAAATTAAATTCTCACTCCCTCCGAGAGTGTTCACTGCCTGCAATAGTGTTCACACTAATGGTCCTAGAAATCTACTACTGAGATGTGTTAAAGATATTTACTATTGGATTTCTAGAATATTTTACTATTTTACACCAGTTTAGAAAAGCTTCAGAACATTCTGAGTAACAAAATAGTTACTAACGGAATGGCTAAGTGATGTGGTTTGCGTTTTTTTTTCCCACTGACACTATTCCTAGACAAAAACACCCCTTCCAGATAAGTATCTATTAAAGTCCTGACCCATAACTCTGCAACTACATTTGTCTTGCAAGACAGTGATATGCTCTGCTGATAAGGTTGATGGCAGCTCTTCTGCCTAGTACAGTCCATTTCATTGCAGACTGCTAAATTAACTTCTGAGTGAAAAAAAAAAAAAAATTTAAAAAAGACTCAAACAAAATTGATCATTCTCAAGATTATATTTAACAGATTAATTTTATATGAATTTATGTGAACAAAGTTTAAATAGTCACTGACAGCATTTCAGGAAAAAGGAATGAAGCTAAATTGAATGCAGAATCAGGACCAGCAATGATGGGACATAGCAACATTTAGGTGCAGAATTCTGCCTGTTACAGAAACTGAAATGCTAAATGGTCTCCAGACTTTTTGGGGATGATGACGTGTCTCCTTTGACCCTTCCACAATGCAAATGCTGGAGTGACTTGATGTAGCCATCAAAACTGGTGCAGGTGAACAAAATCCAAAAATGGAAGCCAGCCATTAAGCATGACAACACAGGCACAAATGTGAAACAGATTTGTTTTAATGGAGAACTTTTGCCAAAAATCTAAATTCTCCTCAGAAAGGGCCCAATAGTGTCTCGTACTGTTAGACTTTGATAATCTAGAGGCTTTTGTGACTTGAAAATGCTCAAGAAGTAACACTTAAACAGAGAACCACTGTAAGATTCCTGATAAGAACGAGTCAGTAAATCAGAGCAGCAGAAGTTGAATGTTGATGATGACAGATTCACAAGGAGGAAAACAAGTTGTCAAAAGAGAAAAAAGAAAAGGATCAGTTTCAGCATAACAGCAATAATTTTTTTCTCTTCTGCACACTTAAGCCAACCTGCAAAACTCTGAAAGAGCTTGATCAAAGCTCAAAATTTAGCAAACTCACAGGTGTGTGTATACTTCAGATTAGTTTTTGAATAACAAGAAGACTTCGAAAACCCTAAACTGCTTAATTTTTATCAAACTAAGAGTCATATTCTGAGACAGAGCATCTACATTCACCATGACCAGAAATGCATAGGCGCTTCTTGGCTTCTAATATAAAAAGTCTGGGAGTAAAACGAAAAGGAAGAAACCTGAATAAAAGCCAGTCCTTTAACAACTGCAGTGAGATATTCCCTTCCCACAACTCTAACCATAAAGCTAGAAGCCTAAACTTTGACCTTTCCTGTTTTGTAAGGATGGAACTTCTCCCCACTCAGAGCATGAAAGGAAAACAAGAAACAACATTTTCAGTGCTCCTGAATATGAGTTCGGACCTATGTAAATAAAACTTCAGCTATTTAGTCCAAATGAGCAGACTAGGAAAATTAACTTGGTCAGGAAAAGTAAGAATACTGAACAATTTTTATCATGGCTTCTCTTAACATTTCATTTAGTCTAAGCATCTCAAAGAAACTTGAAGATCAAAATTTCAAAGATGGAAGAATCACTTTATACAGAAGCACCACTTACCCACAATAACAAATCCATCTGCTTCTCTCTCTGGCACTGTAACCTTCTTTGAATCTTGACTTTTTCGGAAGAAGCTGAACATAGTCTCTTTGGGTTCTTTTTGTCTTCTAAAGTGTTATCTAAAATGAAGACAAAACATGTTAAATAAATATATGATAACAGAACTTACAATAAATTCACATAACAGACCACAGGTATGTAGTAAGGCCACATACCCTAATACTACAGCTAATCTTTATTACCCAATTTGAAATATCAGGCATTTGTGTATCAGACAGATTACCTTGTTGATGTAGCAATTTACTTCAAGAGGCAAGAGGAGAGTGAAGTACAAAAGGGTTTTTATACAAAGTTATGGAGTGGAATCATTAAAAAAAACCTCAAAACGTTCAACTTTTCTAAATGAAAATTAAAGAAGAAAACTCCTTTCAGCATTTATCCAGCATGTTTCCATATTTTTCTGCTACTCTGTATTGTTATTAGACAAACTTTCTCTTCAAAGATAGTGGTAACTATTTTCAGTTTCCCAGTTTGCAATCTTAAGGACAGCCTAACAGTTGAGTACATTTAATTAACAGTTACCACTGATTTCCTTAAAAGAAACTGCAGCAAAATCATTTGTAGCAAATTTTTTGCCACAATAATTAATTAAAAGAATCTTTCAAGGCAGCTAAGAACTCCATTGCTAGAAAAAAACAAGGAAACAACTGGGATAAAAACATGGACTGCAAAAGAAATGCTCAGTATCCCCTCTCTCTCAGGACTGGAAGATTACACAGAAGCAATTCTGAGTAGCTTAAATAGGACAAAGTCATACTGAAAACCCATGAAGGGACCCATGACAGTCCCTCGAAGGCTGAACTTGGACCCCTGGACAACATCAACCTATGGAGCAGCCTGTGGTCTGGCTGAAACACATTAAGTGCTGGACACAAAGAGGAAGGTTTAAATAAAGGCAAGTGAAGATCTTCTCTACCAAAATACCTATATAAAACTGAGAAAAGTGGAATAATGTCATTTCAACTTTGAAGCAGAGTTTGAGAAGCAGAATCCTGATTTATTTTGCAGACATCATATCAAGGAGAAGGGACTGACAAACCAATAGCAACATCTAATATACACCTCCAACAGAGGAAAGGACTCCAGGGTAAAGAATTAAAGAGGTATACAGTGTCAAGTTTCAGTAACATTATTTCACACTAAATTTAACAAAGAAGAATCTTCAGAATGTGGGAAAGAGTGAAGAGTGCTACTGTGAAATGTGCATATTTAAAAAAAAAAAAAAAAAAGAAGAAGAAAGATAAAACTCCTGGATTAACTATTTGCTGGAATTCTTCACTCCCCACCCAAATATTCATAAACAAGACTTTGTTTTGCCCTGGCCAGGGACCTGTGGCAACTCAGTACTGACTATTCATATAAACTGCCTAAAATTCTGCTGTTACAAGCAATCACACACTCCAGAAAGTCCTGTATGAAGTGTAAGCACTGGCTTTCAGCAACAGTGTATAAATAGATCATGGCAAAAGCAGCAACTATTCGAACTGTGGCCTGATACCTGAGACTGGAAGACTGAATACCCCACAGCCTGGCCAGCTACTGCTTGCTTATGCTGACACAGTGCAACTTCTAGCCACCAAATAAACTACACTAATGTACACATGAACTGAACAAACCATTCTGTGATCCAATCCTAGGAATACAGTAATTTAAAAAAAATGTTATTTAACAGCACTTTATCCTTTTTGCTTGTTTTCCTACCTTAGCAAGAGAAATACTGATATTTCCAGTTCCATGGAGATTACACAGTAGAAACTCCTAATTATCTCATTTATTCCTTACCTTCCCCCACACCCAGGCTCAACACATGGCGCCAGCAGCATATTCCTTTTTCAGCCCTCAGGGAGTAAGTCTTCTCCTGCTACCAATTAGGGTTGTCAGTCCCATAGCTCAAGTGGTAAAAACCTGTGCTGTAATGCTCAAGAGTCAGGTTTCTGCTCCAATGATGTATGAAGGAGAGGCAGTTGTGGAACAGTTTAAAATGCAATTTTACCTTCATCCTAAGCGCGCAACAACAAGAAGCAAAATCAACTTGATGCGCAAAATCTTACAGATAGCTTTGGTAAAGGCTCAGATTCCAGTCAGTCACTTTAGGTGCCAGAGCTGCAGTTGCTCCAATCGCCTTTTTTTCTCTTTTGAGATCTGCGTTATAGTACAGTTTTCAGCTCTATCACATAATGTCCCCCTTCTTTCTTGCACAAAGAAAAGCATCTTAACCAGTATATACATGGCACAAAAGACTCGTATAGGGAACCATGCACTTCTAGTCTTTAAAATCCTGCATATTTAACACTAAACTTCACCCCTTAAAAGACAATAGACATTTAAATTCAGAGTAAATTAGCAATCAGGACAATTTGATCTAGCCAAATTAATGTTACACGCACTTTCACATACTAGATTTTTTTTTACTTTCGTTGAGAGTATCCCAATTTTTTCTAAAACCCACAGAATTCATCTTATCTACATATATAAGTGTTGATCTTTATTTTGGAATTTTCAGTTTCTGAAGTAGCTTAATTCCACTGCCAGCAGTATTTCTCTAACAGAAAACAAAAACCAAAACCAAACCAAATCAAAACCAAAACCCACATATAGGTTTGCTTGAAGTGGAAAATCAAATAAAATTCACAAAACTATGTCCTAAGCTCAGGCCTCAAGTCCTTATGCTGTTAAAATCACCAGTCCAGCACTAAGAAAATAGTACATGCTGTATTTTTTGACTGCAAATGTGGGGAGGCAGTATAAAAAACACATATTAAAAAGACTAACGTTTAGTGAGGCTGTTTCCTTCTCTAGGAACCTCTTAGAAACAAAAGTTGCGCTTGTAGATCTCAGCTCTTTCTAAGGTATGTGGAAGAAAGAGTTCACCAACCACTTTCAGCATTTCAGTAGCTTTGTTGAACACACTATTAAGTACAAACTAAAAAACAAAGAATGACTAAAAAAACAGAGAGGGGGCACAGAAATAAAAACTAGAGCTACATACAGTACAGCATAGGTGAGGGAAAGACTGTACACAGGCAATGCAGGGGCATTTGTGATATTTGCTCTTTTAAGAATCTTATCAACTGTGCTACTTCAAAAGTAAACATAAAACTCCCCAGCAACGGGAAATGCAACCACTAAATTTCTTGAATCACATGTTAAAAACAGAACAAAGCCCCTATCCAACAAAGAAACACGGAGCTGAATGGAAACACTCGTGCTCTTGAAGATAGAACACAGTTTAAGCACTTGCAGAATCAGGCTGCAGTTTTACTACTTGTAGATAAGATGAGGTTTCAGGTAACGAAAGCTCAGAACAAGCAGTTTCATACAAGTTTCATTTCAGAGTAAAAATTAAATTTGAAGTTTTGGGACCTGGATGCATGGTCACACAGACTTGAGAAAAAAAAGCACTTAGTTGTGGGTTTTTTTTTTAAAGCTGTCAGCACAAAATCACAGAAAATACACCCACCATTCAGAGATACTACCACATTCCTGCAGTCATTTCTCCTATATAGCACAGCACTTTTCCCTTCCAGATGGGATTAATTTTATTTCCATAGGAGACCTGAAATTGAATTCACTGCCTAAAGATAAAAATCTCCCTTGGTAGGAATATGCAATTCCCTTCCTCCTCATGTTTCTCTCTCACAAAAAAAAAGTGAACACAATCGCTGATAGTTAAGAATAATTCTTTTGGCACGGCTTCAGTCATTAGCAAATAATAAGCTCTGAGCTACAGCAATTCTGTAAGGCTGCAAAAAATATTTTGTCTTTCTGTGAGGCTCTGAGAACGTACGTGGCACTGGACTAAGATGAGTAACAGAGCTGCACAAAGGGGTTAATTTATTCCTCCTGCATTTTGTCAGTCTCCTTTGACAAGAACTATGGATGACCTTTGAGCCAAACCAATATGTTAAATCCAATAAAGTTTTTCTATGCAACAAGGATCTTGGTATATTTACCATTAGTTTTGAGCCTTTCCTGAATGTTCACAATACTGGAGGAGAATCATAATTTAATATTAAAAACACCAAGATGCAGACTAAGATAAAGAGACAATGCCCAGTAATACAGCAAAGCAGAACTGCAAGTGGCACTGCTAGTAATTACCTAAATGATGAAATGAGGACAGAAGAAGACACGAAACTGACCTTAAAGAAAGAACCAGAATATTTCACATCTAGCAGCTTAAGATATATAATCTATGGAAGAGGAAAACAGAGAGCATCAGAGCAATTCTCACTTCCATATTACCATCTGCTGTGATTCACAAATAAAGCAGCCATCAGAAAGAGAACACGATGTTTACAGCCCTGTACAATCCTTCTTATCATGAAAACAACCAATTTAAGAGTCAAGAATATGCATGTTGAAAATATTTCTCTGTGACACCAAAAGAACAGTTTAAAAGCTTTTGGCCTAGTCTAAGTTACTATGTGAAGAAGAAAAAAAAAGACATATTTCCTTTTCTCTGGCATTAACATTAGTCATGGTTTTTTAGTTTGCATTTCTTGAAAACAGAACGGAAAGTATCACAAGAAACTCAAATTTTAAAAAAGGGATACATGTATAATGAAACATTAACAAAGATTTTTTCTGTATTACATAAAACGTTAGTATTTATTTTTAATGTTTTTATAAAATTTAAGGAAAGCAGAAATACAAAAACTATACAACCCAAATTACCATAGTACAAAAACATTTGAAGAGGCTGAATCATAAAAAATCAGCCACAACCAAGTCAGACAATAAAAGCACAGGTGACAAAAACAAAGCCAGGAGTGAAATACCAGCATTTAAACTGATGTAAACATTCAAAACCCCGAAGACAGAAAATGCAGATAGAGAAGGCTAGGTGTTAATGAGACACAATACTCGATAGGCTGAAGCCTACTGTTTTCCCTTCGAACAATTTTCTTTTGAATGCAAACCTTCAACAGCTGCTAAGTGTGATACAGACACCCATTTGTAACTTGTACAACATGTTTTTCTAGCCGCTGACCTTTCAAACCCTTCAGCCCTAGAAGGGCCACTGTGCAGCAGCCTGCTGCACCTTACTCCAACAGCTACATTGATGAGATCTCTCCTTTCAAATCTCTGAAGATATGCTATGGAGATGAGGATATTCTCTTGCAAATAAAATAAATACTGAAAAGGTGAATGTCACGATGACACTGAGGAGATAATCAGCTAAATCTCATGTAACATTTAACTCCAGGGCACTCCCATATCACATGCTGGGTCCGCACAGCTTCTGGCAGTAGCTTGTTTCCTTGGCAAGCTGACACAAGCTGCTGCCATAGAACAACGCTAACCCAGCCAACTAACAAAAACCACTTTGTACTGGTTAGCAAGCTGAACTGGCCCGTGGCTGCTTAGAAGAGACAGTCAGCACATGGGTGGTTCTGCGACTGCCCTTTTAAGCCAGAGCAGAGTTAGATTTTCCCAAGTATTTCCTGGAACACCAGTCCTGGAAAAGGAAATCACAGAACCACAGAATGGCTACAGTTAGAAAGGACCTTCAGAGGCCACCTTGTCCAACCCCCTACTTAAGCAGAACCATCTTAGACCTGGTCATTCAGGACCATATCCAGATGGCTTTTGACTATCTCCAAGGATGGAGAACCCATAACCCCTCTGGGCAACCTGTACCAGTGTTTGGTCACTCTCACGGTGACAAAAGTGTTCCCTGATGCTCCTTGAGGAACCTCTTGTGTTTCAGTTTGCACCTTTTACCTCTGTTCCTTTCACTGGGCACGACTGAATAGAGCCTGACTGTCCTCTTTACAGCTTTCCTTCAGGTATTTATGTTCATTAGTAAGAGCCTTCTCTTCTCTAGGCTAAACAGTTGCAGGTCTCTCTGTCTTTCCTCATATATAAGATGGTCCAGTCCCTTAATCGTTGTTGTGACCCTTCTTTGGCCTCTCTCCAGTGTGTCCACAGGTGTCCTTGTACCCAGCACTCCAGGTGCCCCACCAGTGCACAGCAGAGGGGAAGTAGCAGTTCCCTCAACCTGCTGGCAACACTATGTCAAATGCGGACTGGGATATGTGAGTTGCCTTTGCCACAAGAGCAGCTGGGAGGAACCACTCGGGTTCGACCCAGGGAACCAGGGACCGATTGGGAAAACACATGGAAAAAGGCAAGATGCATGGCAAGTGCCACATCCAGATGCTACCTCTGTCTTACATCCATCAGTTGTTCTAAACTTGGGGATTGAGCACCAGCTCAATTTCAACGATGAAATAAATTGAAATTAGTAGAATAGAATAGCTCAGTTGGAAAGAATCTACAATGATCATCTAGTCCAACTGCCTGAGCACGTCAGGGAGGATCAGAAGCTAAAGCATATTATGAAGGGCATTGTCCAAATGCCTCTTAAACGCTGACAGGCTTGGGGCATCGACGACCTCTCTAGAAAGCCTGTTCCAGTGTTTGACCACCCTCTCAGTAAAGAAAATGTTCAGTCTAAACCTCTTCTGGCGCAGCCTTGAATCATTCCCACGTACCCTGGGATATCCACTGGATACCAGGCAGAAGAGATAAGCATCCTGTCCCCACTTCCACTCCTCAGGAAGCCGTAGAGTGATGCGGACAACCCTCAGCCTCCTTTTCTCCCACCCAGGCAAACCCGAATTCCTTAGCTGTTTTTCACAAGACGTTCCCTTCACCACTGCTTCAGCTTTGCATGTAGCTGCAGAGCCCGCAACTACACAATACCCCAGGTGAGGCCACACCAGCGCTGACTACAGCGGGATAATCACTTCTGTTTGCCCTGTGCTTGATGCACCCCAGGACGCCTTTTGCCCTCTTGGCTGCCAGGGCACGCTGCCAAATTACACCTGAGGGGAGCTACCATCTGAAGGGAGAGGGAAAACGCCGGGGAGGGGAAATATGGGCGATTTAAAAGGATTAAATGACAGGACAGGGCTGGAAGCTGACGGCCGGCTCCCCTAGCCTCCCCGGGGCTCGGCCCCCGCCGCCCTCCCCGCCGTGGCAGCACCGACAGCCGCCCCTCCATCACCCACCCACCCGCTGCCGCCGCCGCCGCCGCCGCCGCTCTCACCAACCTCCGCCTCCGCTTCCGGGTCGCCTCGGGCGGAGGGGAAGTCCCGCCCCGACCGCCGGTTCTCGGGGCCGGCGTCCCTCCCTCCCTGTGCGGAAGGCGGGAAGTGGTGCCCGCGATGGGCGACATCCATGAGGTGCCGCGGCCGCGCATCGCCACGGGGCAGCTGGCGCAGCACATCGGGCAGCCCGTCTGCTTCGTGGGGCGCGTCGAGAAGGTCCGTGGGGCGCTCGGCGGGGTCTGGGAGCGGGGATGTGGCTGCCCCGTGCCTCTGTGGCTGGCGCCGTCCCTGGGGCAGCTCGGCGGCTCCAGCCGGCCTGGGAACAGGGCGGGAGGCGGACGGAGCTTTGCGGGAAAGAACTGGCTGAGGCGGCCAAAGCTTTTCTGTGACGCTTCCAGGTGCCTTTGGAGCGCACAGGCCTAATGTCTTTTGTAGACTTAAATATTCTTTTGTAGATACATCCTAGTGGGAAGCTTGTTGTGCTTTCGGATGGACTCGGCAAGCATACGACTGTGGAGCTGAGCGAGCCTGTAAGTTAAGGAATGCTTTGGAAATACTTGATGTCGCCTCTTGTGGATTCCGGAGGTTTTGTCTCTTCTGAAACCTGTGCATGCCTTCCATGTTTTGAGTTTTTCCATCTATATTTTATTTGCTCTCTTTCTTGTATCTTCCAGCTAACCTGTAGCCCTCTTACCCATGAGTTGCCTTGGTCTTCGTCAATTTTCAGCTGGTGTTAAGAGACAGAACTCATTCCTTGTCAGACACATCCCTGTCTGGCTATTTTCTCTTACTGTATTAGTTGTTCACAGTGTAATATATTCCGCCACGTTTGTTAGCTTTAATGTAATTTCAGTCTTTCCTCCCATTTTCTTATTGCTTTTATAATCAAAAAGAATATGGTGTTTTCAAGAGTTAAGTTAACATTGCTACATCCTCTTAGAACGCTTGTCATAGCGTTTCAGTAAACTCCATAGTTAGCTTGAAGCATTCTTTCTTAAAAAAACCCCTAAGCAATTAATGCAATGGGTGTAAGATATAATTAGAACTACTGAACAAAAATATTGCTTCCTTTGTTATCACCTACCACTGAAGGAATAACACTTTGGCATTCTCTTCTGATTCTAAGTATGTTTTTCCACCAAGAAATGTTGTAATTAAAGAATTATTTTAATTGTGATGGTAAATGCTCTAGCTTGACTCAGCGCATGTGTATATTTACATCTTCTTCTCTGAATGAATTGTTAAATGCTGAGAAACCTTGCCAATTGCCATGGGAAATAATTGCATATGGTACTCTCTCAGGCTTTCAAGACAAGCAAGACTCTGTTGATGAAAAATGCAGTTTGATCTGGAAGAGTTTTGTCTTATAAATGTGAACATTGCTGCCTTCAAACCACAACAAAATGCCTCTTACCTCTTTCTTGAGTTCGTGAAAACGTTTCATGCCTTGAGTTGTTAAAAATTCAGATGTTAGCATCTGACCAATGATCCTATAATATTTTCTGTAACAGTATAAGTGGTTGAATTCCATAAATGCAAAGCTGTGGTGCTGGGCACTTCAGTCTGTGTTGTTCTACTGCCTTGGGAGAAACTGGTGTGTGCAAAAAAACAAGGCCACGTTCATCTCCAGTTCACCCAATGTCACCAGGGAAACTTCTAGATATGCTAATCAAAATGCTTTCTAACTTTTTTCCCTTTCAATGTATTCATCTGTTTGTGCATGTGTAGTTTCCTCTTTCAACAGAGAACCCCAAAATTGTGGGGAGGGAATTATTCCAGAAGACTTACTAGAAAGTGAAAAATAAGACTTAGATATTGGAAGAACATTACCGAAATAATACTGCACTGTTAAAATTTGTATCTTAAAAAACAAAGAAAATGTTAAGCTATATTATTTTGGAGTAAGATATAATTTTTAGCCTTTTTTTCCTTTGTTCAACTTAAGGCTTATTAGTGTCAGTATCTTTGTATTCTGAACACTTACTGACAGATCACTTACGAAATAATTTCCAAATATACCTCCTGAATATGGAACACTGGAACTGCTCTCTGGAATGTGTGATAGCTCCTTAGCTCTTAGAGTTCTATAACTGACACAGGTTTGAATGCAGTGCTTTAAAATCAGAATTGTTCTGCTCTCTGTGTGCTAGATTAGTCTCTGTTTAGTGATTAAATGACACAGTTTTATATACTTATAAACTGGTATCTTTCCTCGGATGCTTCTTCATATTTTTTGTGTTGGTATTGAACTGGCTATTACAAAACCTGTAAATCTCTAAGTGGATCAAGGTTTTTGTGGTTTTTTAGGGGGGGGAGGGTGACAGGGCTGTTCGGTAGTACTGTATTGTTTGACATGGAACAGAGTCTGTCATGAACAAACCATCAGTTGTGGAGAGTTCCTAGCTTAAGTGCTGTGCAGTAAAGGCAGCAGCTAATTTAGTGTTACTGATGTAATCTTTGGTATGTTTTCTAGCTGGATGAGGAGATTTCAGGAGTTATTGAAGTGGTGGGAAGAGTAACAAATCAGGCAACCATCATGTGTGCATCATATGTCCAGTTCAGAGAAGATAAAAGTTCATTTGGTAAGTAAGAATATACATTATGGCAAATTCATTTTGAGTTCTGAACTCGTCTTCAGTAAATAAGAAGGGAAGGCCTGATTACCTTTCGTTACCGACAAGGTCTTTCTTCAAGATGCCAGATAAGGAGCAGGGTGTAGAAAAGGAGAGTGTAATGAGAAAAGTTCTGTACCAAATATAGTGATTTACAGTTAAACTGTAGGGAGTGACTCAAAGCTGGTGCCAGTCTAGATCATTGCTGTGGCCAGATTGTTCTCCCACTGAGGACCACGTGGTTCTCATCTTGCCCTGGACCTTGTGTGGTTGTGCAGCCAGCAGGCCTAAAAATAACCCTCCAGAAAACAAGCAATGAGTGTTCCTGCCTTGGGAAAATGGGAGCTTGAGGGAGACTGGGATCACTCAGCTATACTACTTTAAAACAAGCAGTATTTGAACATTGCCAGTGACTTGTGGGCAATTTAACTTATGCATCATAACCATTTTTTTTGCCCTCTTTCAGATCTGGAACTCTACAATGAAGCACTAAAAATTATTCATGAATTCCCTGAATACTTCCCGTTTGGTACTGGGAGGAACACTTGATTTTTATTAGCATATATTTAGAGCTTCTAACAGTACTGTGGTTTCTTGCCGGACAGCATGGTAACAGTTGCATTTATTTCCAACAAATATACCGAAAAGACACTGTTACATGTGCTAAATATTGCCCATGAAGAATATTTTCTTTGCAAATGTATTTATTCAGCAAGGAGAATGCTTCTGTGAATGTCTCACTCACTGTATATTTTTAACCCTTCTGCATCTCTGAGGAGTGTTCTCCTGCAGGATTAGACTTGTCAGAAACTGAAATTTTCTAAGCATCCTTTCTAGTTGGCAGAGGTTCTAGGATACATTACAGGAAACTTGTACAGAAAAAATTTGGTGGGGTTTTAATATAAAGAGTTTTGATATAATTTGCTTTGATACAAATTTATTGAATGTGGGGGGGTATTTCGCATCTTGAAAATGGTATCTTCACCAATAAAAAAGATTCACTACATTGAACTATTCATGTCAGCATTAAATGTTAGAGTGCTATTTTCAGTGATACATGGCGATTCCTGTTCTATTTTACCTGACACAGTTAATTTAACAAAGTGGACTACAAGGTTCTTGCCTTTAGACTGATGTTGAACACTTGGAAGATGTCTAATTAGGCTTGGGGATTTCAAGCACAGTTGACTTCCCATCACAGCCTTCATTCTTGGCTGGAGTCTGAGCAGTAGTACCAGGATTCAGCCAGCTTGTCATGGTGACTAACCATAGGAACTTCCACACAGTCCCAAATTTTGTTACTATCCAGGCTACTTACAACACTTGAGGTAACACAATCAAAGTGAAATTGAACTTTGGAAATACTCTCTGGGAATTAATCAAGTATTTCTAAGTATTTTAAATAAACCTTAGCCACATTCATTAAACTTTTGTACAAACAGGTTTCAGGTTTAGTAGCTAGATTTAGTGCCTTAATAAGACTGCTAGCTTTGTGCTTATTTATAGACATCTTTTTTCAGTCAAGGAATATGTTTCAAAAACTTACGCATTGAACTCACTACAAATTGGAGGGATGATCAAGTTAACAGGGGATCTATTTTTTTCTCCCCACCTAGAAGACAGACTGTGACACAGTTACTGTCACTAGGGAGGAGGTCTTCTGAAGTAGGAATCAGTCTCCTACAGCAAACAGAAGGTCCATGTGGCATGATACCATGCTCTGTCACCACACTATTTCAGTGCTCAGTAGAATCAAATGTCATTCTTAATAACTGCATGCATGTTTTCCTAGCATTTAAAACTATTTTGTTCTATTCTGCTTTAGAAAAGTGGTATTTTGTGTGTGTACGTATACTCAAAATATTTTGTACAGTTAGTTACCCAGACCACCCATACCTATTGGAGGAGCCTGCCACTAGATGGCTTTAGCACTTCACAGAGACCAGCCTGGGGTATGAGGTCTTGTGAGGGAAAGTTAGACCACACCAGGTGGGAAATGCTGGTTTCCCTTTGTCAGTTGAGATTCTTCTTGTTCATGCAGTGCTGCAGCAGTGAAAGGTGGCTGGGCAAGCTGTGCACCACTGAGTTTCCCCTCTATGCTTTTCATTCATCTGCTTCTCTACAGAGTACCAGGCTGTGTGAATAAATGGCCTACCCTGGCTTTTTGGCTGTACAGCCCGGACAGCAACGCAAGGAACTGTAAAACATTCTTGGTATTAGAGTAGTGCTCAGGTCATACATGCATTTACCAGCGTAATTTCCTACATTATCATGCAGAAAACTGCCAGCCATTACAGATACCAAGGGAAGGACAACCATGGGGCCTGCTGTCAGCTAGCCCTGATGGTTACCAGGGCCCCAGGCATCACACACACAATGAAAGGCAAGAAACTGCCAGACTTCATAGATGACAAAATGGGAAGCAGGGGCTTTGTGGGTCACTGACTGAAGGGGAGGCACCAGGGCAACTGTATCATAAACACCAGAGAGGGATGTCACCAAAGTCAGGGCCAACAGCAGAACAGTAATGGAAGGTGTGAAGAGGAGCTGGTGGCTTCTTTGGGAGGAGAGGAGGCTGGTGAAGGGAGGGAACGTGAGACAGGAGAAGGGGGGTATGAAGTGAATGCTGTAATCAGAACAGAATTCTGGAAGTTCATGCTATTTGGAACAGGACTGCTCCCTCTACACCCATGACTGACTGCTGAGACTTGGGACCTTTTTGCTGGGCTCTTGGCTCACCCTGCTCACCTGCTCTGCTGTCCTGGCTTGGGCATGGACATGTGCACAACACGCATGGTGCTTGTAAGCAAGAAGCCTGTCTGTGTGATGATAAAATGCTTGTGCTTAATCAAGGAAGGGCTACAAGGCCAGAGCATCTAATTAAATGAAAACAATGAAATGTAATCGGCATGAGCCACAGGATCAAAACATTTTAGCATGCAAGGCCACCTTCTGCAGAGTTGAGCTGAGATATACCAGGAAACAGTAAAAGTAACTGCAGCTACTAAAATGTTTGTAGCTATACTTTTTGTTAGAAAACAAGAAATCATCCCCAAAATTACAGTTTTATTAATTTTAAAGCAAAACAAGAAATCTGGTAATTAAAAAACACACAGCTCTTGCTTTGTGAATTTTGCAAATCATGCAATTACTGACCTGAAAGCCTGATTACTAATTGCAACAGCCAAAACTCATAGCAATAGTGTGCCAGAATATGCACATTCTTAATTCAAAACATTTCAAAGATATGAGCATTAAATAAAGTGAGCATGTAATTTAACTTAATGATAGAATTTGGCACACAGTTACAGTCGAGGTGAAAATGTTACAGATAAATTTTCCTTACATGAGAAAACGAGACACTGTATGTTGGTAGTTGTATTCACCTCAACATGGAAATTATCAGGAAAATTTACTAAATGTTACTACACAAGAATAAAAAACAAACACTTAACACTTACAAATCCTCATTTCCATAAAGCAAAAGCTTTATTGCCTGTATTTATATAAATAGGGTATCATACAGTAAGCCCCAGTTTACATTTATAAATGGAGAACATTTTGAAGAGCTCTTCAACAGCAACATGAAGTGTGCAAAAATACTGGAAAGAGAAATAAATATTCTAAAACAAAAAAAAGGAACTGCTCTCCCATGCCTAGAAATACCAAGTACCTCTTAGATTTTTAACTTTAAAAAAAGATCTTTGCCAATTTTAGATCAAAATAAATGCAGATGTATTACAACATTAATTCTAAATCAGAAAATATAACCCAAGGTCCTGAATGTAATCTTGTACACCCACAGAAAACATTTCCACATTTTATCTTCTTGAGACTACACTAGAGCACATAGAATGAGTGGTATTTTACAATATATTCTCTTTTAAAACACCAATTTTCACAGTCCTGGCAAACGGTACCAGTTTATTGCTAGCATTCCATTTAGTATTTCATAGAACACAAGTGTTGAGTAACTCATATACTGTAAATAAACACACACCAAGTAAACTGATGTTATTATCACATACCTTAAAACAGGTTTGGTTTTTTTTCCCTAATTTGTGTGAATTTTGTTGCCTACAAAGTCAAGGACAACAATACCAATTAGCTCCTAGCACAGTATTAGCAAAGTATCATTGACGCTCTCTCAAGTTAATAAATAATCTTAATTCCAGCAGGTAACACATCTAGAAGTACTCTGATGAATTACTTAAAATTGCACAGCCTTTTGGGAGCAGATGGATGTCCACTAGTGACCAGAAGCAGGATTTATACAGGTTGATTCCACACTTCCCAGTATATTTCCAAAGTACAAGGAAATGTTGATTATCTCAAAGTCTTCAAATATTTTTGTAGTCAAAACTCTGCACGTAGTTTAAAACTTGTGTGTTTACAAGTCTCCAGTCCTTGAGATTTCAGATCTTCACAGTACTAAGTTAAAAATTTATCAGATACAACCTCCTATAGTTTATCTGCACTCTGCACTGAAATAGTCACATGACTTCTCAGGGAACTCTTCTCTAGGCTACAGTCATTGATAGGAGAGAAAAACCCCATACTCTTTAGCATTAAAATTTGCATCAGCTAGATATGTAGCCCAGTTAAGTAAAAACCTGAACTGCAAAGACGTTGCTTTACTATCAACAAAACCTGGGAACAGGAAGAATGGATTTTTCTTTTAAAACATATCTAGAATACAGTTGATAGTGGCACTTTGAATGAACTTACAAGGAAACGATCATTTGCATACAAGAGAGTGTGACCAGACAATGAACAGAGGAATCCACAGCATCACTTTGCCATCTTCTGAAGGACATTTTTCAAGTGTTTATTGTGAAGGTCTGCTTTCACAGCATATAAACTCAGCTTTGGGGCCAATCAGCATTATCCTGAAAACTTTTTTAATAAAGGTCTTTGGATTTTAGCAAATCCAAAGAGTCCACAATTCCAGGAGTGCTTTTCTTCAGTCCTCTGAATAAGGGCCACGCACTGTACCTAGAGGCTCACTTCAGGAATTCCTGTTTCTACCAAGCACAGTCATACACACATCATTTTACTACTTTGATAGCAATTTATTTTTTCACAGTAAGTCACAAATTACCTTTGTCTAAAATATATGCTTGGACTATGATGGACATCCATTAGAGTGTTACACATTTTCTAACAGTATTTATGCCTGGACAGTCTCTGCTGGAACGAGATTCCCTGTTGTATCCAGCTGCATACACTTACAAGAGCAGGCAGAAACTGGGCACTCAGTATGGTCCCTAAATAGCAACAGCCAAAAAAAGAAAAAACAGGTAAAATAATTTTGCAATTATACATTTAACTATGTGCAGTTGGTATAGTATCTCAGAAAAACTCAGTATCATAGTTCAGTTTTATTATTTAAACTTTATAATGATACATACAGGGAAGGAGGCGTGTTATACTCAGTGCAGCACACACGTGAAATAACAAAAATTTAACATCAACTTACCTGAACCAGCTCAGCATATGACCAGCATGTCCACCATGCCTACAGTTGTGACACCAAGTAAACCAGTTGTTGAACTGGGCTAACTTCTTGTCTTTGCTAAGATCCACTTTTTCATCTGACTTGGATCCTCCTGTGCAGAGAAAAACCCACCCCCACAAATATGGCTGTAAATCATTACACTTCATTTATATTTCAGTCCCAGCAATACCACTAAAATAATTTTGAAATTAAGAACATTATGTGACAAAGCAGCCTGATTTTAAAAGAGAAGTCAGTAAAAATACTAAGGCATGGAAGAATGCCAAAAAAGAATCAGACTACTGAGCTGTTGCTTCACATCTTACGGACATGCTAAACTTGCCTATTAAACAAGTTTTACAGACAGAATCTCCTTCAATGGTGATTTATGCTTTATTGATTGATTTATATTCCAGTGAATTATGGGCCTGTTCCGCTGCACATGAAATATTCTGCTTTAGAAAAAAAAAATGAATTGGAACAAGTACAATATAGAAGTCGTAACAAAGGTCAGTGAGAGAATGAGAAGAGTTAAATAAACATGACAACTGTACAGCTGCTCATGGCTCTGTAACAAGACTGACTTAAAAATATGGTCAAAATCCTTTTCATTTAGACATTATGTACTGCTGAGCCAAAGGCATTTAGAACCAAAAGATTCTAGTCATAATATCTCTTAGCTGTGACAGCATGACCCATGCTTTCTTTCATACTTAGTAACAGAAAGCACACCACATCTCTCTTCCTCTTCCAGCTAAAAATTAATTCATTTACATTCAAAGATTTGTGTAGCATCCCTAGAATTCATCTTAAGAAAACACATTCTCATTTCTTTCAGTTGTAAAGCTCATAATACTGACCGCCACAATACTTGGATCTTTACATCAGTATAACCATGGAATTTGACTGACAATCTCACGGAAAACTGTCAGAACTAAGTAACTATGCATACTGTCTGACCCTTAAAAATTGAAACAAAGGTTTCATCATAAAATTAGATGGGATGTAAACAAGTTCTCAATTATGGTCCTTCTCCCTTCAAAATGATGCGTATGAATATTTACAGTATAAGCACAAATAGGAAAAAAAAGTGCAACAGAAGATCTTCCAATAGGAACTGCTAATTTAACTAGTACTGTAGCTGAGTAACTAAAACCCACTGTGTCGTACCTGGACAGCTGGAAACTGGTGTTCCCATATTTATCAAGCAAAGTGCACAGCGGGGCAGGGGCTTACGGCAACCAGGACAGCTGGTAACTTTTGACTTGGTTGGTGAACCGCTGACTCCATATTGGCTAAAACCTCGCCCCTGATGAGGAATAGCTGAACAGCTGTAAGAGATTGATTTCCCACAGAAATTGCAACTCACAAACACCTAAAGAGAACAAATGCCCATTAATTTTTTGGTTTGGTTCCACTTTTGCTACACCTGTGAGTGAATGCACTCAAGCTAGTAAACATTTATTTACCAGATATTCTAGAGATTGCCCTGGAAAGCCAAGGCTACTTGTGAAGGAGTTTTTAACATCTTGGCTTATAGATGAGGCACACAGCACTGAGAAGTAGGCCTTAATGATGCTCACTTACTTCAAAAGCACATAAAAACATGCACGATTGCTGAAACTTTGAAAGATATTATTTAAGATAATAAAAGCTGTATCTCCAGTAATGGAAGAAATTAGGTTTATTCTACTTACTACATAAATTCTGGTCCCTCCCTCCTTATAGTCAGATGACTCACACTACAGTCCCCAACATAAGGATTATCCTAATATTATTTATCTGCATCCCTCATGTCACAAGTTGACTTGATACCAAGGAGCACATATTTTAAAATGTTTAGGGGCTATTTATGTTAACCACATAAAGAAGGAGCAGTAAACTCAACTCCCTCCCACTTGGAACAGCTCTGCTTAAACACCTGTGACTGATAAATGAATTCAAAACCAGCTTTTCTCAGAAACTCTCAGGCCCTAAAGCCTGTAACAAACATACTTAGCAGACATGAGAGAGTAAAAGGTGCCATGGTAAGACCATGTTGGCTAAAACTGCCACCAGATGTTAAGAAGATAGCATTTGGGCAGGGCATTAGTTTTTGGGTCACCGTATGTTCAGAACTGATAATGAAAGTTGCTGCTGCTCCCTTTAGTGTCAGGGTCAAGGGCTTCAAAACAGCTTTGAGGTTTTTTTCAATTAAAACAAAGGCAATTTGAACTAGTTCCATGGTTTCAGCATCAGTCTCACCCTGACACTGAATTCAGCTGGATGATACATCTCTGATTTCATTTTTCAGCATGTGAGAGAAAAAAAATCAAAAGTTTCCAGTTTCCCCAGAAGTAGTGTTGATAGGTTACAGTTTCTGAAAGACTGGTTATTTGGGAAAAAAAAAAAGTGACACCTCTCTTTTTTTAGGGCAGGCTTAGTTGAAATCTTTCTTTTGCACATAAATCCTCATGAAAACCCAGATATGGCCAGCAGGGTTTTTTTTTACAGAAGTACCATGCCACATTCCTTTCTAGACTGGTCATACTTCATATAAGTTTTATACTTACCTGGGCTAAAGGCTTTGAGCTGGGATCCAGCTTACTCCTATGGATATCAAATTCTGCACGTTTATGCCAAAACCTCCAAGCATCTAAAAGGTTCCTGTAGTTCTCAATCCAGTACTGAACCCTTTCATCCTTAAGTACATCTGATGGAGAACCCTAAAGCAGGCAGGAAAAAATGTCAGACATACACTGAAGACACACAATACATATTACTCACTTTTTCAAAAGGCTTTACAAAGTGTACTACAAGATATAAGAAATAATACAGTGCAATTTATCCTGAAGAAGATGAATTTTCTGTTAAACTGTAATGTGAGTTTGATAAAAGTTTTCTTCATTTTTTCTCTGGTTGAAAATACTTGTGCTGCCATGTCCTTCTAAGAACTCATGTCTGTGAGATGAAGGATTTGAAAGTTCTGTCACTTATCACAGTCATGACTGTATATGCAGTTAAATACACTGCTGGCAATAGCTGCTACTGTGTAAGGGCCAAGGTAAGCCCCTTATAAAAAAAAACAAACCCAAAGCCTACCAACAAACAAAAACTCTCACCTTTGTTCTCTACCAAAATCCTGAAAGCAAAAAAAATAATGAAAACATCAGGAAACACACCAGCAAATAAGCAGATAAATGGGTATTCCCAGTTCATCTAGTGAAAAGGACTGATTTTCTTCTGTCTCTTTCCCCTACTATCTCCTCAAGCTATCTCAACCAGAGAGGGTGAAGACATATGCTTATTAGTTAACACTGAGTTTCAGATGACTCCACAGAAAAACCCCCAACTTAGTACAGAAGATACTTCTTAGTTCACAAAATTCAACACTATGCTGATAAAGAAACTATTTTTAGTTTTCCTCCATAAAGTTTATTTTGGAGTGAAACACTAACCTGTAGCATGCAATAGCTTGCTGTCTGGACATCTCCAGTTCTGTCAACATAACTTTCCATCAAGTCAACTCCATCTTTTGTCAGCCCTGTTAAGAGTATTCCCTCCAAATTCCCAGCCTCTTTCATTTCATTTGTCAGCTTTTCAATAAACCTGTTGAGCTATAAAAAATATATATGAAGAAATATATAAATATAAGTAAAAACAGTGGCTGCTGCTAACAGAATGCCCTGCTTGCTGGATGTTATGCAGAAAAAGTTAAATTACTATATTGTATGACACCGCATGAAATCAAGTGTTTATACACAAACTTCAAGCTTCGTGATAGAAAATGCAAAGAGAGGTTACATGTTCTTAGAATACTTTGGTGAATTTAAAATAGAACATTCCTACTGTAAAACCAAACCTTAATTTGAGAGAACATTAACACCTGGAAATAAATACTGAATAAGTAGAAATATCCTCCAGTAGAACAGGTGTACAGTTAATGCAATTGCATTTAAACTACCATGTAATGAATACTCACAAAAACCCCCAAAATAACAACAAAACCAATAAAGCCCCCAAACCAACCAACCAAAAACCAAATCAAAAATCAAGCTGAAAGTACAAACTAAAAACCAAATACCATACCTTATATACTACTGAGATAAGAAAAAACACATCACTCATGACTCATTATTTCTACTGTTCACCCCTCTAGCCCAGAGTTTCTTCTGCCTCTGAATAAAGCCCAGTTTAAAAGTTTGTTTAAACGTGCAACCACAAACTTACCTGAGCATCATTGAGAAATTTGCAAGCAAATGCCACTCTGTCTCGTACAGCTACGTTATTTTCATGCTTTAGAGAGAAAAATGGGAATACTAACATCAGACACGTTTCCGTTTTTCCAATACAATGTAAAAATCAGAACACTTGCACTACTGTCTAACTAATACAATGAAATTCATTGTGTACAAAGAAAATGTGACATCTGGAGAAAGCTAACTCTAAATATCAGCTTACTTGTTTGTATTCAGATAGAGGTATCAGAGGAAGACTGCGGATATGGGAACAATCTCCCGGGAAAGCCTGGTATAACACATCCTACATGGTTTACGAAACTCTACAAAAATAAACTTTGCAAGTCCTGTAGAGGACTTAGTGCTTCCAGCATGTATAGCCAAGAGTCCCACCAAGTCACAGGCAGAAGAAAAACAAACCAAGCTTCCTTTACTGTATTTACAAAATAACTAGCCTTTTATTGCAAATAAAAGTTAACAAACAAAGCAACAAAATACTCCAAGCAAACAGAAACGAAACATCCAGAACAAATTTCTCAGAAGTGTATTAACGCTTGAGCTTCAGTAGTGCATCAATATTTATTTTCTGCTTTTTAACAATTTCACTAGATGCAACACTGAAGAAAAAAAATTCTTCTCTATATTAATTCTCATACTTAGCTGTGCCCATATTTTTCCCTCCTGATATTCTCAGACTAGAAATTGTGACTGACACTGCCAAAACAAGATGCACTTGGCAAAATCTCTTTCATTCAAACTTCAACAGGTTTCTCACTGAAGAAAAAATTAAAACCAAACAAACAGCACCTTATCATGTGGGAGATGCCAGTTCATCAATAAAAAACCCTATAAAATTACTACCCAACATCCAGAGAACAACAATACTCTCTCTCAAAGACAGGAAAAAAAATTTTCCAGGTTTCTCTCCTCTGGGATTCTAACCTTTTTTTTGTTTTTCATTACCCTAAAAGCATAAAATTATGACAACTTTGCTTTCAACAGCTTTGGGCCAATTGCGCTGCTGCATTACAGGAGTCCTCTCCTGGGCTAAAAAATTCCTACTGAATCAAGTATTTCTACTGTTCTCTAACCAGGAATCAAACACGTTAACTCCTCCAAAGGCTCAAACTATCTCATCATTAAATATTTAGTTTGCCCTGTAAATGGTAATTCTGTATCAGTTTCAGAAGACCTGGAACTACTCTATTTACTGTTTCAACACAGTGAAATTATTTTAACAAGTAAGCAAGGAAAAAGAAAATGTAAATCAATGCAAATGTAGCTTGATGAAAGTCCTGCAAACTCTCCTGCATTTAGTCTGCTTTTTGCAATGCTTTTATTGATCTCTCTTCTGTTTCTTCCCACCGCTTATATTATTTTGATAATGTATTTCTAGTGGTTTAATAACTCCATGCTAAAACCCAAATTCCTCTAAAAAAAAGTGTTAACTATAATGGGTATTTTGGTTGTTCATGCATGATTTGTTTACTAACATAACATTCACTAATATGAAATGTCTGTTTAGCAGAAAGAAATGCTATTTGCCAGCACCAGGATAAAAGAATACATTCTAATTTGATTAATTCTTGGGGTATATAGGACTCCCCCTACATACGTGCGTGTATCTATATGCTCCCATTGCATAAAGAAATTTTAACCTAACAGACTGAAATTTACTCACCAAAACACCATCATATGAACCGGACTCACTTGTCAGGAAAGCAAACATAGCACACAAGTAGGGATTGTTCAACTGCAGTCTTAGAGTACTGCACATTTCTCTCCAAAGTGAGTTCTTCTCATCTGTGTAGCCTGATAGAGCCATGGCTACTACATTAAGGTTCAGATCACCTGATTTATGAAAAGCAATCAGTGAAACAACATTATTCAAGTTAAGGACTTAAAAAAAAATCCAGTTAAAACTGTAAATGAAAGCATCATTTGAAACATTATGTTTGGTCAGGATGCAACATAAAATGCAGTAGAATTAACACTACCTAAAATTAATGTGCATACACTACCATGTATAGGAGCTTCTGCTTTAAATGCCTCTGTTCAGGTAAGTTAGCATCTACATGCATGACAGCCTCTTTAAACAACATCACACTGCTTGTGGTATTTTGAAATAGCTATCATAAAAGATTGTCATTATCATAATTCATATCCACAAGAAGTGAAAAGACAGGATTGTACATCCAGCCATCATTTAACAGACCTAGATGGAGGATGACAATTTTATATAGAACTTTCAAGCTAAGAAGTTTCCTAAAAACAAAAAAACTATTTAATCTAAATATTCATTCTGTCAGAAAGTTCAATTCTATTCTTGAATTTGGAAGTAGCATGTCTTCACCTTGAATCCTCCCTATGGAAAGCACATACACTCTTTCCCCCAGCAATTCCCTTGAAGCAAAAAGAATCCCACTAGTTCTGAACATATGTCTTTCTGGGGTTTTTATCAGTAGGAAATTCTGAAACATATGATCTATTTTAACTAGACAGTATGGCATATGGTAGTCTGATGAGTGAAACACCAGGATTTGTCAAGCTCCAACACAAGTGCTTCAAGTAACAATTTTATAATACGACAGGCATCTCTTCCATAATTCTGTTAACAGAAAAAATGTACTAATGTGATACAGAGCCAAAATAAAAGACTAAACACAATACACACCTTTTCCTGAGGAAGCCCCTTTATTCAGAATTTGTATTGCTCGCCGTATGTCTAAGTTGAAAAGTGCTACAGCAGCAGCTCGCTCCCAGTCTCCTTCCTGTTCCAATGAATTTAGGAAAGGTTCCACATCTAAGTCTGTTCCCTTCTTTATCCACCCACAGAGCTGCAAAGCCAAAGATCTCTCCTCACTCAGATATTGAATAATATCTGCCTGTCTATCAGATCCACTCCTGCTGTGCCTGAGGTTCTCTGTTGTTCCTAGAAATAGGAAATAAGTTAAATTATGCTTAAATCACAATTTCAATCGCAATGACAACACAACACTTGGATTTCAATCATAAAGCAGGGTACAAAAGCTGAGTATCACATTTTAGTACTTCAACTCCATGGTAAGGGGCAGCATGCACAAAATTATTTTGATCTGCTAAAAATTATACACCTAAGATTGACACATATTCCTCAGTCTTTTTTCTTTCTTCTACCATTTGTTACATTTGACAGGAGTTTTCAGTATGTTCAAATTGAAGATGCATAATACAGGGTCAAGCACCTGCTCTACCACTTCTCAGCCAGTACCAATGTGTTAGAAGCTTTCCCACCACTAAAGACTCATTTTTTGCTCCAAGGAGCATATTTATTAATAAGACATATACTGAAACGAGAAGGAAATATTCAAATAATAATACTAAGAAAAACTTCAGTGAGCAAAAGAGGCAGACTGTGATGAACCAGGGGCTATCACCACTTCAGAACAGGTCAGCTTATTTAAACATAGTTGTACAAATGTACTTAATACATTAGCAGTGACTACAGCAGTCACCTTTCTAGAACTACATCCTGATGTGGAGCTTTGAAAAATATAAGTTATGCAGGGAGCAAGAATTCTTAGTGCCATAGTCAAAACTCAAATGTTTGAAATAGTTCAAAGATTTGCCTCTGAGGATACTATGCTTTTACAATTACTAACTTTCCAAGAACACTGAAAACTTTGGAAATTACTGTTAACTTACATTATTAAAACACAAACAGAAATACTTTGTTTCGATATTTTTAAATAGCCTCTTTGAACAATTGCCAAATACAAACCCACGAGTGCATCATTTTGCAAACATTATACAACAGTACTTAGCAAAGTTGGAACATTCTTACCCAAAGATGACTTCACAATTGATTTAATGCCAGCATAAACTAAGGGACCTTTGTTTCCTGTAAGTTTTTGATCCATATCTTCAGTATACTGCTTCATAAGTATTTTCATGTATAGGAAGCTTAGTTTTTCCCAAAAAACGTTTTTAAAAATTTCAAGTCACATCCTGTTAACATATGCAAAGTGTTTACAGGATGTTGCATTGTATTAAATATTTTAATGCATATAAAGGTTTACATATAAAGGTATATTACTTCCTTAGGACAAAAACTACGATAAAATAAAGGATATAATGCAGAGTGTACCAAAGCGATTTCAGCTGAGGATCTTCATTTCCAGCTAGGAGGTGATTTCTCCAAACTTGTTCAGTATCAAGACCATACCTTGACAGAGCTCTGAGCCGCATTTTGGTTGCTATGTCTTTTTCCAAGGAACTAGCCTTTCCTTCTTCTGTACACTCATACAAATGTCGTCCACAAGCCCACATTAAGGATGTCACTGGGCTCCATGCAAGAGAAATTCTTTCAAAAACTGTGAAGTCAGACATAGTCCTGTTGGGAGTCACTACTACCATTCGATTTTGACTTGTGGGATGCCAGGCAAATGAAGCAACGTAATTTTCACACGGTTGGACACTTCTTTCAATTATTGTCGGCTCAGTTTCATCTCCAATAGGTGTGGGAGTATGCTGCATGTCATACAGTCGAATGATATTACTATCCCTTGTTAAAGTAGCTAACAGTCCAGTCCTTGTTGGACACCATGCCACTTTTGTTAAGGGTTTTGGTTGCTCTGTCAAGGTCAAAACAGGCTTTTCAAACTTTCTTAAATCCCATATGGCAACCTGACCTTCATAGAAGGAAGCAACACGATCGTGGAAATAGGGATCAACAGTCACTCCTTGGACAGCCTTGGTATTTACAAATATTTTTTGGCTTGTGTTCCTAAGATCAAAGATAGCCAGATTTCGATGCATTCCAGCTAATAGCAGCTTCTGATCCCGTGGGAGCCAACAGAGAGAGAGACAAGCATCATTCTGTCCTAATTCATACAGTGGTTTTGTTACTACCAGGCCTGCTTCTGCATCTCCTGCTGAAAGCCTTACTTTCTCTGTAGCAACTGCAGTCTCTGGGGCATATTTGCTGCTGATATCCCAGATCAGTACTGAAAAGTCAGCCCGATGTTTATCTAACCCAGCAGCAAGCCAATTGCTATCCAGTGGGTTCCACGCGAGGGTATTGCATTGTCGGGCATGTTTGGGAACAAACTCTTTGCCTATCAAATCTTTAGATTTTGAGTTGTGATCCTGCCCAAGGCTGGTAAGTACCACTCGGCCATTGGCCTGTCCAACAGCAAGGAGACATTCAGGATCATACTTTGGATACCAAGCCACACATTTCATGTACGGTGTATCTGAATTTATTGACAGTAATGTAGCTGTAGTTTCTTCTGACAACCGCAAGGACCCTGCCTTGAGTTCTGAACTCACAGCAGATTCAATGTGATAAAGGCTCAGTTCCGAATCACACACAACAAATCTGTCAACATGGTGCGGGGCCCACAGGATATCAGGTTTGGAGCCACTCATGGCTAGGCTAAGTTGACACACAATTTAAGCTGTGGTAAGAAGATTCAGGTGATATCCATGCATATGGAAACTGTTGAGAAAATAATTTGTAGGAACGTTATCAAAACCCAAGTTCTTTTTTAATCTGAAATCGCCATTAAACAAACAAAACCAAGTGACTTTTAGCTCAAGAGTTTAACTCATAACACATTTCAAGCCAAATCCTTAAGCATTCTCCTCACAGCACATGTTGTTTTTGCTGGTTTGTACGTACTGAGACAGAACCAACACGGCCACCTACAAACTGACGACAACAGGATTTGCTGTATTTACAAACTCCACACCAGTATTAAGCAAGAAAACATTACCCAAGACGCGCTGTGTCAGGATACGTGGGTGTGCCGCTGGGAAAGAGCCACTCCCTCAAACATCTAGAAGAGCATTTCCCTGCCTAATTAAAAAGCATTAACTGACAAAAATTAGACTCTGACTGTTTTGTCTAAAGCCCGCTCCATAGCCTAGAAAAGCTTTCTATCTTGGAAGATTTCAACAGAAATGCAAACTGTCATCTTATAGTACAGCTCATAATCCCACCTCCTGCCCCAAAGTCACCATGTCTCCGTTCGCATCTGGCCCAGCAACACTCAAATAGGCACATTACTGTCAAAACTCCATTTACACTTTCAGTAGCTGCATGTCCAGAATCACTACACGTGCCTACAGGCAAATAGACCCCACAGATCCTATACACCTCTTTTATCATTCTGGAGAGGGACATGCAAGGTCGGGAGGTATGAAAAAACATTATTTACTCCACTTGGGCAGCCTCTGTGTGCCTGCAGGTCACCCCCCGCCCGCCTCCGAGGGGGCGCAGGGCCCCCGGCCGCAGCCCGTTCCCGGCAGGAGACGCGGAACGCGGAGGCGGCCGCAAGAGCGGACCGGAGCCGTGAGACCACCCTCCGTCCGTCCGTCCGTTCCCGATGGCGGCAGGCGCTCACCCAGCCCGCGGGAGGCCCCAGCCCGGCGCCGCCAGCCGGCCCCGCC
>VZTE01005904.1:694788-747536 GCA_013397775.1 Eulacestoma nigropectus
GGGCTGCGCGCGCGCTTCCGGCCGCCGTCCGCGCTCCGCCCTCCCATTGGCGCGCAGGGGGGTCACGTGCCCTACGTGCCCAGCGCTGCCGGCCGGGCGGAGCGGGGAGAGGCCCGGGCTGGGGAGAGGCCCGGGCTGGGGAGCGGGCCGGGCTGGGGAGGGCCGGGCGCCCTCGGGCCGCAGCCGCGCGCTGTGCTCTAGGATGGCCCTGCTGGAGCAGCGAGGGTGGACCCGAGCACCCGCTGCGGTCCCTTCCGGCCTGAAGCATTCCGTGATGCTGTGACCACAAGGACCATGTAATTCCAGCCCCTTGCCGTGGACACCTCGTAGTGTACCCCGTTACTCAGAGCCCCGTCCAGGCTGGCCTTGAACGCTTACAGGGATGGGACATCACAGCCGCTCTGGGCAGCCTGTTCCAGTGCCTCACCACCCTCACAGTACATAATTTCTCCCTCATATCCAATATAACCCTATCCCCTCTTTCTGGGGACCTGCTCAAACACCCAGAGCACGGGGTTTTGGAACTACATACCATCTCTGGGCAACTTCTTCCAGTATTTGATGACAGTAATGACGTTTTCTTACATATAAATTACCTGAAAACAAACAAACAAACAAACAAACAAAAAAAACCAAAACAAAAAAAACCCAACAAAACGTATTTCCTCACTCCTATGTGATTAGGATTTTACAACCTGTTTTTCTGCAAGCCATGGAGGTGTGAACTTCCACCTTTTTCCTTTTGTTTTAAATGCTCTTTAAAACTTTCTGATATAAAAACTAAACTGAAGTACTAATTGGACAATTTCAGATTCACTGAGAATAACTTCCTTCTTCATATAGAAACTGTGGTATTTGGCCTGGAAATATTTAAATATCCCATTTTTAAAGTTTTCTTCAGCACTGTTAGAGTCAGGACATTAGTTCCTTACTTTAGGACATTAGTTCCTTACAGCTTCTCTTACTTCTTTCCTCAGAAAAGAAATGCATATACTTTGGCTTCCTTATTAAATATTTTCCTTCTTTTTTTTTGAATTATGGCATATAATTTTAATGTCCTTTCCAATGTTTTTATAACTTAGTAAAACATTTTTCAGAAAATGTATGATAAACTGTTGTTCATCCATCTTTTCAATAATCTCCATGTATTCAGTGCCTTTAGTTTAAAAATGTGTGTGGAGTGGCTTTGAACATACTTTGTGTCAATGTCTGTTGTCCTTTTTCTTGTCTCTAAGCATAGTGGAGAATTTGTATTATCCAAAGAACTACATTTTATGTGTTAAATTTTCACAGGGTTCATTAATTTAAGCTGCAAATGTCATGTAATGGTACAACATTCATTAATAAGACAACATTTAAGACTAGTTGTCTTAGATTTCATTGTAGTATTCCTTCAATTTTAAAAGCACTTTTCCTCACAGAACCAGCTGGTTTTTTCCTTAGTAACCGTAATCTTTAAGAGCTCAGCAGTTGTTTTGATAAATAAAATAGGCCAAACCATGTGGAAAAATGAAAAGTAATTCAGATAAAGTAGTCTATCATATATCAAAGGCAAAATTGGATTTTCATACTTATCTGTTTAATTTTCATCGCTCCATTTCCTCTGCTGCTGTTGAAGTGGACCATAGTGGCTTTTTCACATCTGTTTCAGATAGTCACCTGGAGGTTCTTTTTATAACAAAGATGAAATTCAGTTTGTGTGGTCCTAACATTTTTCCATGGGAAAGTATGGGAGTTCAGTTTATAAATGTAGTTAATACTTGCAGTGATCCCATCATCTAACTTTAATTCTAAGAGTAAGTTTTTTAGGTTCTAGAGAATCAGCAGCTTAACTGACATCAGCAGCTTAACTATCTGACGTCTTACTCATTTCTTGAGTCCTAATGCTGGTCCAAATACACTACTAACCAATACACAAGCTACAGAAGAGGTCTTTTCTGTGTCTTTCGCACAAGAAAGATTCAGAGAAATTTAAAAATGAAAAACTATATTTTGAACCAGTAAATGCTGTTACTACAATGACAGGTGCGAAGTAAATTAATAGAAACACAAGAGCTATTTGGTGTTTCAGAATGCAAAAGAACGTTACCACCTGAGAGACCACTCTGTCACAGTTAATTGATCTCATGAACTGTTGGGACATAGATGTTTTATATTTGATCATTCTACCACACGCAGAAATTATATTTCCTATGTTGATCTCAAAATACTGCAGCAGTATTTCATTAGTGAGATTGTGAATTCCTCTAATGTTTCTGAACCTTTTAAGCTCTTGGATCTTTGCTTCTGTTCTCCATGCTCTGATTTACCCTTTTAGTTTGCATGTGGCTGTCTCCATATGTGCATCTTTGTCCAATAGTAGCATCTTTATTTGCAAATAATACAGAATATTTGTTTAGTTTTGAGGTTGTAAGTAGGTGATTATTAATTTCTTCATCACCATTGCATAACAGCTGCTTTTTATATTTCCTTGTTCCTTGTAACTGTTATGGTTAAATAAACTTACACATTTAAATCTCCAAATCATTAAGGATCTAATTTAGCTTTACTTTCATCAAGTCTCCTATTAATCTTACGTTTTTTGGCCTCTCAGATGTTGCACATACTTGTGATCAGTCCCTGTTATATTCCTTGTAAGATCTGCTTGTTTCTAATGTGAATTTATATGTGACAATTGCTTTCATGCAGTTGTATCTCACACTATTTTCAACAATTTCTCTTCATGGATGATGTATAATTTTTTTTTTTTCTTCCTCTGACTGCAGAATATTCCAAGTTTGCTCCATGTACAAGTCTCTGAGTTCTTTAAGAATTTTTAATCATGTGGGGACTTCGTACAGTGAAAGCTCCATTTTGAGCTTATTTTCTTCTTTAAAGATATGTTAAAATTTATAAGAGATCAAGGTATACCAAGTTTAGTTAATATTTTTTGAGATGTTAACTGTAACCTCTTTTTTCCCTACAACTTTGTTATGCTTTTTCGTATTTGATTCCTGGAAGGCTGGCTTTTCATTTAACTTATGTTAATCTCTGAGATTTGTTGTATTTGTGTCATGTCTGGCCAAGGGGAACAAGCCAAAAAAGCTAAATCCTTTCAGGAATTCAGACACACCTAAATACTGCTGGAGTTTTGTATATTGCAATGTGATGTTAACACTGATTTTTAAAGACATGTCAATTATTAATTTAGTTATCTAAGTCTATTGCTGTTCTTCCCTTTACAGAAAAAGAAAAAAGTGTGTGTTCTGTCATTGCTATTTTTAACATTACTACTGGTTTGGATTATGATTACTTAAACTTGCAGAAGCTGTTGCTTGAGGGAGCTTAGCAGTCTGTTTCAGGTGTAGTGTTGTACTCCTCCATGCCATGATGCATACCTGGTCATATTGCTTTATCTGATTTTTGGTAAGAGAAGAAAGTATTCACTACATAGGGAGTTTGAAGCTGGAGTTTAAACCTCTCGATATATGTACAATATATGTCTCTTTAGAAAGATTCCAAATTATACAGATTCAGCAGCATGATTGCCAAAATTTTTGGCACAGGTTGCAAGACTCTTTCCTCCAGGCTTTAGTATTCTGCTGAAAAATTCTTTTCTTTGCACAGATCATACTTTTGTTCTTTGTATATGTTACGATTATCACTTAATTTTATACAATTTCACCTTAAAAACATAATGCAAGTTACTGTATTCAAATGCCATGTATTTTCAGGGTGAAAAAGGCTCAGAGGATCCAGTAGGTCCAGTTGGCCCACCAGGTCTTTCATCTTGGTCATTCATTAATTGAGGCATTCAAAATAAAAAGCCATTTAAGTAAGGAAGGTGACTCTTCTTTTGATGGCAGAATGGCCTTTGTCAACTGCACAGGCTTGGGTAAGACTGAAAAAACTCTCAGTTTCACTTACTTCATTAGTATTAGTGATGGTTGCTGTACTTGTTATCCAGTGGGATGCATAGAAATGTGAGCAGGGGGAATTGAAATAAATACAGCAAGAATTTCACAGGCACATTTGTTTTCTTTTGAAGATAACTACCTCATTTTATTAATTGAAAAACGGATCTGTGGAAGTTTAGAAATTAATGTCCTACCTAATCTTTTTAGGGTATCTAGGCTCCTGAAAGAATACCTGGACCAAAGGGATCGCAAAGTTTGAGTGTTCAAAGTCCAAAGGTAACTCGTGAAAAAATCCTGATTTTAGAAGGATACAGCAGGGGATATATGCGATAGAGGACAAGGCTTTCTATACATTAGAGCTCATATTCTTCTAGGAAAACTTATGAAATAAGAGGTAACTCTTCAGTTTTGATCACTGTAGGCTTTTAGAGAACTCCTCTTGAGCTGTATCATACGTTATGATAAGCAGAAACGTAGAAGATTTACAAAGGGTTGTTTAAAGAATTTGAAATTGAAATATGCTGTATTTTAACAATATTCCATGTTGCTGAGCCTGAGCAAAGCCCTTATTCAAACTGACAATTTTTATAGCCACAAAATGGCTACACAATGGATGCTGTAATGGCTGGACATTTGGCCATCTTTGCTTTAAGCTATCAGTGAAGTAAAACATTTACACAAATAATTCTAAATTGGAATTTTGGATGTTTTTTGGTGTTGTGGGTTTTGTAGTTTTTGGTTTGGTTTGGTTTTATTGGTTTTTTTTCTTTTTTGGGGGTGGGGGTATGTGTTTGTCTTTTTTTTAGGGACAACAAAGTGAGCCTGGTCCAAACAGGAACCGCAGAATTTCAGGAACGGGACTGTCAGGAAGTAAAGTGAATCTGTTTTAAACAGTTACTGTTTTAATCCTTGCTCCATTTACTTACAAATATAAGTAATAATTTACCTTTGTACTAATGCAAAACACTTCTCAGGCCAGTGCTACGTACGTGATGCAGCAACACTGTCATTTCGCTTCTCTGACAATATAGAACTGTACTTACTTCAGCAGTTCATGCTGCCTTGCCAGTACATTCACTTTTAGCTTTTATTAGCTTTGCAGTACTCAGAAGATCCATGTGATGTACTGGTGCTCTCAATCTGGGTATCTAAAAGAGAGGAATGTGTGAAATGAGTATTAAGAATCTCAGGATCAAGTAGGAACTAAGGAGTAAAGCCAGTTCTTCCAGGACATATCCTCCCTTCTCAAAGTGTTGTGTCTTAGTCTTTTAATATCTTAGTCTTTAGCTTCCACCTTCTATTACAAGGACACAAATGTTTTGCCCAGACAGTAGCCTCCTCTACTACGTGTGTATAAATGATTAAATGCTGGATGAGTCACCCGGTATGAAGTACTGTCATTACTATCCTTATGCATTATCATGTAGATACACCAGAGGGCAGGATTTAAATAGCTTAAATATCTCCATAGCTTAAATATTCAGCAACTAAATGATCCTTTTGATACACGTATTGCAATCTGGTTTTAAGAAGGCAAATAATCACAACTTTGCTAACATAGTGCCTGAATAACTATGGCACTGAATTAAGATACATCTAGTACAAGGAACAGTGATTTTTAAAAGCTGTTTAAAATATTTATTCAAATTTCACCTCTTAGTGTCTCCTGGCCAGAGAAAAAAAAAAATCTAGTATTCTTTATAGTAATTATTGGTGTTCTTACTGAGTGAAGAGCACGTCAGGGGAAAAAATATGAATTTAAGGCAGTGAGTTTAGATTGATATTGAAAGGGTTAAAATAATTGTACTTGTGTAGGCATTAGATATATAGTAGCAAATGTTAGAGGTTAGCAGGCTCTAACCACAGACTTAGGAAGCAGAATGTTCTACAGTAGAAAGATAGCCAAAAAGAAGAGACAAAAAGCAGCTGAAGCCAGCCAAGAAACTGCAGAGGCAGCAAAACCATAACTATGCATTCTCTACAGCAGGGAGTGAAAAGTGCCTTGTGAGGAAGATTGCTGGCCTTCACCAGAATGACCACGGAGGAAGACTTGGAGCCTTCCTCAGTGAGACCACCAGAGTGCACTGCACCTGCGCTTCGTGTATGCTAACGATAATAATGAGTTCTAAGAAATTATTTGCATAACCACCCCTTTTCTAGGAAATGTAATGAATATGCATGAAATGCATATATATGTATATATATAAAATAACTTACTTTGTGCTTGGCTTGCGTGTTAGGAGGAGCGATCCCCCAAGCGCTGAATAAAGCAAATACCCACTTCTCTGCCTCTCTCTCGGAAATGTCCCTAGGCTCGGTTTGGAGCGATTCAATATCATCGAACAACCTGACCCGTAGTGTAAGTCCTCTGACATCTTACATTCATGTACTCTAGAATAGTCACCTTTTTTCATTCTTGTATACATCTGTATCACATTTGCGTTCACTTGTGGCTTTTCAAGCAACAGAATCATAACTTACTTTGTCTGTCTTCATACAGAAGCTCTCTCTTATCTTTTTCAACTCTCTCTTTTTATTCCTTCTTTACCGTATTTGAGTTTCAGTAATGAGAATAGCAGGAAGTATTCAAGGAAGGCAGGTGTGTATCAGGAACAGAAGCTATACATTATTTTTCCAGAAGAAGAGATGACTTAGCATGTATGCAGTAACAAAAGGTTTTTTAACTTGAAATTTTACTAGCAACATAAAATGAGTTGAACAGATACAACTTTGTGTTGCAGACTAGAGCTTTAGTAGGGTCATGTAATGGGTGCATTGAGACAGATTCAGTAGTCCTGGAAGCTGAATATGCTGAGCATCTGGTTCAGAGCATGTGGTTCAGGGCAGCCATTGGAACACTGCTGTACTAAAAAGCTTTGCAAGAAGTATTACTGTTAAAAACAGTGTTGTAAATCTGGAGTCATTACTTCCATCAGATTTGATTTCTAAGTGAATACAAAGCTACGAAAATATATACTAACAAGACTAGTGAAAAAAAAAGCTCTGAATTGTAAATCAACAATCCTGTTGTGGAATGTCAGGATTCTTACTGTACTTCTGAAACACAGTAAGAAGTGAAGAAGAGCTTAGGCTGTTCCCAGAGACCAGTTACAGACCAACATGTAACAGATTTACGGATGTTGTAGCCAGAGAAATACAACCAAACTTGACCCCATTACTGTCCATATACAGCACGTGCATCAGAACTACCAGGGTGCATGTATATTTGACTAGTCACATTGTTATGTCTAAAAATCGTAAGTGTTAACATTTTCTGATCTCTGCCAGATGAGAGTCATGTTTGCAGGTCTCCAAAAAAAGTGAGAAATCTTTGAACACATCTGGAAATCCATTCATTCAGTTCTATTTTGGCACATAGTGCAGATAAATCTTGCCAACTGCTGGAAAAGCGGTTTTTTCCATAGCTTTTGATCCAATAGGCAGTTTTCAGTCTTGATCTAAGCATGAATAAGGGTAAGAATAAGTACGTAAACAGTATGAGTGATCTGTGTGACTAATTTGTTGCTAATGAAATGTTTAATCATCACCAATGTCTCTAATACAACAGATGCTGGGTGCTGACAATAATTGTCGTTTGTAGCACTAACAGATATTTAGTGTAAAATTTTGTATTCCATTGAAACTCTTTGTTTTCCATGTGTGTAATGAAGGCAGCATTTATTTAATGAAGACAGTTAGCCTCAATAAAGATGACATGTATTTGACAGGAGACGATGTAGAGATTTATAGCAAGGAGGCCCTTTAGAATGAGGCTGCAACTGCTGGGCCAGCAAATCCTTCCTCACCTGAACTGGGTGAAGAGGGTGAGCAGTGGTGGTGGGTACGATTTTTTTCTGTTAGCATGTTCCTTCAGTACATGTCATGTTAACAGAGCATGAACAGACTGACAATTCTGTGTAGGAAAGGTACTTTGTACAGTCATAGGGCAAAGGTACAGCTCTCACATGCAACCTGTCATGGCTTAACCCCCGCCAGCAACTAAGCATTACACAGCCTCTTGCTTACTCTCCACCCTCGTCAGGATGGAAGGAACAGAATTGGAACGGTAAAAATAAGAAAACACGTGGGCTGAGAGAAGAACAGTTTAATGATTTTTTTTCAACCAATTAACCAATTAATTTTTAAAAAATAACAGTAATAATATTGTAATGAAAAGGAAAATAACAAAGAAAAATAAAACCCAAGAAAGACAAATGTTGCAAATGGAAACAATTGCTCACCACCAGGTGGCACATGCCCAGCCAGTCCCTGAGCAGTGGCCCCCCAAACAAGCGTCCTCCAGCTTTATATCCTAATCATGACAGCATATGATCTGGGATATCCCTTGGGTCCGTTGGAGTCTGCTATCCTGGCTGCGTCTCCTACCAACTCCTTGTTCATCCACAGCCCACTCCCTGCTGAGGTGAGATGAGAAACAGAAAAGGCCTTGACCTTTGCTGAGTAGTGTGAGCGCTACTCAGCGACAGCTGAAATATCTCTGAATTATCAACAGTGTTTCCAGCAAGAATCCAAAACAGCCCCATACCACCTACCGTGGAGAAAATCAACTCTACCCCAGCCAAAACCAGCAACACAAACAGATTAGTGTTATCTCCATCTTTGCTAAGAGCTGAGATCTCTTTTTGTTCCTTAGTATGGGTTGTCTCACCCTTTAATTTAGTTAAAGTTACATATGCTGTCATACTCATGACTCACAGCACACGCGAATAGATAATGGTGTTTGCAAAGGTGGATTTCTAGCTGAATGTCTCTTTATGAAGGGATATACCCTTGGAGAAGCAGAAAGTGAGTCCTTAAGAAAGTGTTTAGTCTATCAATATGAGACCTTGCACCCAGGCTACATGAAGGATGTTTCTACTGACCTTAATGAAGACAGATACTTACTTTATGTTCATTGGTCAGTGGTGCCTTTTTTTTTCCTCCCTACTCTTTCCCTTTCACCAGCATTTTAATGACATCAGCAGGAAATGTCCTCTGCTTACTTACAAGTTTTATGTACTCAGCTTATTTACAAGCTCCTAGTCAACATATCCCAGCCAACGCTGAACTAGTGTGGGATTTGCTGCTCCAGCTAGATTCTGCTAAGTCTATAGGGCCTGGTGGGATTCATCCTAGGGTACTCAAAGGGATGATGTCATTGTGAGACCTCACTCGATTTTTTTAACGCTCTTTGGAATCTGGAGAGGTTTCAGTTGTCTGGAAGCTGGTAAATTTCAAGAAGAACAAGATGGATGACCCTGGTAACTACAGGTGTGTCAGTCTCACATCAGTGCCTGGTAAAATTATGGATAAGATTATTCTGGGAGGTAGTGAAAAACTCCTGAAGGACAATACAGTCATCATCGGTCACAGCCAGCATGGCTTCATGAGGGAAAAATCCTGCTTGTCAAAGTTAATTTCCTTTTATGACAAGGTAACCCACGTAGTTGATCAAAGGAAGCCAGTTGATATAATCTTCTTGGATTTCAGTACAGTTTTTATACTGTCTCTCACAACATCCTTCTGGACAAAATGTCCATCACACGGTTGGATAAACACATCATGTGATGGGTGAGCAACTGGCTCAGGGGTCAGGCGCAGGGTTACAGTGAATGGGGTGACATCAGACTGGTGACCTGTCACTTGTGGGGTTCTGCAGGGCTCCATCCTTCGCCCTGTGCTCTACAACATCTTCATAAATGACTGAGACACAGGTCTATAAGGTATACTAAGTAAATTTGCTGAATATACTAAATTGGGAGGAGCTGTTGACCCCATCAGAGAGGCCCTGCAGAGAGACCTCAACAAATTAGAGGGCTAGGCAATCACCAGTTGTCTAAAGTTTAACATGGGCAAGTCCCAGATTCAGCACCTGGGGCAGGACAACCTTGCATGTACAGACAGACTGGTGAATGAGAGGCTGGAAAGGGCTCTCGAGGTCCTGGTTAATGGCAAGGTGAACATGAGTTGACAGTGTGTCCTGGCAGCCAGGAACAGGCACTGGAACAGGCTCCCCAGGAACGTGGTCACACACTAAGCCTGTAAGAGTTCAAGAAGCATTTGGACAACTCCTTCAGGCACATGGTGTGATTTTTGATGTTGGCCTATGCAGGACTAGGGGTTGGACTAGATGATTCTTGTGGGTCCCTAACAACTCAGGATACTCTATGATTGTGCCCTGTAACCAAGGTGCTCAGGGATGTCTTGCCTGGTAGGCAGTGCCTGTCTAGGAGATGTCTGCTAATGTTCTGCTGGGCATTTGTACTTAACTCCCTCAGGGCTTGTTATGATTCCTTGAGATTCATCATTAGCATACTTTCTCTCACCCCATTTTTTTACTTAACACTGTAATAACACAATTTTACTCTGAAGCCTGCCAGTAGTTAGAGCAAATATAATTTCCATGCAACATTCTGAAAGCTCCCTAAATGACCACCCCCTTTTAGATATCCTGTCTGTGTCTGATCCCTCAGAGGATTTAAAAAGCAGAAAGAATTTCTGAGGAAACAAGGTCAAGAAGAATTTTTTCTTTTTTTTATAAGTTGTCTTTTATTATTATAATTGCTAATGCAGTTACCACCTTTGAGTCCTGCAGACTCTCAAACCATCAGGTCAGACTTCAGTTCTAGCCTGCAGGTGATATACTGCTCTCACATCTCTGATCTAGCCAGTGCTGCAACATTAACACAGGTAAGGTGAAGATGTGTGACTGGCAGAGTGAAGGGTAAAGATGTAGGTTGTCTAAAAGTGGGGTTTTTTAATGTAAAAGTACAGTTACTTGAAATGGAAAAACACTTGTGCTCCCAGACTGACACTGTCTCTTTAATGAAACGCCTTGGTCTCTTGCTCAGCCCTGGCCAAGTGCCCGACCATCTTAATTTAAACTTTGGCCAACTAAACAGCAGCAATAAAACATAAAATATCTAGATGAAAGGTAGAGCCATTTACAAGTGGATAGGCTATTTATTTGTAGATTGCTTTATTTTGGTAAACAAAACATATTTTCCAGTATGACCTACAGGACATATTTTCTATACTGAAAACTTCTTCAGTCCACAATTTGCTTTCTGAATGCCTTCAAAGGTAAGAGACTTTGTTATTTCGTTTCTAGTTTTGGAGGACTGGACTTACGGTTTCTGTATATGTGACTGCTTGATGGACTTGAAAAGAGGATTTAGGAAGGATTTTTACATTTAACATATTGTCTTTGTTGTTATTGATATTTAAAATGAATTTTTGTAAAATACAGGCTATTTTTTGTAAATCAGTTTTAATGTATTTCAGTATACTCTAGAAATATGTTGAATCGCTGATTTAAATGTTCTAATTTTAGTTTTATCAGTATATTGTCATTACAATATAATACTGTCTTTATGAAAAATATTATACATATTCTGTAATAGCCATGTAATATTAATAATATATTCATGTATTGAATTTCATTACTAAGCCAGTGTTTCTTAGAAGAATAAGATGTTCATACTGATGCTCCAGACCTAGGTAATACATCTGTATCTCAAAACACCCAGATCTTTGTTTATTCCTAATAATTAGAGTAACAATTCATTTTACCCTTCTTTGTTAGATATTCAAGTGACTTTTTGTTAAGAAAGAAAAGGCAGTCCTGGGTTATACCCATATTTCTTCTGCAATGAAACAAGTTCTGCTACATAGTTGAGGTAGTGCTGGTTACTGTGCTTAAATTACCTACACAGTGACATTTATAATTGCTTTTTATATTTTTTCTCTGGAACATGCTTCCCACAAATATGTATTTAAAGTATCTCTATTTATTTATTTGCTTCTATTAATGAAGTATTCACAGGTGGCTTTTTACTTTTAACAGGAAGGAAAAGTTGTCCAATTGGTCTGAAAGTCACTATGAGGAAAAAAATGTCTTTTCTTTTGCTTTATACTTCTGGCTATGATAACAAACCAGATAGTACATGGGCAAAACAGGAAAAAAGGAAAGAATATCTACTCTCCCATGCCAAAAGATGAAGGTAAAACCATTTTCTTAAAATTTCTGATTGTCCGTGTTGCATATATCCATGCATTTTAGCATAATTATTTAGTAATTGATAGCTTTCATGTGAATATGTAAAATGTGATTTATTTTGATTATCAGGGCTGGAAAATACTTTGTGACTACTTGGACATGGATTCCAGTTTGATCAATGATTTCCATGGGCATGCATATCTCTTAAGAGAAATTATAAGAAACTTGATTTTTTGTTTGAAATTGCACGTGGAAAATTTTTGTGTACAAAATCAACTAAAATACTAGAACAATCCCATCAAGACTCTAACTTGACAGTTTTCATTAGAATTTCTAGGATTTTACAGTGAAATTTATCCTTCGAATTTTTACTGGGAAGACAGAGGAATGACTGGGAAAATAATTTTTGCAGAGAATTATCTGAAATCTGTTGTGCAGGTGTTTCCATCATTCATAGATTTAACTTTCTTGTTCCATTACAGGTGATTTGTGTCTTATTGATATAGTCTTTATCTTGGACAGTTCAGAAAGTGCCAAAAATCAGTTGTTTGATTTACAGAAGAATTTTGTTCAAAACATAACTGACATCATTTTCCAGATGAAGCCAGTTAAGTCTCACATGTATGATGTCAAACTAGCAAGTATGCAGTTCAGCAGCACAGTCAGCATTGACCATCCCTTTGCAGCCTGGAAAAATGTCCAGAATTTTAAGGAGAAAATAAATTCTCTGGGCTTTATTGGTCACGGCACTTACTCCTATTATGCAGTTTCAAATGCCACTCAGCTGTTTAAAACTGAAAGTCGTAAGAGAAGTGTAAAAGTGGCTTTTTTGATGACTGATGGTGTGGATCATCCAAACAGCCCTAATGTCCAGGGTATAGCCACAAGAGCTAGAAGTCTTGGAATACATTTTATTACCATTGGCCTTTCTAAGAAAGCAGTCCAAGAAGAAAAATTGTGCATGATATCTGGTGATTCATCCTCTAAATATGTCCTGGATGATCAGAACTTGGTAGCTGATGTAGCATTGGAACTGGTAAGTTATGCTGATGATAGTCTTGTTGCGTGTCTATCCATGGCAGATTTCATTTAACTTTGATTAGGTAAGCCCTGAAGACAGTGCAGACGATTTTGTGCTGCCTTCTCTGCTACAGCAGGAGTCAGGACAGACAGAGCTTCCTTCTCTCAGCCACTCTCCAAGGAGTTGCGTGCTTGGACAATAATAGCTCAGCTGTCCTGATCACATTTCCCAGCACACAGAGTGTATCTCTGAGCATATGAAAATACTTTGGAATATAGCTTGATCTCATGCTTAGTCACTGGGTCCTTCCTCTATATATTCTGTTTGTAGGGCCTTCCAAAGTAAGGCCTTTGATTAGGAAGTCTGTTCATAGTTCGTGTTGTTAGCACTGTGCCTTGATACTGTCTGTTTAGCTATCCCGTTACTTCTCATGTGTTTTCTGATCACTGTGGGTCACATGGAATAACCCTCCCTACCAAGAGCTCTTTTCTCTATGAGTAGTTGCACAGACTGGTTCTTACCCCTTTAAGGAAGGAATGAAGGGATGAAGGTATTCACCATCTCTACCATTCACTTTGGAAATTCTAGAAACTAGAGAGAAAATATTAGTACTCTGTTAAATTAAATCATATATATATGAAAGTAATATTTTTATTTTATTTTCAGGAAGCCTTGCTACAGAAGCAGGTAGGGTTTTTGAGCTTTGTATTTGATTACTGTTATTGACACTAGACATCCCAAAGTCTGCTTCTTCTATAATGCAACAATACTTGAGGATTAATTAACCTTCCTCTCTGAGTAAATTTTCTGACCACGGTTGCTTTTATTTTAACTTTCCTCCACTTCTTCTGTCCCTTCACCTGAGAAATCTATGATGTTAGCTCATTAGTGAGTAGTATCAACAGTAAGACATAAAGAACTCTTCCTACAGGAGTGGAATAGGTCTAATGCAAGATACACAAGTTCATTTGTGGTTTTGTTAGAAAACAATAACAATGTCAAAATGGTTCAAAATTTATAAAAGTTTTCACAGTACTATATACTATGTATATGCTATCTTAAACATTTGTAATTATTATAGTAACTATAGTCATTACAGTAAGAGATTTATTTTTATTACAAGTAAATCAAGTAACTAATTTTGGTTGCTCTATATGGAAGTTTAATGTTGATTATATAAGAAATAAATGTATTAGAACATCATTTATTTCCTGTTATTCCACTTTTATGTTCTTAAGTCTCCAGCTAGGCAAAAACAAAATTTTTGCTTTAAAAATTTGAAATAATATATTTGAAAAACATACTCCTTTATCTTTCTATTAACCTTGTAGTGTATGCAGAAGATCTGCAAGTGTGAAAAGGGAGTAAAAGGAGACAAAGGTGATTCTGTAAGTATGTGTTCATTTGAATAGGCTCAAGAATTTGCATTTTACTCAGGATCAATACTGCACTGTACTTTAATTGGTTACTATGTAAACTATGTGAAAAACAAGACATTAGCTGTGCGTGTACTGCAAAAAGATTGGTTTATTGCAGCATATGAATTTGGTAGAGAAAGGCCACTGTTAAAAGAGCTCAGAAAAAAAATCCATCCATAATCAGATACTATCTTGAAAATATGTTTTTGTTATTGAGTAATAAAACACTGTGGGTAAATAGATACATGATTTTGGAGCCCAAACAAAAAAGTTATTCTTGAATCTTGCCATGGGGAGAGAAAGGTCCATTAGACAAAGATTTTCATCCACCAGCAACTTCTATTTTTGTGAGGAGTAAAGGTTCAAAAGTTTGAAGGTAATGGGCTATATGAGGAAAGGTCTAAAACTGCCTCCAACACTCTCCTTTCTCTTGTGACACTTCAGGACATGCTTCTTGGCTCTGGTAAGGGAGAAAAGTGTGAGTTCAGACAGTGGGTGACCTCTGATAATTTTTCTGACTTCAATAGCTCCCCCAGAGACAAGCAAGGTGAATTCAGAGGTTTTTCTCTTTCTCTCTAGACTCTAACTGGTCAACCATACCGTTAGCAAGTTATGACACCAGGGCCTGTCATTCAATCCTTCTGGATAATGTCCATCTGAACCTCTGTTTGCAATTTAAAATTTTAGATCTGTGGTTTTTTTAAGTTATTTTATCCAAAATTATTAGATGTAACCTGTTATACAGATGTGTACACACCAAACTTTCTAGTCCCCACCCTCATGATGCTCCCAAGAGTAATAATGGTGGCAGTAATTTTTTTCTTAGGGTTGCTGAATATTGATCCTAAACTGTTCTGTACTGTTTTTTTTCTAAGCAGAGAAGATGAGATATTGGTGGTTAATTGAGAAATGGGAAGGAAGAACTGTGTTTGTTTTCTGTAATGCCTTCCTGATTAGATTTTTCAGATGCTCTGTAGAAAATCTATTTATCATTGAATATTATTAAAAAAAAATTGTAGATACCTTATAATACCAGAGTGGGTTTAGCTAAATGAATGTTGTGTCACAAGTAACATACTTGAATCAGTGGGAGTTTCTACCAAAGCTTATTCCAGAATGATTTTGGGCTAAGTTATAGTCTTAGACATGCTGGCATATTTTATCCTCACAATGGTAATAACATTTTCCTGCTTTGTTTCAGGGCAGTGCTGGTGGCAAAGGGGAGAAAGGTGACCCAGGACCAAAAGGAAACAAGGTAATGTGAATTTAAAAGAAATAAAGCAAATTTCTCTCCAGTTATTCAAACCATAGATGTGAATATAGCAAAGGAAAAGTATGTTAAAATAAGTTCTAAATATTGAGATTTGCTAGTTTATAGTTAGCTGCTTTAGAAGTGTGAGAGAAAAGTTTAAAACTAAACTGCTACCAAGTTAACACTGCCTGTCATTCCAGTTTTTCTCTGACAGCAGAGGTCTCTCAATATAGCTGAAGGCTCTTTAGGTTCCACAGAGCTTTCTAACAGTACACAGATCCCTTGAGCAGAGTGCTTCGCTCTATTGACTAAATTTCAGTTGACTAATGACAGTAGTAATGTTCAGGAAACGTGTGTCCTTGATTGTGGAGGAAGGAAGTGTGAACATTAGTAAATAGGAAAAAACAGTTCTGCTCATTTAACAGTGTTCTTGGTTTTAGTGCAATAGGGATAAATGAAAGGGCAATACATATTTCAGCTGTATTCCTTTGCTTCCAATAGGGTGATGCTCAAAAAAGAGATCATAGAGAAAAAGGTGAAGAGGTATGTGACTACTACAGTGCTAACTCATACTTTGTCTTTTCACATTTTCTGAACTAAAAACGTTATTTTCATTTTTTATGTATCTACTTTATTAAATTATTTAAAGTACCTACACTAAGGCCTGGTTTACAGACACCTACATACTGAGAGAAACAGTCTAACCATGTGCTCAAATGTACAGATGAGATGCTACTGAGGAAGGAACTTTCAACACTGTGTGATTTTGAATTGACTTGCATTAGACTTGTCCCAAAGACAGAACTGAAAATGTCATTACTGAAAACACTAGATAGTCCTTCGTTGGTTTCTAACAACTGATAATTCTCAGAATTCTTGTTGGTTCACTGGAGACAGATTAACACTATTCCCTGTAGAAGAGTAACTCCGTTTAAAAGTCCTGTTTAAATGGTGGCATGTATCTACTAGGAGGCTGCAAACTGAGTGGCATATTTACAGCTAATATATGAGAAAAAAATAGACGTCTAGATTTGCGGAGAATTATATGTTAAGCAATTTCAGAGAGATATTTTATTGTTGTGAATATTTAAACTTCTGAAACATAATTCTTTACTGAGGGGGTGGGGCTTTTTCTACTTAAATTAGCAGTATGTTAATCCTTTGCTTTCTCTTTTATGATTTTTTCCTTTTTTTCAATTTTTAAATAGGGAGCTCCTGGCTACAAGGGAGACAAGGTAAGTTTTCTGTAGAATAGAAGTAGTCTGAAAATAAATTGTCACTTGCTGACAGTGTATGTGAAAGAATGGAAAAAAGAGCTTGTCTTTTTGTCATGAAAGCTCCTAATGCAATCCCTAGAAGTAAATTCATAATTTATGTAAATGCTTACAGACTGGATTGCTGGAAATAAAATACAAAAAAAACTAAAATCAGAGAATGTAATCTAAATATAAAAAGAAAAGTGGCAACAGAAGTACAGTTTCTGGAAGGAAAAGAAAATTGGGGGTTGAATAAGGGATTAACTGAAAAGAAAGTGAAAGTGTTTACTAGAAACACAATGTGGCAATCATTAGCTTTCGAAGAACTTACCAGAAGGAAGTTTACTTTTAAGCTATTTATAACTTGCAAGGGCTAATGCTTGATCAAGAAAATTTTCAACGTAGTCTCTCCAAGAAGATAAAGAACATACACATTTCAGTGACTTGCAGGATTCTAGAGATGAAATTGCAAAGTGGACCATCGTAGTCAGAAATGAAACAGAGATAATCCCATTTTGACTTTTCTTGGTTTGGACACTTATCTTTCTACATTGTTAATAAAAGCAGTGCCTCTATGAATCTTTGTATTTGTCAGTAAAATGCTTCAGTCAATTTTGTGGTAACGTTTCATGAAAATGGGAACAGTAGACTCATAGGTCTACTTTTCATGTGTCTATTGATATGTTAAATCATCAGTGAAACAATTCTTTCTTCATTCCATATGTACAATCTCACAATTGTTATTCAGAAAAATCTCACACATCAAAGGAATGAAATCAGAGCATGGAAAGGATCTCTGGAGACTGCAGCGAGGTGGAAAAATGCAGCAAAACTTATTAGATATTAAATGTGTTATTCTCTGATGTAAGATGGATGTTTTGCAGGCATTTTCAGAAATAATCTGTCTTGAAAAGAGCAGATCATATCTTCTACAGACCATATATGATGATGCCACTTCCATGTCCTCAGAGTCTGTTAAACCTCTTGTGCTACTGCTTGCAGAGTCTTTAATGCATGTAGTGTAATCAAGTCATCTTGTTTAGCTGTGAACCCTTTGATTTCTTGTAAAGGGTGAAAGAGGAGAATGTGGACCCCCAGGAATAAAAGGAGAAATAGTAAGTATAATTTTTATTTGAACTGTTTCATGTTGATGAAGATACTAGGAAATTATGTGACATATTCATAAACACAGCTTGAAGAGATTATTGTAAATTTGGAACACCTTATAATTCCCTAGTGGTAGACATACATTCATAGTAGAAGTATGATTTATAGAAACTGAACCCACAGTTCACCACATTCTTTTTTTCCATTTTACGTAAGAAATGCAGATCCTTGCCTAAAACAAAAGCTGCCCTGACCAACGCCAAGCCTTGCTTACATCGGACTGAGCATTTTACAGAGACCACCCAATTTATTTCCTTAGAAGTTCAACTTCAATTTGAGTGTATAAAGTTATAATGCAGTAAAAGCAGGTTCTTCCCCAACATGAACAACTTTCAGGTCTACGAGCTCCTTTGTGCTGATAGGCATTCACACTTCTATCCAATCCTCCTTTCCTTTTAACCTGGAGTGCAGTAGTGTTGCAAGTGGATACAGATTTTAATCTGGTTTATATGCATTCTGAAAGGTGGAAGGATAATTTACTGCTAAGTGAGATAATCATGTATCTTGAGTTCATACAAGCAGGTTTGTATGAGTAATGCAAAGCACTGATTTATAGTTAGAATTGTTAAAAACTACCAACTAGATTGCACTTATCATTCTACTAAAGCACATTTCTTCAGTTTTACCATCCATATTATGCTTACCTTTATCAAAGACCACCTTGAAAAGTTTTTGTTTTCCTGGACGCTGCTATTTAATGATTAATTTCAGGTAGGAATCGATAAATATTCATTCCAGAAATATTTATTGCAAAGAAGAAAAGGTATTATACTATAATGAAAATCTAAAGGCTGAGAATATCTTTTGGGATACTGAGGTTCAAAATGGCAGCAAATGAATCGGAAAAGTCTGAAATATCAATGAAAAAGGAGAGAGCTGCACCTCTCAGAGGAATAAAGAAAGATCATACCTTCTTAATCCAGGCAATATGTGAGAAATAGCATGACTTTATCTGAAATATCTACTAAGCTAAAACAAAGCTGTTCAGAAGCTGGCAAAGAACATAATCAAAGCAGTCAAGAAATCTGGATATAGAAAACACATGCCAGGGCTGCCAGAAATCTGCTTGCTTCATTTCTGTTGAGGACAGTGATGAAAAAAACTTTGTCCTCTGCAGGGGATCAGTCAGTTCCAGAATTCCCACCTCCACATTCACAAATCCTGAAGATAGAACAAAGTTATGGCTTTATTTTAAAGAAAGCATTCTAGGCTAGACAAAATCAAACACAGAACACATATAGCCACATGTATGAGAAGCAAATTCAATATTCTGAGGTCAATCTTTAACTGGAGTGATGGATATTGAAGCATAATTGGGAGTCCGATTTGAAAATGTTGCATTTTTCCACTACCACTTTTTCATTTCACTGATCAGACTGAAGCCAGTAGTTTTGGTGCTGTGTATCAGAGGTTTTTCAAATGCTGTTCAGGCTTGAAATTCAGACAGTTTCTGTTTGGATTTGAAATCAGAACTGACTCAAGTCATACGTTTGTATGCTTCCAAAAGTAGCCATCATTGCATCAGTGTATCACTGTACCGTCCATTCCTTGTGTAGTTGGGCTAGAAATGGGCTGGAAGTGGGGTTCTCTCTCTCTCTCTGGTGACTGATGCTTGGTCTGGGAGCAAATGCCAGGGAGTAGAGAATCTTTTAAAATTTCTGACTCTGAATCTCTAGGTAGGTCAGTTGATGGAGTGTCTGCATAGGTATCACTGCTAAGTTTGTCAAGGCTATTAGAAGTTCAAAATGCAACACATATCTTGAAAAATGCAGCAGTCTGCCAGTGCTTCTGCCTGTGAAGATGTTACTAATTAAAAGAGAAGTAAGAGAAAAAAAAAAAACAGTAAATTTGCTCAAAACGATTTTTGCTTTAGAAATAAATTATAACTATTTAGTCAAGTGGAAGTGAAATTCTGTGGAATATGCATTATGGTGACTAAACAAAAAACAGTGAGGCAGGATGATTTTTGAATAATCTGCAGTAGTGATGACTGGTAAGAACTCATTAAATGGAATAAAATAGCTAATGGAATAAAATAGCATGGCATTTTAAATTTTTTTGATGGATTTTCGATGGATTTTGTGAACTGTTAGTGTGATTCTGCCAGGCTACTGATCAGCAGTTTGAGTTAGTGAGGCAAAGTTACCTGAAGTTGTTCTAGTATAAACACTGCAGCAGTTTTATTAAGAATTCTGTATCTGATATGCTTCTAGGAACTAAATTCAAAAATCTGTAGCACATAAAAGCTTCTTAATCAAATAGCTAAGATGTTAAGTAGCCATTCACTATGCTTGTTGTAGATTAAAAGTATTTTAACCAAATATTGAGGTTGAAATGTAACAGGCAATTACTGAATGAGAGCAGCAGTGCTCTGGTGAGAGAATAATGTCCCTAGAAAATGCTTGGACAGAGATTTGAGCCATTACATATACGTTTCAAGTTCTTGACACTTGAAAGCGGATTGCAATTTCCTTTTAATCTGATAATTGAATCTAATTTTTCCTCAGGGTTTGCAAGGCTCTGTGGGCCCTACGGGACCTCGGGGACCTCAGGTAAGGGAACTAAAAGCTACCAAATAAAAAGGAAAGACTTATATTCTGTAAGTTTCTTCTCCATACAACCTGTCAATTCTGTGAAGAACAGCCATGGTACATGTGGCACCAAGACAGCAGAGTCTGCCAAATAATTATCTTGTCATGCAATTCACATGGAGTATTAAGATACCCTTTCTGTCAGCACTGGTTTTTGAATATTAACAATATTTAGAGGGCACTTCACAGGGTATGATGCAGAAAACTCTTGTCCTTTAGAGCTTAGAATTGTGCTATATTGTACTGCACCCCATTCAGGGGAAATAAAACCCCAAAATTTATATGTGTCTTCAAAGGCAGCTCATTCTTTGCTTTGACTTTTTTGTAGGGTATCAGGGGAGATCCAGGTCAGCAAGGCCCAAGAGGCATTCAAGACAACAGGGTAAGTTGTAGTTGCATATGTGTAGTTGAATATGTTATTTGTATAGGGAGAGAGAATGCAGAAACTCTGCAGAGTCTTTATACTTTACTGTCCTTTTTTGTCAGTAGTTATTTTATTAGTGGTGTTATTTGCACGGCAGTAATGTCCCCACCTGCATGGTGCACCATCATGTGATGAAGGCTTGGGATTGTTAGCACATACAGCCACTTCTCTATCTGGGTCTCCAAGAACATTTTGTAGGGCCACAATACAGTGCAACTAAGGACCTCCCTAGAGCCACAGCACTTATGTCACAATTTCAATCAGCTGAATATGTGTCTTGACTTTTGCCATCACTTGGGAAGTTTTTTTTCTAGAATATTTTTGCCTATAATGCCTGTGTTTAAAGATTTTAAGTGTTTCTAGATGATAGTTAAAACCTTCAGACTGAGTATTTGTAACAATTTTTAATTGCTTGTATACTGTAAAAACTCAACTTTGAAACTGGTCAAGGTGTGAGATTTTGTGACAATTAATGCCTTAGTGATATTTAAAATAGACAATTTAGAGTTAATGACTACACCTTATCAAGCAAAATCAGTTGGATAAAGTATGGGATTAATTTGGGAAGTCTTCTGGTTTTCAAACCTTTGGGAAATTACTTGGTGTGAATGCAGTTGTCTTGCACATGGAAGAGTTATTAACATCAGTGTTTGGTACAGAAAGGTCTTTCATTTATCGGTTTGATTCAAAGACTTTCTACGACAGGATCATTGATAGCCTGGCTAACAATCTAAGTTTTACAAGGCAAATTAATTCATACAAAGCTGCTTTGTAACAGATGCAATATATAAACACTCATGTTTTGTTTCTTAGGCAAGAATTTAATTAGAAAATTCACAGAAATAAATTTAGATATGGGAAATGTTTAATGTAAAAGGTTTGGAATATTGCCATCCATCATGGTTTTCCTCCTCCTGACAAATGCTTTTTCATACTTCTCATTTCTTCATCTTCTCAACAAAATGCTTGATTGGGAAAGCTGCTGCAGAGTATTTCAGAAGTGGAAAAAGAAAGAGGATGATGAGTTTCAAAGAAGCTATTCATACATGTGGTGGAAAAATCATGACTCTCTTAACTTCAGCGCGGCAAATGACAGTAATTTTTTTATCTGTCATTTCACACTGATGAGTCCAAGATAGTAGGACCAGATACTTCTATTCTATACAAAACCTTATTCATTGAATCTTGTATGTCCTCCTGTCAGTCTCTTCACATACTTTCATGTCTGTAAAATACATACATCTTTCTCTAGAATCCATCTACATGGATACAATATTTACGGTCTGTTGTTAGGCTTAGCTGCAGATTCTCAGTAAGAATAAGAAGCTTCCCTCTTTTATCAGCTTTCAACTCCCCAACCTGCTGTTTAAAGTCTATAGTCGAGATTTTTCCACGCTCAGACATCTATAATAATAAAAATACTGCCAGACAGGTTTAGCTAACACACTTAGATAATTATACTTAAAGAGTATAGAAGAAGCATATGTATGTTTAAGGGTTATCTCTTGTCCATACCTAATGCCAAAGCTAATCTTTGGCATTTTGGGCCTTATTTGAGATGAGTGAAAAATTTTTTAATGATCAGTACAGATAATCAGTGGTTGTTTTCAGATTAATAAGCAGACATTCAGCTAGTAAAGGTCAGCGCCTTTTTTGGTTCAGACACATAGCAGTCTTTCCAATATTTTTTGTCCTGACAGACGGATTATTAAATTGCTCTTTTAAGATTAGTTTTCATGACACATAACACAATATCTCTGAAAAGTGGCAGTCATTTATAATTGCCTTGGATAAAATAAATAAGTCTATTCTTAGTGCAGTTCCTTGGCCTTTCCATGCTAATACTTTCTGCTTTTTGAATTGAACTAGTGACTTCATCTTGGTGGCACTGGTACCAATGTGACATAACACAGAACACCGCTGCTGAACTTTTATTCTTTGTTACTGGGCCATGTTGAGGTTTGAAAGAGTGGCTTCAGTTCCTCAAAATACAAACTCCAGATCAAGCTCAACCTACAGATAGTTTGTGTCTCAGTAGTGAAGTGTGCAGTCCACTCACGTTTCTGGCCAGCTCAGTGCATCCCGCACCTCTATAATGCGGGTTACGGATGTATCCTCTCACTTTGCAGTGCCAGGTGGCAGACGCAGGTGGGGACAGTGTCATCGGAGTGCTGTCTGCGTGCCGCTGGCTCTGGCAGCCACCAGCAGGAGAGGCTTGGTGGCATTGCACCTTCAACTAATTCAATTTGACTTGTCTGAAGCAAGGTAGCTTGGAGTCCAGAAACGTTGTCCAAGAAATTACTTAAAGGAAGTTTTTGTTCTTTACTTCTATTATTCATATGCATTTTCTTATTCTCAAGCTGCTGGCTAATCTCTCAATGTAGAGTTTCCCTGACTGCACAATACTTTCTTTCCTTCTAATGATACTGCTTTATTGTGTTGCCAGTAGTGAGTTGAAGCTCTCTAAGTCCCACTGCCTGCAATGAACAACTTTCCGCTGACAGGAACTCAGCCAACCTGTTTCCATGTAGACATAAAAGTTTAGGAGCAATCATATGGAGCTGAATCACATCCTTAACCTCTTAGTCTTTCTAATGCACTTCGTAATCAGTCCTTTTGTTTAATAACCTCTTTAATATACAGGCAAATTTCATCACTTTACTTCCACCCTATTTTCAAGCCACGTGTGAATATGTTGAACAACCTATATCCTGCCCAGAAGGCAGCTCAGTGTGGCATTAACTAGAACCAGTTTTTGCCATTGTGCAAATTTAAAAAAGATTTTCTCTTATTTGCAATTCTGCCAAGTTCTGATATCTCAAAAACACCTAAATAAGCTTATTACTGTATATATAAACCTTCTCCATAAAGAGGCCGAGGCATTTAAAATGAGACATTTGAGTTCCATTTCTAGGAAAAAAAACATAAAAGCATGTTAATTCATATTATTATTATTATTAATTTACCTGACTAAATATATTTCCATTTAACCAAATACTAAACTTCCATGTTAACAGTAAACCTACAGCACAGTATAAAATATAATGACTTTAAGAGAAAAACATTAGAGGGTAACAGGACACTTCATTCAAACACAGATAGGAGTTCAGAACTGGCACTTTTCACTCTGTATCTCCTGTCTTCTGAACAAGACATCTTGGTCCTGTTTCCAGAGCAAATCCTGAGAAAAGGACCAGGATTCTTCTGCTTGTTTCCTGGTTTACTGACTTTCTCTTGCCCATTGACAAGTTTCGTACAAAGATGTTAAGTTTATCAAAGAAAATATATTTTTAAAGCCAAATTCTATCCTGTTTTGTCTATTTCACTAACTTGAAATACCAAAAGAAATTCTATTCACACCTGTGCTTTATATTTTCTTAGACATCTGCTTCACTTTAAGGCATTCTTCAGCCTCGCCAGCTGTCACATATTATCTATATAGTAACATAAAATAAAAGCTTGGATCAAAGTGTACCTCATTCAGCTATAAAACTTACAAAGAAGACCAATAGGAAAAAAATGCAGTTATTCTATCACACAGAATTAATTAATTGAATTTGCAGAACACCAATTTGTAACCCTGGATCTAAGGTAGAGACACTCAACTCTTGTCAAACTGCAGCTTATAGGAGCAAGGAACTCAGATTTTGTGTTCCTTGTCTTACTAAGAATTCGAGGGTGACCCATGATACAATTTTGCTGGATGATTCAACAATTTCCAAAACACAGAAGATACTACCTCACTTAGTAAAAGACTAAAAGTACAAGAAACAGAAAGTTGGCGAAGAGAAAAGCCGTGCCACTCTTGGTTCTGCTCTGTAAATGTAATATAGTCTATCATAAGCAGTCCATAAACATTATCCAGTGAAAATCCCATCTATTGTTTGACTTTCCCAGTAACCTGATTTCTGTCATTTTCCTTCTTAGGTTCTACATATCTCTTAACTCAGTTGGTTAATACAATTAAACAGCATCTGCACTGGTTACTTCATGTCTTTAGTTGGACTTACCTATTCCCACATTGTGTTGTTATGTTCTCACTAGAAGACAGCTTTGCTCTTCAATAGCAATAAAAACTAGGAAAAATCCCACATTCTAACACAAAAGGACTTAATTCATCTTGGTTTCCTTCCCAGGAAAGAAAAAGAATCACCATGATTTTTCTGGAAAATAGAGTTCTAGGAATGAATATAGCATTTTTGCACAGCTAAATTGGGGTCACCTAGTGTTGGATAAAAAGTTTATTTTAGACATGCGTTATCTATTGATTTACTCAGACTAGTTGGAATTATTTTTTCCATTTTTAATTTATTTTTAAATGATTAACCAATATTTAGTAGAAAAACCCCAAACCAACAACAAGGTATTCTATGCAGTAGCACCAGTAATGTTCCATAAGAGTATACTTAAGGTAATTTTTGAAAATGTGTTTGTTAGTGAGGACAATAATAGTGACTATTTACTAATTTCAGTGAATAATTTACAAACAGATTTATATGGTTACAGATTATAAAATTGAGGCATGAAATCAGGGTATGACCTGTGTTCCACTCATAAAAAAGTGATGAGCATGGAGTACTTATGGTTACCATTTCAGAATTGACATTGGGTTTATTTAAACTCTTAAACCAGCTACTAGATATAACGTGCATGTTTCTAGAAATCACAATATATTCATGGAAAGGCTGAGAATGATGTTCTTAAAATCCACCGTTGTAGTAAGGAGCCTCTCTGGAAAATTTGATTTGTGTAGTAAGATTTTCAATTAAAGGCTAAAGTTTTATGAACAGGCATGTATTCAAACTTATAAGGAAAAGGTTAAGTTTGAATGTGGATATTCAAAGCAGTTATTCCTGTAAAATCATCTTGGTACAATTCTGTAAAAAATCCATCATTGGATATTTTCCTGAATGCATGTCCCAGAATGAACTGCTAAGGGATCTGCTTCTTCTCTGATGACATATGAATTCTTTCCTCACTTATGTGGCAAGTTACAACTTTCCCAGGAGACTGAAAAAAATCTAATTTTCCTATGAACAAGTTTAGTTCCTAGACATCTCAACTAACTTAGAAATACAAAATATCAATAATATCTGTTAAAATATCTAAATCTATTTGCATTTTTGTTGCCAATGTTTACTTTAAAGATAAAATCATTATATTTGAAAGACTTACTTTTTACTATAGCTTAATCATTACCACATTGTAGACTGAAATTCAGAGTGTTTGTGTTCCTTACAGTATATATGGGCTTTCTGAAAAGGAAAGAAATTATTCATATTGACACTTACAGGAACTCATCCTAACATGATGAACAGTTAGGTGGGGTAGATGGTGGGATTTTTTGGGTTAGACTGTTAAGTATGTTCCAGGCTTAAAATAGTACAATTTCAATATGTAAAAACATTAAGCTCAGATCAAGTGTAATTTTCCTTCCCATTGCTCCAGATGATATTAGATGCCACTTAACAGAAAATCCCTATAAGGAGAGAAAAAAGAATGTGAGCAAAGCATTTAATGAAGAAAATTATTACAAAAAGGCTATTTGGAAAAGCAGACTTTTCTCTCTACATGTAGACATAACATGATATTATTGCCAGAACTTTATGGTTTTCATAAATTCCACATTACCTGTAGCACCAAGACCACAGAATATAAAACCCAGTTTTGTTAATGGCCATTTGAAGTTCGAAACATTCAGTCTTCAAAACAGACTGAATCATTTAAGTTTCCAAGTTTTGCATGTTGTCTGGTAGAAGCTTGGCTTTCTTTCTCCATTAATATTCAGGCATCCTCTTCTATCTATAAAAAAAGTGTTCCACAGAACAATGTTTTCATACTACCCTACACGATTTTTTATCACAAGGGCTTCTTACACTCCCTACCCCAGCATCTGCTACTACCATACCTACAGCAACAGCTCTTGCAAGGCACATTACACCAGTCATTGGAAGGAAAAATGTGTAATGTTTTTACCATGGTTAAAAAATGGAGCTTTTGGAAAAATATTAACTTCAGCAGGACTCCCATCTGCATTCAAGGCATGGCTCTATCATATGGGTGAACTTGCAAAGGAGTGAATTATTTGTGATGGGAAGCATCCCTCAGAGTTACTGTCCTTGGGAAATTCTGTCAGGGACTGTCAACATAGACAGGAAACACAATGGCCACTTGGGTGACAGGGAAAAAAATTGGAGGGCATTTTCCAAGCACAACAAAGGGGGTTGGCTTATAGTTTCAGCTGAGAGATGAGCCTGTATTTATCAGATATCATTTTTCAGCATGCAACAAGTTCCTACACCATTTCAGAGGTTTAGTTTTATCAGTTGGAGCCAATGTGCTTGGTGGCATTTGCTGTGCCCAGGGCATAGTGGTGCTCTATACAGTTGAACTATTTTTTTACCCCATAGATTTTTTTTTTTTAAATACATTTTCAACTTTGCGTATCTTTTGGATTCGTTCTGTGGGGCATGCTCATACATCCTGGCACAACAAAAATAGCAGTCTGCCTTCTCCATGAAAGAAACAAGGACTGTGAATTGGACCAGCTAATACTTAGCATGCTGCCTTGCCTGACAGCAGCCTGTGCCTGTTCCTTTCTCACACTGCCACCTCTTGCAGTGAGTAGATCCATCCCTATCCAACCTAGACTGTCTTCAGGCCCTGAAGTTGCACAGGGCTGAACCTCTTAATGTGACTTGTCAAGTGGAAAGGTACTGAAGCCAGAGTTGGTGCTGAGGTAAGGGAGCCTATGGGCTGAAAGGCAAAACTTCCTGGGCACCGGGCTGTAGGAAGTGTACAAGATGGGTAATTTGAGGAATTTTTTGTTGTTGTTGTTTGATCAGTTTCAAACAAACACATCAGGAAAAACACAGCTATGAGCAAAACTGGTAAATTTGCAATTGACTTTATATCAGTAAAAATTGCATCATTTATGGATAATCTGGATACAGATGAACAGAATTGTGACTCTGGTCCAAAGGTTTCATGAAAATATTAATAGGAAACCCAAACAATAAGTTCTGCGTAGGAATACAGTCAACCTTTTAGCTATAGTTTGTATTTTGGCAATAGTTGCATGCACAGAATCCACATTAACACAATATCGATGTCTTTAATACCCTATCAGTGTCCTGTGTGGAGATATGCTGTTTTGCTGAGTGATAGCAGTTTTATCTGATTTGTCTCTGCCTTTTAAGACATAATTTTTTCTGATGCTGTATTAATTTATTAGATTACAAAGATGTGCTAGAAAATCTTGCATTTTAAATAAGTTTTAAATTTCATAGCTACTTTCCAAATTATTATACTGTTCTGTAGTGGAACGAATTTAAGTCTGGGCAACAAGTTCCACATTATTCTAGATTTAAAGCTGCAGCAGTAACCCTCCAAGTGCATAGGTATCAGAAATTAAGCTTCAAGAATAATCTGTTTATTTACTTCTGCTGTATCTTTCCATTCCTTCATCTTAGCTTCATTCTTTGGCCAAAAAGAAACCTGATTGTTTTTGTGAGGAAATGTAAGTTTTTACACTTCCATTGACTTCTCAAGTGCAAAATTCTCATTGAAAGGTTGCAGAACTCAGCATATAAAATTTCTCAGTAAATAAAAGTTTCGATCCCCAAAAGATTAACACTTTCCCACAAAATAAACACATTTTGATAAAAACATTTTTAGTAACTTTGTGGATGTGTTGGCTTTGTTAGAAACACAATATACGGAAGAGAGGAAGAGAATTAGGAGCTGCAGTCAAAGATAGCAGTAGGAACACTAGTCATGCTATGTGTGCATTTGTTGTTATGGCAAGAACCTTGAGTGCAGTGTTGGAAGCATAAGCACTGCTTCATTTCCAAATACCCATCTTTCTATCGAGAAAAGTCTGTGGAAGCACCAAAATATTGGATGAAGTCCGGACCAAAGATAGGACAAAGAATAAATTTATTTTTTTTTATCTTTAATGAAGCATTTGAAAGAGTGGCTTTATAACACTATCTCTTTCAGCAACTTGTATGGCCAGGATATTGACCCTGCTTCTAATCGAAACATATTTCTCCAAGACAGGTTTAGATTGTTTTGTTTATTTGTTTTTTACTTTAAAAATGTATTTTCTAATCCTAAATGAGGCATTGGATAGACGTTGTCAGAATTTGGTTGAACTTCTATTCACATTGATAGTTTCTTTCCATTTTTTCTCTTTAGGGAGAACAAGGCCCTGCAGGACCCCCTGGCATTGGAGAGCCAGGACCTAAGGTAACTCTCAGCAATATGTTTGTTAAAGTGATAACTGTGGGCAGTCATTTTTTCGAATTAAATTTCTCACCCGCTGTTTTATCAAACTCTTATCATCTAAATGTAAAACTGATTGACAGGTTTTTGTATTCACATGGGATGGAGATAAAAGACCTGCTTTTCCAGCAACTCTTGAACTTTTATGATGATCCTATTGGTAGAAGTCAGAAATAAAGTCATTTAAATGGGGGTTCACTGTGTGAGATAATTTTCAAGCACTAGCAGATGCTTGCACTAATGAGTAAACCACACTTCAAGGTATAGAAACACATCTCAGTCACTGTGATACTTGGTCAAGTGACAGATTTGCCTTGTCATTCACTAGGAAACAGATATTCTTAAAGGTTATAAGATTCTCTCATGCAGTATTTAATTCCTCTATCTCATTTTATTGCAGAAGACTAGAAGGCAGAATCCAGTCTTGGAAAAGTCATGTCTGCCTATGCTGGCCAGACAGATCCCCCTTTGGAAAACTACAAAAGCATCTGCATAGGCAACATGACTCCTTAGTTTATGAGAGTTTTGTCAGAGACCTGCATCTCAGAGTCAGACAAGAAATGTAAATTGGGCAGAACTAGATCTCACTCTAGTTCTGGTGCCGAGTCTCTGGTGTAGCTTTATGCCATCTTTTCACAATGTTTTGGAGCCAAATGCCGCTGTCTAATATACTTACACGTTTTTGCTTTTAGTGCTCTGATTTGTACATTCATTGCATATTTCCTGTGCAGTGGGGCAGACCCCAGAACACAGAGAGGGTTTCTAAGCTCAGAAGCTGGTATTTTGCCATGTAAAAGGAACAACACTGGGTCCTGCCAGAAGGGAAAATAGTTTATGAAGAACAAATGTCACCCCGTCTCTTTACTAGTCTGTAGAAAGATACAAATCCTTTATTGCCTTATCCTTGAAGCACATAGTTCTCAGTAAAGTGGAGAAATTGTGAAGATTATGACACCTTGTAAGTAGAAGATGCAGGAAGTATACAGCTCCTGGAGTTCCCATGCAATCCCATATTCCACTGAAGCAGGCAGGCTTCAATTTGACAACCTAGATAGAGGCTACAGTGAGCATCCCTCCTGCCTGAGCATTCCTGCTTCAGTACTGCAGCCAAATTTAGTCTGACTTAGCTCCCTCATCCCTGTCATCTCTTAGGCTTTGCAATTTTAAGCAGTTACCCTTATGTCTTGAGGGCTGGAATGCAATCAAGTGCTTCAAGTATTAATTGAGGGGTACTTTGAGATGTTTCTAAAATGTCATGTATGGGGTTTTCTTCCTTTAGGAGAAGCTACACATTAGATTTCAAGCCTTTGTGGTGACACCATTAAATCATCTATATGTAAATGTTATGCTCTTCAAAAGTACCAAGTTGAATTAGGACTGAACTTTCTAATTTTCTTTTTCACAAGGGTGCTGAAGGTCGAGAAGGTAAAATTGGATTGCCAGGACCTCCTGGAACTGGTGAGCCGGGATTACCTGTAAGTCAGTGATATATGTGTTGGAAATTGAAATGCAACAAAATAAGTCTTAGTGAGTGTAATTGATTGTCAGTAGTTGTATTGGCTACTGATTCCATAACCACCTTGTACCTAGTCTGGAGCAGCACAAGCGTGTTCAGCTATTCCAGCCCAGTATTGCATCAGTAGTTGCGTGTGGCTTGTCCAAGCAGGAGAATAAAACCACGTCTGAGTCAGTTTTAGGAAAATAAAAAAATTTTATATATACATATATATATACTCCTACTTGTTTAAGTTGAGGATAATCTTTAAAAATTGTCTACAATAAAATTTTAAGAAGCTGAAAATAAAAGAGCTGAAACATCCCTCAACTCCTGTGTGTAATTTGGATTGCATCAAGTACAAGGACCCAAATTACATGCCTTTAATTACATCTTTATGTTCTGAATTACAGAACTTTAGCAAGCTCTTGATTTAATGCTCACTGGCTGCTTTTGCTTCCTGAAATGTATAAAATGTATGGTTTTCTTGTGCATATGAAGCCACAAATGTAGATGGGTGTTAGATTAATTCTAATAGTATTTTTGAAAGTTACTTTGTGGTTGTGAAAGATTATTTTTCTCACAAAAATATGTGGAAACTTTTTGTTTAATCAAGATCATCCTTAAAAAGTACTTGCTACCTTTAAATAATGAAAGTTGGCTGAATTTTGCAAGAAGAGAGAAAGTGTTAGAAAAATACTTATTTCTGTTCTTGTTTAAATCAATATTAACATTCATGTTGCATGTTTAACTATGTCATTATGTGCAAAAAATATGTTCAAACTGATGATTTTTATTAGGAAAATAATGAAATTATATGAAATTATGGGGAATACATTTCACTGTAATATATTTTTTTAAATAAATAAATCTACAGATTCATTTGAGTTTTAAGAGTACAATCTTTAGACAATAATTACGTAATTCACATCAGTTCAGCATTGGCTTTTTCTAATCTAAATGACCGAACTAATGGTTGCTACACTTCACTTTAATAGCCTGGGCTCAGCCAGATGTTATGGAAGCATTTTTACTTACCACTGTCATAAGTGTTGCAAAAACCTGTACTAGCAAGTTAGACAAAATGTCTATAAAAAATTGAATTGCTGATACAGTTTGAATATATTTTTTCTTTTCTTTCAGGGACCACCTGGCCCTGCTGCTTTGCCAGGTGAGAAAGGTCTGGCAGGAGAGGGCATTCAAGACCAAAAGGTAGTTTTATGGAAATTACTTTATTTAACATTGTGGATCAAATTTGCATTAGTGTCTCAGTTATTTAAGGCCAGTGATAATTCCGTTAGTATAAAATGTTGGATGACAGATCTTGGTTTTCTGAATCACTGTGCTCTCTGAATATCCCACTGATTCAGAAACTCTATCCAGGTAATTACAAAAAAACCTGTACAGTCCCTTATCAGTAGTAAGTTAACTTTCTTACTTATGTGTTTAATAAGATAACTTCTTTTGATTGCATTAGTGAGATAAATTGTCTTCCAAAAAACTAGTAAGCTATTTATGTTCTGTATTGGAAGAAAATATTCAGCAACTGTTTTCATGTTGCCTTTTTAGTTTGGGAAACTGAAAGATGGGTTGTATGAGTCTCTGTGGACAGTTATCTCATTTAGGGCGTTTGCTAGGTTAATATATGTCAACTCTCCTTTTTTAAAAATAGGTATGAACATCAAAGATTTATGAATAAATCGTAACTGGGTTTTCCATCAAAATGTATCCCTCTGTTTTAGCGGCTTCAAGATTCTCTAGAGCCTTGAACTACTAAGCAAAGATTTTTCTTCCTATTATGGAAAAGGCATCAGTCATGTCTTTGCACTCAATTCTGAACTGATCTCTCTGACTAGTGAACATACTGTCACATTTTCAAAATGCAACTTCCTTCCTCCTAGTGTTTAATTTTCTCCTGTTGAAGTCCTATGTTCAAAAACACAATGAATGCAGATGAAGTATGTTATGAATTGTAACCAATTTCTTTTTTTTTCTCTAATATCAGTAATTCCATTGATTATTTTTCTAGTTTGTTTGTAAAGGAATACTTTTTTCCTCATTATCCACATTGTGATGACCAGTTTGTCTAAGATGGTGTTCTTTATAAGTTCCCAAATATGAGTTTCAAAACTGTCATATATTTCTAGGGTGAAAAAGGCTCTAAAGGTGAAGATGGTGATCCTGGACCAAAAGGTGAACAAGTGAAAGGTTGTCGCTGTAGAGCCAGGAACGGAGAGATGTAGCAACATCAAATCCAGCGAAAGAATGAATTATTTATTAATTTTACAATCATTTTTATATAGTCTAGTTCCATAAAGTGATTGGACTATGTTCACACACCTCCTAGGGTGATTGGTTCAGGTTCTATCACATCCACGGTAAAACATTTCTCAGTGTACCATAAACAGAACTTAGCAAAACACCAGATGTGACTATTGTTTGGATAAACTGTCTTACTGTTTTCATATTATGCATGAGAAAGGAAAGGTTCTCAAAGAATTAATGCAAGAAGCTGGAAAATTCATCTGCTAGCAGCATTTCGGTATCCACAAAAGGTGACAAGGTGAGGCACAGAGTATTTTTCTAATTGTATCTATGCTTAATTATAGTTAAATTAAGATTAACTTTTTACCCTATATCACAACGATACAAAGGTATGTTTTACCTGGATCTGAGGAGGTATGTTACACTCTTCCATGCAGCTCCATGGGCTGCATTCATCAATACAAGTAGGTGAGCCTGTTAATGTTAACTTAGAGCACTAAGGACTGTATTCTATGCAGCTGGGAGTATGAGGGAAGAAATGTACTTTTTTTCTCCTAAAATAATTTCAGAAAAATTCTATTTAAAATATTTTAATTTTTTTAATAAATATTAAAATGTAAAAATCCCTGAGCCATCTAATCTAATGGACCTGGAACAGGCAAAGAAACACTCAGATATTTTTAGGTTTTTGATATACTCTGTAGCTGCTGTGCTTACACTTGCAAGTTTTTCTTCTGAGTGTTGTGCAAGAAACTGTATATTTCTGTACAAGAAAACCTTTAAAATTAATCTCAATATGTAAAGATGAGCTGTGGATCCTTCTAATAATAAAGTTACGAGTATGATCATCTAATGTTATAAATGAGATAGAGTCTGTAGGGAAGAAGGGGTACTATTTTTGTTAGATCAGTTGTCATAGGCAGACTTCCAGATATTCCAAACATATTTAATTCAAATAGAAGCAGTGACTTCAAGATAATACAGCTTAAGGATTGCTGCTCTGTGTTTAGCTTAAATGTGTTAATCAGATAGCATGAACTATTGCAATTTAGTTCTTGGGAATACTTTTTCTGTAGGGTGAACAAGGCCAAGTAGGACCACAGGGCCCACCAGGACCACCAGGAATAGGCAATCAAGGAAGCCGGGTAAGTCTACATTTTGGACATGTAATGAGCATTTGCATACAGTTTTCATTTTATATTTTATCAGAGCTGTAATTTTGATGTAAATACATTAAAAAACTCATAATGATTTTTCATTTTTAAAAGTATCAAACTAGTCTTTAGGCAAAGCTTGTAAATACAACTGATTTCGACTGATTTGAATGGTCGTAGAATCAAAAAAATGTAAATTTGGTCTAATCTGCATAATAATTTGCATAGGAGATAAATCAGATGGCGTTGCTTTGATGGTGATATATTATACATAAGAGTTTCACAAGGTTAAGAACCCACCACTTCTAAATGTCAAGCCCTTTGAAACTTGAACACACCCTTTAGAAGTTGGATAAAGAAAATCTGAAATATTCCAAAAGATCTTTTGGTTTCTGTTAATTTTGGAAAGATGTCATGCTTCCATCATAGTATCCCATGGATTCAAGACTTAGGTGCAGATACTGAAAGATTTCCCGTTTGTTTTTTCCCTAAAAGCTGATTGTCATTACACTTAATGCATCAGTGAAATCCACAGACTAGTGGCAAAGGAAAAATAAAATAAAAATCTCAGAACTAAGCCCAAGGACAGGCAAGCTAACTGATTTCTTTTAAAGATAAGATAAAATCATTATTAACTGAAAGATGGGCACATGGTGAATTTCAGGTGTGGAAGAGTGTAATGCACTAACTCATTTATTTTGCTTTGTAGGGTATACAGGGTCCATGAGGAAACCCTGAAGCAAAAGACTCTCAAGGTTCTGGATGGCCAGGACCAAAGGTAGTGGTTCAGACATTGTTTTTTAAAAGCAGCACGTCACAAAACATTAAGTGTCTTTGCCAGGCTTTTCAAAAGTGTGTTTGATGAGATGAAAATGTTACTCTTCATTGGAGATAGCAATTCCTGTTGAAGCTTAGAGGGAAAGCCACCCATGTTATCAAGATCTTCCCCAAATGGAGCATATGGCTTCTGCCTGCTTAGCATCAGCCCTTAATGTTTGTGACTGTAAACTTCAGGTTCTAAATGAACATGTATTTATAAACAGAGGATCTTTCAGACATTGTCTCCAATGAGTTTGGTGTCACATACACGCTGTGTTTGAGTAAATCATTTTACCAAACAGTTTTGCTTTAGTTCAGTGATGGTTTTGAGACTTCAGGCTAATCCCACCACACCTTCAGCCCGGCCTTCAGCCTTCAGTGATCATCGTGAGAAAGAACCAAAACCAAAGACAGAAACACTAGGAGAGGAAAAAGAGCTGAAGTGTACTTAGCTGACCCTGCACCGTAGAAGGAGGGGAAGTAGAAAGAGAACACAAAAGTGAGGAAAACAATTACTGCTATGAAAGCCCAGGCCTCTAGTGGTACAGTGTCAGGTGAGCACTGTGAGAGGAGAAAAGGGGAATTGCTGAAATGTAACGAAAACAAGTGGAATGAACTGATGAACTGTAAATCAGAAGCGTGCTTAGTAATGACCTTGATTTGTGAAAGGAAGATATTAGTCACTTTAGCAAAAGCAGGGAGAAAAGTAGTAATTTTCTTCTGGATATGACTTTGGCGTGTAAGCAGCAGTTACAGCATCCATATTTAATATTAATGTACAGAAAAATAGGTACCTGTGAAACATGTTATGTAGTAGGTGAATTCTCTTAAGGTGATAAAGCAAAACTGAAAAATGGAGTTCCTATCTCTTTAACTGTTTTAGAACTACAGAAAGAAAGAATTACGAGGGTAGAACTTCCTTTTAAGCAGGACTTCTGATTTTTCTTTATTTGGACTCACTTTTCATTCAGTGACCAAAGTGTTTTTGATATAGTCCTGTAAAGTAAAAAAATAAAATGTATTAAAGCGTAAGAAATAAGGTTGGAGTGATTTACTTAGACTTTCTGCCCACTGCAGGGTTAAATAAAATAGATGCAGTCCTACAAGTTACAGGGGGTTTTAAAGAACAGAATTTTCCAGTTGAAAACTGCGTGTCTGAAAACTTGACCACTTAGAATCATAAAATTGTAGAATATCTCAAGTTGGAAGAGACCCATAAGGACATCACATCCACTTCTATGCGTAAGCAGCTAATTAAACAGTGCAAGTAGTGAATGAAGCTAAATTTTGTTCCTCTATTAAACTAAAGACTTTTTTTTGCTAGGGTGAACCGGGTGAACCTGGACAAAAAGGAGAAGCGGGACTTCCAGGAACTAGCTCATCAGGACTTAAAGTGAGCCTGCTTTTATTTTTAACTGTTCTTTGCATGGTCTTTTAATTCTTCCACTAATTGCTGATAAACCGAGTAGAAGATTTTTTGGCATAAATTAACTGTGGTCAAAATAAGACAGAATTTCAGTGACTCTTATAAAAGCATTGGCACAACCATAACTGGAACAAAGTTTTTCCCAAATCTTTTCTAGTGAGGTCTTTCCAGGACCTGTTAGAAAGGTTACTAACTCTGTCCCTCTGCAATAATTTGAAAAAAAAGCCAGTCTGTGTGACAACGGTAGTCATACTGCCTACATGTTGGAAGAGATGTTGAACACTTAAAGCTTTGACTTCAGATGCCGTTTTGAAGACTGTAAACCATACCTTTAATGACTTAAGTAGGGCTTCCAAAATCAGATAAGGTGGCACGATCATCTTGTTTTTAATGATTTTTTTGTTGGATCATGAAAGAAGTGTTTGGCAGGACTGCTTCCTGTGGATTCTTTCAACTCTTTCTGGTAAACATTAAAAGTAATGCCTTGGTCAGTTTGTACAAATGGTGAGGCGTTGGTGTCTGGTCAATAACACCTTTCAGACATTTTTGGCTGACCATTCTTCAAGTCCCAGATGTTTGACTTAGCAAGTAAATTGCATTCATCTAATATTGTTCTTGTGCACAGAGCAACAAATAGCATTCAATCATGATTTTATTCACTGAATAACTATAATTTTATTTAATATAAGTCCAAGATTTAAGAAGTAGGTGGGAAACTTGGAGAGAAATTTCAAATACTTATTTTATAGGTATTAAAAATTACTGTCTCTATAGAACATTTAACTCACTGGAAATAACGACTTTTATTTGAGCAAAAATATTGTTTATCTTTAATCAATATTTTCACAAAGTGTTAGATCTGTTTTACAAAATAAAGAACTTATTGAAGTATGCAGACATAATGATTTTTCCTTCCTTAAGGGAGATACAGATCTACCAGGATCCACAGGAGAGAAGGGGGTGAAGGGAGAGAAGGGGGTGACAGGGAAAAAGGTAAGGATCACATGTAAAAGGTGGACAAAAATGGTGATGAAGTGAGAACAGATTATTTGCAGGTTTGCCATGGTGAGGAGTTTATCTTGAGGAAAGCATATGGCAATACGCTTCCCAGGGACGAAGGACTGGGTGAGATGTTTCCCACAAACTCTGTTAACAGTGGTTAACATCTGAATGAGCGACTGAGTTGGAGGCAAGAAGCCCTGCCTTTTGTGGGCAATTGACTACTGTTAAATTTCACAATCTTCTTGGAGAGCAGATAGCTCATGTCTTCAGCCTGTTCCTCATGGCCTGCTCAGATTTTTCCTGACACCAAGAAGTAATGCTCAATCAGTGTGACTTAGGGCATCTCGTAGGGTGGTGAGCTGTGGCTGAAACCTGTCAGCCATGGTACAGGAACCATCACAAACAGCTGAACCCAGGGCTGTTTGTTTTCAAGGGAAATTCTGGGGAGCTAGGAGAAACTACACCACACTGGGGAAAAGAAGCATAAATTCAAAATGATGGACAGTAATTTAGAGGAGTGCAAAGCAGAGTGCCCAAAATAGTTAATTTAGAGCAAATTAAATGAAAGCTTTTAGTTGTACTCTTTCCAAAATGGGTGAGCTGCTGAGTAAGCAAAAGTCAGTGCTTTGTATGATTTTTAACTGCTGCTGAGAATCCAGGTGCCTCCAGACTGCTGCTGTGCAGCTCTTATGTGAGGGTAGCACCTGGCTGACATGTAGAATTGATAAACTGAACACAATTTGGAGTAATAAAATCATCATTTTTGACTGAGGGCTCTAAATCAGAAAATATCTGAATAGCTGTAATAAATATCTATTAAGAATGCAGCTTCACGTTTTTGTCCCCTAGCAGTGCAAATACCAGTTTGACAAGCTACAGCGTGAAGCAGTAAGCCTTCTACTGTGAGAATATATGTAGCACTTCTGTTGCTACTTAATTATATGTTTAAAATTTGTATCATCCACTGCTCAAAAAGTAAGATCCCAGTGTATCAGAAGTGCATCAAAATTAAGAGTAAGTGTTGGGTTAAAGTTACAGATGGCCAGGCTGGGTTTTTGGTTTTTTTCTCTTGCCTTTATTCTGATGATTAATTCTGTGCTGTCATCTTCCCTATTGTAACTCATTGGAGGTAAAAACAGTAGTACTGAGCTGCTACCCTGGGTATTCAGGGCAGTGCAAAGAACAGCTGGGTGCCTGCAGTGAGTAGCACGGTGATACTACAGCAATTATTTGCAGTTGTGAAAATGTCTCACCCAAGTGGGATCCAGACTGATGCCTATCAACAAAGGGCTCTGTAATATCACTTTCAGTTCAAATCAGAAATAGATTTTAACCTCATTTTAATCTACCTTTCACTCTCTGAATTACCTACAGGTATCCTGATGTACTAATCTGACTTGTATTATGCATAAATATTTTCTAGGTAGTGTTCCTTAGTAGAATGTTTTGTGTGGGCTGTTTGTGTTATTTTATGCAGTGTTCCTGGCAAATATTTTCAGCCTGGATTGGCCATTGGCTACAGACTTGTCTAAAATTACTTTTCAGAATTGGTTCATCAAGATATTTTCTGATAGCTTTGCAAGCATTTCTCTTCCTCTTATAAGAGTATGCATGGAATCCTTCCTACAAAAGATTGATGCAGTTGCAAATGGCACTATTGCAAGTGTCTATGAAAATAAGGAATATGAATGTAGGAGATTGCAAGGGCTTTAAGAGACAGAATACTTTATTTTTTGTAGGAAAAAAAATTACCGGATATTTACCGACATTTTTGGGGAAAGTGTTTATGCAAGCATTGTTTCTCGTAGTCTATCAATAAAATTAGTCTATCAATAAAATTAACTATGTGAAAAGTAATTAACCATTTAATCTCTGTTAGGGGGAAAAGGGAGATCAAGGTCCAAGAGGCCCAGAAGGACACCCTGGCAAAGGAGTCGCAAGTCAAAAGGTATGACTTGACATGCACACTGGGGAAATACTGCAGACTTTTATAAGAGTTTGGATTCTGACCTATCTTTTCATTCATTGTATCTTAAGTAGCAACTCTATTTTAACTGGACTTAAAAGGATTTAAGAGAGAGCAATGTGTTCTGTAGCCTGAAAAAGTGCAGCAAAATCAGACTCTAAACACAGAGCCTAAGTTAATAGGGCAGTAGAGATCTCCTAAAACTTCAGTGGAGAATTTTCATTACAGTTCAGAGGTGACAAATTGGCTCAGTATATTGATAGGGAGAGAGAAGCTAAGAGAAATTAGGAGAATAGTTATAGTTAGATATCTAAATATGAAATTAAAAGCCTGGAAAGATGTATTAGTAGACAGACGACTTTTATCTCCCATTTCATATACTTTAGGATGTTTGGGGCAGATTCTAGAAATGAGTAGGATTTCAGTTGGAGTGGAGCATCTAAACATCTTTCTAATTATGGGTGTCATTATTGTTGTAGTTTTGGCTAGTTGTGTATCTGCAGCTGTGAGTGAATCTTTGCTGGGACTGAAAAAAAAAGTTTGTTTTCTTCAGGGTGACCCTGGAGAAAAAGGATCCAAAGGAGGGATTGGTCTTTCAGGACCAAAAGGCCTAGCTAGACCAAAAGTAAGCTTGTTCTTCCATAGTAACCCTTCTCTTTGTATTTTATTAAAAAAATTTATGGAGTTTATGCAATGTAAAAATTTCTCAAGCATCTGATGCTTAAAGACTTAACAGAACAAAGGAAAAGCAGAAATATTTCCATTGTCTGTCCTAAATGACACAAAAGTCTCAAGGAGGAAAAGAATAGGTAAACAAATAATTACATACCTTATAGTTACGCATGAGCACTGAGAAGCTAAATAAAGTTGTCCAAGTGATTCTAACCATGAGTATTTTGCAAATTTTTACTTTGAATCATTAACCTTCTGTTGTAGTATTTTGTAAGTCTTGCTCTGAATGATAAGGAAATTGGAATAATACAAGTGCTCTTGTTATTCCATCGGATTTGTAAGCCGGACACTAAAAATTAATTAAAGCTAAAAAAGTCAAGTGCACCGTTCAACCAATAGTTATTTAAAACATGAAAATAGACCAGCTTTCGTAAGAAAAGCTGATTAAAATAAGTTGATTTAAGTCTTTTTCACAGTATTGCCTGTTTTGCAGGTAGATCTATATTGTAGGTATTTTTAGTTCAGAAAGTCAAACTGTCTGTTTAAGTGTACATTGTACCATTTTGTAACAGGGTGATCCAGGAGAGAGAGGACCTCCTGGTGTAGCTGGATCATCTATTCAGGGGCCTCCTGGACCAAAGGTGACTATCTGATATGTTTTTCCTAGAGATCAGAGACTGGAAATTTCTAGCGTACATTTCTGTCAAAATTAAAAGAATCTGATTTAAAGAACTTAAAATTCTTTGTTGTACTAACAAAAATACTGAATTTCAGAAATAAGGACCAGAAAGTATTAAAAATTAACAGAGAGTGTTGGAGGCCAGGCCCTTTAATAGCATGCTGAACTTGGTACATAGTTATTTCCTCCTGAAGCCATTTATTTAAAAAAAAAATCCTTATTGGATTTCTGTTGTGATTTGGTCCTTCCTGTGAAATTAATCAGTTTGAATTTGGTTTTTTTCCCAAATTATGCTTTTTGCTTTGTAAAATATGGCCTTAAACCCCTGCAAGAATATGTTTATGTGTAGTTCCAGGGTGTTATATGCCGATTTTTTTTGGAGCTGAATGTTTGTATGTCTCTTCCAAGTGAACAGCTGGCCTATAGGTACTACTTGAAATGAAATGTCATATATAAGATAACTAGGGCTATCTCATTTTCTCTATGGGAAAAATGTACCTGAAATAAGTGGGACTTGTCCTGCTGAGTAAAATAGGTGGATTCAGCAAAAATAAAGCTAACTTTAAAGGTTTTAAAAATATTTGAAAATTCACTGCTATTTAAATAATAAAGTTCTCTTGTTGCTTAAATTATTCTTGTTATAATGTGTCAGGTAACTTCAACTTTAATTGACACTTTTCACCTTTGGTGTTAATTTTTAGAGTGAGGGAATCACTAATGTATATCATATTGCTCTGAAGTAATTTTAGTAATTTCATGCCCATTTTTATTCCTCCTTAAATATATACATGCACCTCCCCCAAGTACAGGAGGGTATTATACATACAATACATTCATCAGTCTGGCAGTAGGGCATCACAGAGGGATATGATGTGTTTTGGACTTGCTTGTGCATGGAGGAGAAAGAAAGACGGAAATGCAAAATGCTCAAGGTATATACGTGGAGTAAAAATGCAACCACAGAGCAGAAAAAAAGAAGATTGTGAGGTGTTCCTATCTCTTATATTGGTTTCAAACCATAATAATGTGACAAACTTTATGTGAGGAGAATACAGGTGACATGCTAAAAGGCACAACTTGTATGAAGACAGGTGTCATTAAATCAGTCTCCCTTCTTCACGTTTTTCTAGTTACTGTGACATTTTTGAAGAAACAAGAAAGGGAGTCAAGACTGCTTATTAATAAATTCATGCTGAAAAGTAACAACTTTGTAGACTTCCTTGTCTTTTTCACTGTGATTTTATTCTGTTCAGTACAGTTCATATAACTTTCATAGCAGATGGGCCATTATCCAAAAACCAGTGAAGTTTGTAGAAGTCTTTTGAAATTCTTCACTAAATTTTAAAGCAGGGCTATATGGGCAGTAGCTGATGAATAAACCCCAAGTATTTGGGGTAATTATAAAATGCAAGTTGATTTTTAGAAAATATACAAAACTTTGTCTCTTCAGCTCCATCATAATTTCTTTGTTTAAACAATTATCTTCTATGTTTTGGACAGTAGATCAATAATGTAACAGGCTACACAGGTCTATTTTCTCTCTCAGCTGTGGAAAATACAATGATAACTGCTAATTTTGTTCCTAAAACATCCTGGTGTCTGCAGTTGAGAAGACAGACATTGTAAATTTCTAATGCAGAGAATGTTTGTCAAGCTGGGAGTAATGGTCTGAGGTCTTTTTGGGACATCTCTTAAGTATCTGAGATGGTAGTGGGTGATTGCTAGAGGTCTTGACTCCTGGGCAGCCATGGTTGTGTCCATTGGGAGTTTATTTATTTTAAACTACACCCACATTTAGGGACTGGAGTTTTATTTCCCTTAACAATCATTATGCTGTTACTAATACGGGGACAGTAACATTAGAAAGCTGTTTTTTCTAATATTTCTTTGTCACGGTTACAGCTGCTCAGTGGTTTTGATAGAGCATTTAATTGCCTTCCCTAGTGAATGTTTCCTGAAATACTGCATGTGCTTCTCACTGAGAAATTGCAAATGTTTCACTGGAAATTTAGATTTTCTTTCTAAGTTCCTTAATGTAAAGTGAAACATCTGTTACCAATTAAACACTAGAAGGAGCCCAGTTTTTGCTCTGTGAAGGGTTACAAAAGGAATGTAATTTCTAAACTTCATTGCTTTCCAGGAAAGCCAATGACAGAGCTATTACCAAAAAGTTGTGCTGTGTAATATTTGTGGAAAACTCAAGTTTCTCCCTGAGACTTCAGACTATGGAACTTGTGATTTTGAAGTGCTACTCCATAGCATCTATAGGCTTTCTAAACATACTCTGTTTCAGCACTTGTCTTTGAATTTCCTTCCTGTTCTCTATGTGCTCTGGCAGAAACAAGGTTATGCAGCCTGCCTGTGGGCAAAAGCAGGCAGGACCCACAGGTGCATCTGGCCTCTCAGAGGCAATTATGATATTCGACCTTCTTTTGAAAACTAGAGCCATCAGTTTATTTGTCAAGGTAGAACAAACTCTTTGAAACAGCTGGGGAGAAGCACAAGTGTAAGAGAGGTCATAATCAAGGTAGTAAAAGCTTCCTCTAGAAATACTGATATCATGTTACCTAGCTCAAAAATTGTCACTGTAAGAAAGAACCAAATACTTGCTCTTTTCTGTAAAACTTTGGAAGTTAAAACTGAATATAGTTAATATAATTTTGAATTCATTTCTTTTAGGATAGGGGGATCCAGGAGATAAGGGACCACCAGAAGATGATGGACTTCCTGGAAATTCAATAATGGGACCAACGGTAGGAGCTTTTAGACAAAAGATGGAAAGTAAATAAGCATGAGACGTATGCAAAACTCCTGTGAAAATATAGACACCACTTGAACCTTTTCAGGAAAGGAACTCACCAATTCTTCAACTTTTCCATCATTCCAGGTTATGTCTGTGCTTAAAATGTAGTTATCATCTTTACAAAGAACAAACACAAAATAGTACACTAGTCCAGTGTACCTCACCCTGCAAACTTCCCGTAGGAAGTCTACATTAGGAAGGCAGTTCTTCAAATTCATCTCCACCTGTCATAATCTCATCTCGTCTTTTATAGCTCCACATGGGTTCTTTATGCTCTTTATGCTCTTTAAATATGCTCTTTACTGAGTATAAACTGAGAGGTGTTAATTACCTTAACAGTGGCATTTCAGTATTACCAAGCTTGCATATTGAAAAACATAAGTAAGATCCAAAATAAAGAATTTTTAAAATAGATCTTTTGAAATTTCTTATTTCTATATAGGTTACAGAATAGAATTTACTTGGTTAGGTCCTTTAAAATTTTAACATCAACACCAGGAATGAAGTACAGTAGTCTGTAGCAGGCTTGTTGTGCTCACTTTTCTAGCCTTTAGTGGTTAAATGACAAGATCAACATGCAAGTGAAAGACCAGAGGTGAAACTGAGGATTCAGTGGTAACAAAGAGATTGCAGACTTTACAAAAGTGAGAGAATGAAATACTCTCTTCTGTAGTATACGAGTTGACATTAGGTTGCTTGAGGAATAAGGTAAAACCAAGGACCATCCTCTTGCCAACGGGAAATAACTTAGAGGATAAGAATATAGATTAATTTACAAAGAATGAAATTTATGGGATTTTATTACTGTTGAACAGTGAATTGAACTTTTCCAGGAATGGTTCTCTCCATTCTGTTTCTAAAGTGGCAATAGTTGTTCAGGGTGACTGTTAGGTACATAAAGTTACGACTGCTTTTTCTCCTTGCTTAATGGATTACAGTTATCAGTGTGGAATTTGGCTGGTATTTAATCACCAAATTACTGAAACCCTTTAGTAAGGTTTTTCCTCACCTCCTTGGAATTGCCTTTCATTTAGCTAATCCGAATAATAAGGCAGCATTAGAAAACGGTGGCACTCACCTTTCTACAGTTTAAGAGCAAACTGAAAAGCCCAGTCCCTAGAACTGAGCCCATGTCCACTACTGTAAAAACTGAATCCATTTGCATTGCAGCTTTCACCTCTTCCCCTCTAACACACTTTATATCATATTGTACTTCTGTCAGTTGTGATCTGGGTTGCAACTTTCTTTCAGACTTTTGCCACTTCTGATAAGGGAGTATTTCAGGGCAAGGTACCATTCTTCTGATCTCATTTCCAGACTGAAATGGGGAACCTTCTTCAGAAACATCTTTTTTTTTTCTTTCCTCTTTACCATGTTTGCACATAAAATATTCCGCTCAATTCCCTTTCTTCATTTTGTGGAGATAAAGACAGTAGACCCAAATTCAGAAAACAATTAGTTTATGTCTACCTAACACAATGTAGCTCAAAATATAGACGCTTAGTCCAACAGCTTTTGCATGATAACATTTTCGGAATACCAAAAATGCTTTACTCCTGGCTTGACACAGTTCTACCTGTACACTTACCAGGATGCTGGATAGCAGATTGAACCACACACATTCAGTAGCTTTTATTTCTGATTTTTGAAAACTCTAAATTTCCTTTGCCTATAATCTAGAATATTACTTCACTCTATTTTTCTTATAAAAAGAAGTGATGAACATGACTTAATTGTCCAGTCATATCCTTAATCAGTTAGGTTTTGATTATGCCAGCAGTTTTATTTTCTTTATAATGACCATGGATGCAAGATTTATGTTTATATACATTTTCTTTGTTTTGAAAGAGTGTAGAAGCAACTATCTTTATGTTACTACTTTGGAAAACTACTTTAGAACCTGCCCTTGAAAGGCTGGAAAAGCAGATTAATTCATTTAGCAGACTATCTGTGGCATCAGTGGCACTTTCCTTCTTGCCAGTGCACTGACTTAGAGTGAGTCACTGTGATTTTCTCTTCCAGGCACCACAAAACTGTGGGAAGCAGTAATCACAGAATTGCTCCTGGGTCATCTCTTGTGTGACTGTTATAAAAGCCCCAACAAAATAATCTGAACTAGAGAACTGTTTCTTATATAAGATTTGACTGTAGATTTGACCTAGATAGATTTATAGCATTTATAGCTATGCTACTAATAACAACCCCAGATACTTGACAAAATCCCAATTCTCACAGAAGAGAATGTGTTAACATGTATTTGGTATTTACAGTGGTCTGCTAAGATTAAATGAAAACATCTGTTTGGCTGTTTTTTAATGTACTGAGATTAGAAGTAAAAACAGATATGAACCCATGATCCATGTTTTTCTTTCTTGTTAAATAAAAATGTTACTAAACATTTCTAAAACACTTCTCAATTCATCCACAGTTTCAGAACAATCGATATTAAGAATCAGGAAGAGGTGAAATTGACTTTCCATTATAAAGATATTTATGATCTAGAAACATGCTCATTGTTTAAATTTTTACAGAGGTGGATCAGAATTCCATCATTTGAAATTAGGAGACATGAAGAGACATCTTCCAGAGCTGACACAGTTTGGTCAGGGTCTGTTTAAAGTCTCTCAGTAAAACTGTCCCGTTGGATTCAAGAATAAATGCAATTCATACAGGAATGACCTACTATGTAAAATTTACTTAAGCATAAGTCATGCTTGCATCCCTATCCAAATTTCATCTGAAGTCATTTCAGGGTTTCATCTTAACCAGAACGTTGAGTCTACCTTGTCTTTCTTCATTTACCTACCTACTAGCCTAAATCTATGATATATATCTTTAGGGGACCCAAAGCATATCTTCCATTTTTCTGATAGGACTAAATTGGTTAATAAAAACAGATTATTTGTGTCTGTGGTAAAGACATTCATGGGATGGGAGATTTTGACCCAAAGTCTGTTTTTGTTATATATCCAACTAGAGTACAAGATGATTTGTTTTCCAGACATGGACATTCTATTCAGACAGACCAGCTGCTGAGGCCTGAGCTGCTAACTGGACTCTCTTTTCGAAGTATTATGTTATTGTAGAAATTTACAGGCACAATGCACAGTGAAACAGCAGTTTTCTGTCCCTTGTAGTTTTGTTTTTCTTGTTATTTCCTTTTACTGGAGTAGACAGGGAAATATTTGTGTATTTGTATGTAATTATTCTTGAGGGTATGTTATACCTATATACATTAATAAAACTCTAGGAGCTGTTGACAGCACTCTACAACACTCTTGTGTAGAATGTTTTACATTTCTTGGTTCTATGGGACTGAGTGAAAGACGTGCAGTTCTCTCTGTACAGCCACGATATCCATAGCGTGCCTGGGAGGGAGGTGGGTGTGTGACCTACATGCATCAGTGAGGATTTCCAATTGCCGGTGCTGTCACATGAGCATCTACAGTACAAACCAATAGCGTACCCTGAGAGATGCCTAAAAGCAATATGTTTTGTTTCTTGGTTCTGTGAACAGTCTGTTGCAAGCTCAGTTAATTTTCTCATAAAATGTCAGGAAAACTCTCACTGGAATGAGGAAGGAGGAAAAGTTTGCTGTTTGCTTCTCTTCTGGCCATGAAAGGAAGCATTGAGTTTTTGCAGATGCACAGATCTTTAGTGGGAGTCATTGGAAAGGTCAACAGAAGGAGTGATTGTCTCTTGATAAGAGAGCATTTTAGGCTGATCTTTTTCTTATAACTGCTTGTATTTCTCTCTTTCCCTACTTTATCTTGTAGAATCAAGTTTTGCTTTATCGTATGGGAGAACCAATGTTATTACCTGGAAGGGCAAAATGTGCAACATGTAACTTAAGGCTGGCATACTATGTTTCAGTATTCTAAATTCAGTTCTCATTGATCAAACTTGCCCCCAAATTCATAAAAATTTGTTTTTGAAAATAAATTTAACTTTGTATTGCCTGAATATAATGTCAATATTCTGAAGATTTCTCTCTGCAACTACAAATCTAGAAATTAACAATTTCCTAGTAAGAATTCCTATTCTTCTAAAATCTTAATTAATTCAATCGAAACCACCATAAAAAAAGCACAGAAATTCCTAAACTTTGTGAACAAATTGCAAGAGCTGGTAGCTGCTGTTCTATATATCCAAAAGGATATTAAATAACTTCCTTACATATTTGTTAATATTCTTTACACTGTGATAGTCCAGGTAGGGGCATGATTTCTGGCTTCCTAGTTTGTGTTTAGGGGGACCAAGGACCACCTGGACCACCTGGAGCGAAAGGTGACAAAGGTGGCAAAGGCGAAGCTGTAAGTACAATTTTAATTCTGTACTTTGTGTTCAACAAAAAAACAAAACAAAAATTACTATGTGATAACTCAATATTTAGTTGCTTAGATTTAGTTACTTAACTAAGTGCAGTTAATAATCCTTTAGCGAATTTAAATGTTTCATGGATATTTTGAAGCCCTTTCCTGTCCTAGGTACAGCACCAGTTGTACAAGCAGTTGGAACTGGATATAAATGGTTCTCATTTCATTGTCAGTTGTACAAGCAGTTGGAACTGGATATAAGTGGTTCTCATTTCATTGTCATGAAAGGGATATCTTGTCATTCCATAAAAATCTTTATGACTGATCATACCTATTTAAATATAATCACTGCTTTGAATTATTTTTCCTCCCTCCCTTTTCTTTAGTCTTCTCTGATCAAGATTTCTAATACCATCTGCTTGACCAAATTTTGCTGTTTCAATTCCTTGGATTTTCAGCTGGTTTTCATACTGGGCAGTTAAATCCTCTTATTTGAAGATTTTCCACCTCTTGCTTTTCTGATGGTTGGTTTTAGAGGGAATTAATGCCTGAGTGTTCCAGCTGGCATATTCCAGTACAAGGACATATTGTCATAAATTTCAGTCTCCCAAAGCCACATAGACATGTTTGACCAGCCTCTCTCTTTTCCACTAGAAAGTGGCGATACTGATGCCATCCTTCAACTACCACGTCAAACTTCCACTAGCACTATTTTCTTTATGTGTCTAATCCAGCTTCATTTCAAACTACAACTCCGCAGGCACTCCCAAATGCACTGAGGTGGGACCTGAGTGCTTCCAAATTCCTACTCAGCTCCAATTTCTGATCATTCAAACTGATGCTGAGAAGATCCTTTGGGATGAGAATTAGTTCATGAGGCATTCACTCTGGATTCCTGCTGTAATGCTGTGTACCTGACACATTTCACGTCATGTAATGTGCAAAGGTTCTGTTGTGCTGTCATGTGGTAACGTCTTTCCCCTGCCATTTCATGCCCCATGAGCTGGAAAGACCAACTTAATAAACCACTGTCAGACATGGACAAGATTTATGTGGCTAAGTAGGTAGCAGGATGGGTCAAAGCCATCTGCCCTATGAATGCTGAAAGGGAGCCTGGGAATGCCTCCCACAGTATGAAAGGCAGCTGAAGGGGTGGGCGAATTGAGCGGGGAGTTCAGGAGAGCAGACTACCAAACACAAATACAGGTATGTTAGGGCTACCTGACCCCCAAATTTAGATGGTTTAGCGCTGGTATTTCACTTGTCTAATGCTTGCAGCATATGAATCATGGAGCAATGTCTGCTTTCTCACTGTTTTCTCTGAGCTGAGAACAATTTTCTTAAGTCAAGAGTTGTACTTTTTTCCACCAATCTGAGTCTTTTTAGGCTTCCACCTGGGACTGAGGATGGCTGTTGCTCAGTACACATCAGAAATGTGAAGAAATTCTCTTCTTTGTTGAAGAACACAAGTACCTTAGGACAACTACTGACATGCTTTATTCCTCTGCTGTACCAGGGACCTCCAGGACCAGCAGGCCCTGAAGGACCAGCAGGCCCAAAAGGCGTGGGAGATGCTGGACCAAAGGTACTTGTCCAATGGTAGACCAATGCATCTGACTCGTAAACAAGGTAGACAGACATCTTCCAAAAAATGCATTCGATAAGAATGACAAATGTATGACAAAATGCTGTATTCTTATGTCCCACTTTTCACTTTTGTTAGAAGAAAAGCTTGTGATAGACTCTTCTGATGTGATAGAAACTAGTACTCGCTTCATCCTCGGACTTGATGCAAATCTGCAGGTTTTCCATACATCCAAAGACCCAGGATGTTTCTAGATGCTGGTGTTACCATGTGGAAGTCAGAATCCAACACAAGCACACTATTGCCTGATGATTATGCCCTTCCTTTCTCCGGCAGAAGTGTGAGGGATGAGGCCAAAAAATGAGTTAGGGGTTACATGAAGCTACTGAGATATCTTTTAAGTTGGATTCCTAAGAGAAGACTGTAAACCTTTACCTAAAATTAATATTTGTTTAGAGGCAAAACTCATAAAAACCCTCAAACAAGCGAAAAACTGATAAAGGGATTAGAAGTACAACACTGAAACATTTCCAAGGTTTTTCATAAAACACAGAATAGTTAAGTCTTATGAAAATATAAGTGGTATGTAACTCACCTAAAAAGTCACATTTTAATTGTTATGTTATGAAAAGTTGGAAAAAGAGACTTAAGACTAAAATCATACAACAAATTTCTTTAAAATATCCCAGAGTGGTTTTATTAATGATTTCCTCGTTGCATATGTGAAATAAGAAACAGGCAGCCTGTTGCAGGACAAAGCAAAAGAAACACTGCCCAAACAAGGTTTTTCCCAAACAGAAAGAACTTTCAACTTCAGTTCTCTGAACAGGAGAATTCACATTTATATAAACTGCAATAACCTCTCAAAAAAATCCACAATAAAGGAAAAATTGAAGGACATTAATTCTTAGAATGACTTGGCTTTAGAATTACTGCAGAATGGTCCCAGTGTCACTGAGGTCTGGGAAACCTGGTTTTGTACTTCTATTCTGAATTACTGCCTATCAGTACAAGGCATTTCACTTCAAGTAATGCAAGAACTAAAAGTAATTTCAATTATGTTATTCAATATAAATTTACAAAAAATGCATATGGCTAAACTAATTAGATTTTTCTGTATGAGATTGTATCTTTCCAAATAGAAAGTTATAATGTAGTCTTATACATTATGTCTTGATATAATGTAGTCTTACAATACATGTTTCTTGATACTACAGAAAAACATTAAAATCCTAGAATCTTGTATGAAATTATCAAGGCAGATATTGATAAAGATTTGACTTATGACTACAGGATGTCTAGGAGTATCATTATGTCTGAATTCTTCCTTGCTTCCTAAATCCATAGTTCTGGAAAGTAGTGTTTCCTAAAGAAAAGGGAGTGGAAAGTCACATTATCAAAAACTCCACATGGAAGTTTTAGGCTGGACTGGCGGTGTGCTGCGGATGTGATTCTTCTAGTGGACCCACTTACTGTGCTTAGGTTTTCAGACCAAAGAGGGTTTGAATGATCCCATAAGCCAGGAAATAGATTTCCTTCAGATGAAGCTAAACTAGGTGATGTGTTCTGCAGGTGCTCTTAATGTTCTTCTTCCCTGAGTGGGAGGTCAGTCCATGGGAGCAGACTGGGCAGATCTCCTCCTGTGGTGTAGGTGTAGCCATCAGGCTGCAAATTTGCTGCTGTTGCGCCTGCAGCTCTGTGTGTTGATGGACACGTAGCATTAAAAGCTGCCTATCAACAGGTTTCTACTCATAATAACCATGGATAGATTCATGGCATAGATTCTGAATGCACTGTATTCATGGGTTGTAAAGTGGCATCTTGTTCTAGAAGGAGCTGTATTACACAGAGCCCTGCAGAGTAGCTGTCTTTGCAAGTAACACAGCACAATTAGGGCAAGTCGTGCTTACACCAAATTTTGTATGAAAAGTTTTCATGGATCTAGGGGTTTTATTTGTGTTACAGTGTGATATTGCCCACCAAACCTGCCTGCTCAGAGTAATGCTTATCTAACACTCTGTCAGGATAATAAAAAATTCAAGAGTTAAAAACATCTGGTAAAATATTTAATTTGTATTTTTTACTTTAAAATGGGTAGGTTTCTTTTTGATGATGCCCCTAGATTGGTGTGTTAGTCATGTTGAGTGAAATATATGTCATTCTGTGCAGAGTGAGCAGCTGTAGCTTTTGCAGTGTATAAGTGAGGCACCAAAGCAAGCATTATCTAACGAGATATAACATCTCTGATTTACTTCTGTTTATCCACACCAGACATAGTATAGAGTGCACTGGAAAAAGAGTAACTAAATGTATAAACGTCTCTTCTCATTCCCTGATTTTTTGCTTCTGTTTCCCTGTTGAGCTTTTGATGGGATACCCTCCCTTTTTGGCTGAGGGTGAAAGAGCAGAGGAGGCTGCTGTCTTGCTAAAGTCCTTTATTTCATAGTTCCATAGTTTTCTGAAGGTAGAGTTCGAAGGGGAAAATTGATAACAGCAAACAGCAGGCTATACATCTTCTTCTTCTTTTCTTCTCCTTCTTTTCTTCTTCTTCTTCTCTCCTTTTTTCTTATTTTTTTTTCCTTCCTCTCTAAACTTACAGAGGTGAGGATTATATATGCTAATTGACCAATAAAATTAACACACGATTCTCATTTTTCTTAACCTATCCTGGTCTAATTCTAATGGTCATAAATCTTATGCAAGTACTACATAAGTATTACACAGATTTGCGTATATAATTTCTATCAGCTCTTATTGTTTATGTGAACACTCTGTCTAAAAAATATGAACAGTACAGTTCCATCTATGTTTTGTCTAAAGTAAGGAAATTCTGTGAAAAGGTAACACTGCTGCAGTACAAACTGTGCTTAAGGTCTCTTTCCTGCAGCTCTTCAATGTTTAAAGCACTTAGCATATATTTCTACTAAAAGTTAAATATCTCTATTTCTATTTCACTTTGGTGTGACTTCATGTGTCTCAGCTTGTCCAAAGGTTTTAATTCAATCCCTGTGCTTTGGTTTTCCTCTGGGCCTAGGTCCAGAGGAGTTCTCATTCCAACATTTCCCCGTATTACATTCTGTTTTTTTAATCTTTCTGTAACGTCTTGGTAGCAAAGGTGCCATAACGAAAAAGAATTCACTTGAATTGCAAGAATTCCCCAAGAACTTAGTTCATAAAATGGAAAATATTCTGTTTTTTTCAAATGAAATATAAATGCATTGGCTACCTCGCATACCTCCCACAAAAAAAAAAAAAA
>VZTE01005904.1:747581-794094 GCA_013397775.1 Eulacestoma nigropectus
AAAAAAAAAAAAAGTAAGAATAGTGATGATTTCTGCATATAAAAAAAAGAACATTTATTTAATAAAAGAGGCTCATAAATTTACACACTCGTTAATTTGAAATTCCTTTGAGGATCATTATATAGGAATGTTCCACTCATCTGAATCAAAGCTCTGTTCTCTCTGCTTTCAAAAATGGCTCACATATGTGCACACTGCTAGACAGGAATTTTATGTATCAGAGGTCAAATTCACGTGAAAACAAAATTGGAACATATGGGATGCATTCAGTCCTGGCAGAACCCTATTTTCTGTAGCATTAAAACAGAAGCACATAATGTCAGAATATAATAAAAATTTGATGTAAAAGCACTGTTGCCAACAAGGACATGAGTTACAGACATGCAAGAGCATGAGCCCAGCACTAGAAATAAAACAAGTAACTGGATAGCAGAAAGATTATTAAAATCCTTAGCACAGTCCCTCATGCACGAACATTTGGGCTGGATCCGGTTGCAATATAAACAACTTTTGCAGCTTAGGCCTTGCCTATTTGAACTAAAATGTGGAAAGTAGAGAAGTAGAGATGTAATATCTTTTTTTTTAAATATGTTGTTCTTACAAATACTGTTATATCCATTAGCTCTCACTACGGAGAGTATTGCAGTGTCTGCTGTATGTTTCAGTATCAAATACACATGTTTCATGATAAATGACTTATATATATTGGGAAATCCAAGATTTGCTTTTCAGTTGACTGTTAGGTCATTTGATGTTTTTTTTTCTTGGATAAAAGGTACAGAATAGACACTGGACTTGCACACTTTACAGTGTCTTGACTCAGCTCTTTATTTCTTTCTTCAATGGTGTTTCTCTAGTTCACTGTTTTGCTGATGGTGACAAGCTTGTCTACAAGCACAATACAGGAAATAAATTAGACCTCATCAAAGAACAGTATTAATTGTTTTTGAACTGAATTCCCTGAAGGACAGTTTAGTGTGACACCTTAGAAAAAAGAACTGCTCCACTTCACAACTCATAAAGCAAAATAAAAGTCTTTTGCTTTAAGCCAAGAAATACAGAAACTGTGAGGATTACTATAAAGCTCTACAAGAGAGCTTTTCAATGAGACATCTGGTATTAACTAAGCATGTGAGGCTAAAATTCAATCCTTCACCTGCAACGACCCTGTGGAAGACTATGTTACCCATGGGAGGAAGAAGCAGATGACTTCAGGTCACCCTTTAGGCTCTTTTTGGTCAGGGCTGGTCTAAGAGCAGGTTGTAGATACTGGATACTGGGCCATAAGGAATCATTTAAGTTTGATAACCTCCCATTCAGTTTCCATCACAACAGCTCCCAGGGTGTTTCACAGGCCACAGCATCCCAGGATCTCCCACAAAATAAATTCTAATGCAATATCTATATCTCTTAGCTCTGGCATCTCTGGCAGATTTCAGAGGGAGGCTTGGGCAGGGAAAGTTTTGGCTGCTCTTCACAACTTCTCCTCATGAAGAGTTGTCCTACAAACAGCTTAAGATTGTATTATGGTTGTGGGGACATTGAGGACCAATAAATATTCCTTTGATAATAGATGGTACTAGATAGGAAGACGGCCAATGTCTTGGCTCTTTACATTGCAAGGAAGGTCTGATATAAAAGCCTTAGGTCATCTGAGGGAAAAATTTCCTCCTGACTGAACACGGCACTTAGTTTAACCCGATCACCTTGACACAACAATTTAAAGCTAAGAGCATCCAAGTACCGTGCCTGTGTCCTGACTCAAACTGGCCAGTCTCCAGTGCTTTGGATGAAACAGGAAATGAAATTCAAAAGCCAAATGTTACATCAGGAAGGAGAGCATTATAAGCTTAGTCTAAGCCTTAGCCTTTGTAATCAAGTTCCCACCTCTCCAAATCCCTCAAACCTGAGCACAGTTCAGGCCCTGGTTATGTTTGCATAACTAGCACATATGTTGGGACTTAGCATGAGGGTATCATAGCCATAGATAAAAAAACACAGATTGGAGTGATGTCTTGCTAGAGACTGAACCTTGGGAATTCCACCTAAAAGCAGTCACTATAATGACTACACACATTCCTCTCAGAATGTAAAGAAAATCTGTAGAATATTCTGTTTGTTTTTTCATTTTTAATCTGTATGGTATGTTGTTTCATTTCACCTACCACAACTCAAGTGACATCTGTGATTTGTGATTTATACTTGCACCTCTCTCCTAGATCAAATGCTCCCTCTGCAGGCACAGACCTTTCTACAGCTTTTCCAAGTGCAAAAATAAGTACAATTAAGTGTTTTTATAGTGATTTCTTTTTAATTTTGTCAAGAAATACGATTTCTTCTGGTCTGTTATTAATATATGGGATGATCAATAGCTTCTCAGTGCATTTTTTTTATTTTTCACTTGCCTGCACAGGAATAGGTTTAGGGATATCAAGCTAAACCCAATTCAGAATATTCTGCATCTCTACCTTATTGATTATAGACTTCTTTTTTCTTTTCAAGGAATGGATGGGAGTTTTCAAGTAATCATGCTAAATGTGTGCATATTCCCTCATTTGTACAATCATGGTCTGAGGAAAACAAAACTGTGCATTCCTCCTATCACTAATGTCCCCTGTCCCCCCATCTCCTTTGCTGGGTTTGTCTGCAGTACAAGGGGCAGAACCAGGCTCTCTGTTACACTCATTTTCCCCTGACCAGACAGCTGCTGCCTTTTCTCTGCCTGGTGGTTAAGTAATGAGTCCCCTCTGGATTTTCTTTGTTCTTCGGTAAAAGTATAAATTGAATGTCTCTCCATTACCTAAACTCCAACTATCACCAAAACTGTTGAAAATTAATATGGTCAAGGCCTGTACATTTCTGATGAATTTGGCTGAAATCAACTGATGAGTTCAAAATATACTGGAAGAAAAAAAGCAAATCAACATACACAAGCAGATGCACAGGCAGAGCATCACTTAAACCTCATTTTCTTCAGAAATCAAGCTAATTGTAAGTACATTGAGGCTTTTTAAAAAACGGGGCTATTCTTTTTATTCTTCTATATTGATGCTATTGAAATTCATATCGTTTTCATAAATGCCTAAATTTGGCGGTTCTGGAAATTAAATGTCTCTAGTGTCAGAACAAGCACAGTATCAGTAAAAGGTCGTGATCACGGTGCCACTAGTAAGCTCCCTGTCTGTCTTGGTAAACCACTGCAAATTATGATGGGAAAATGGTGAAGTTTCCAGATGGGTTTCCTTTTTTTTTTTTTGCAGCTGATAAGCGTGCAAAGTAGGGTCCTAACTCTGTTGGTGATTTTGATCACATGGACCTTTGCTTGGGAAATAATGTTCTTCACCTAGACCTTAAATGATGTGGGTGCTGTATTTTGGGCTTTTTTTTTTTTTTAACACCTCTCTGTAAAGGAGCTGTTTATTTATGTAGCATTTGTTTTGCTTGTTTTTTAAACTCAGTAGTTTGACTGCTTCATAAGTGGATGAAAGACGTAACATTTACTGGGTGATGACTGACATTTCTGTGACTACTTTCAGGGAGACCGTGGAATTAGAGGCCTTCCTGGGCCCTCGGTGCCACCAGGACTGGGAAGCATGGGTCCCAAGGTTGGTATGATGCCATGTTGAAGTTTTTGGGCTCTTTTGTGATGCTGGCTGCCAGACTTTGATCTCTCAAGACACCAAGCGATCTTCATCAGTTATTGATTTACATTGGTGCAACTTCAGGAGAAATCAAGCATATAAACATGGTCACTAACCATATGCTTCTACCAACTGGATTAGGAAGAATACTAATGGGATGAATATTGCATTTGCAGCTAAACTTTATGAGATTACATATGAAGATTGAACAGAGCTATCAGGATGTTAAATTAGTTAAATGATGTATTTCTTCTGCTTGTATCTATCCTGTTTCCAAGATATTCTTTTGTGCTGGAAAATACGTTATATGTGAATTTTATGTTTGCAATTTTTGCTCAATCAAATTAAATCCAGTTAATTTTATTAGTAAAACCATTAGGAAAGAAATATGAAAACAAAAAGTTAATTCTATAAGCAGCCTGCATGCAACATGTGGGCAATTTTTTCTCCCTGTGCTAAAATGATTTATAATTAAAACAAGACATACTGATAAGACATTCAGTACTTGCCTGGATTTTGTTATTACAGATTTATCCACCAATTATTTTTACAAAGGCAGTGAGGAGAAACATTGTGTATATTTCTCCACTTCTATATAATTTAAAAATAGATACACCTTTGTAACTTTTTTAATAATAGCAGAGAGTACAGAACCCTCCACTGCCATTTTGTATAAGCTAGTATCTGAATGAAGAAACATTGCTATTACCAACTCCAGATACGCAATAAGCGGCAGAGTGTGAATACCTTTTCAGAGGTGTCTGATTCTACCTTGCTTTCTGAAAGCTGCAGCAATTTCAGTACCTTGGTAAATCATACTGACATAGCCTGTTTCAAGTTTGAACTACAGATGTGTGACACTACATGCTCTTTCCACAAAGCCTTTGAGAATGAAAAATGTATTCTCTGTGGGGAAACAATATTTTGTTTTCAAGGGTGAGGACATGTATGTAGTCCCTCTCCTATGAGGAAAGGCTGAGAGAGCTGGGATTGTTCAGCCTGGCAAAGAGAAGGCTTCGTGGTTGAGGTGACCTACCCTTTCTCATAGTGTGTAAATACCAGTAGTCCTTGGGTATTATCAACAATTCTTGTCTGTTATTATCACCAATGCTTGGCTGGCTCCACAGCCATCAGTGTTTGAGACATACAATTACCTGCTTACCTTCTGGGAATCAAGAGCTGAAAGGGCTCTCACCTTGGACCGCTGTTTATAGGGTCGCTAGAGAGTGGGCTTTAGTCATAATGATTTTCCATCCTGGCCACGATTCGAGTCCATAACTTTCTTTGAAGGTTCATAACAAAAATATTCCACTTGGGTTGTTATTCAGGCAAGAAAGATAAGTTTCCAAGCCTGTTTGTTAAAAAACAGGAGCCCGTTAGACACCTGTTAGTTCCTGGGAACAGACAGTGTTTCTGATAAGCTCGGGAGGGACTTAGTCCAAGTGCAATTCATCAAGGCTGAGGTCTAATGAGCATTTCTGACATCCTAGTGCAGCCTGGGGCAGCCACAATCCTGCTCCACCATAATCCACTCTGCAAGTAAAATTAACTTCTTTGGGCCTCTACAGGGATGACTTAATTGCAGCCTTCCATTGTGGTGGTGAATGCACCACCACAATCCACTCTGCAAGTAAAATTAACTTCTTTGGGCCTCTACAGGGATGACTTAATTGCAGCCTTCCAGTACCTGAAGGGAGCCTGCAAGAAAGATGGAGATGGACTATTTACAAGGGCACATAGTGACAGAACAAGGGGGAATGTCTTCAGACTGAAAGAGGGCGGGTTTAGATTCAATATTAGGAAGAAACTCTTTACTGTGAGGGTGGTGAGGCACTGGAACAGTTGCCCAGAGAAGCTGTGGATGCCCCATCCATGGAAGTGTTCAAGACCGGGTTGGATGGGGCTCTGAGCAACCTGGTCTAGTGAAAGGTGTCCTTGCCCATGGCAGAGGGGTTGGAACAAGATCCGTTCCAACCCAAGCAATTCTATGATATAGGTCTTGAGATAAGCTATCTGGCACAACATTTTGTGAGAATTCCTGCTTAAGTATATATATATAACCAGTATTTTTCACAAGAGATTTTGTGAAAGCCTGTGACAAATTTTTTGTCTGCACAGATGATAATGATGACTTTTCAAACATCACTAATATGTAGAAGTTAAATATTTAGAACTATAAATTTCTATTTCATGATGACCAAATTTTCTTGTACTTCTGCCTAAATATTCAACATATGCAAACTATAGGTGGTAGACATATCACTGAATGATTTCCACTTACTGTATTGGAGCACAGTGACTATTTATTATAAGACAGTAACCAAAAGTCCAACCTGAACTTGACAGAAACTTCTATGAAGCTTGATCAAATTTTGAAAACTATGTCAACTAAAAATATAGGGAAAAAAAGGGAAAATCAATAATTTAGTTTTGATGTAGTCGAAAGTATATACTTCACTTTGTCACTTTGAAATGTTAGATTAGCCTGCCTGCAAAGCACAAGGACTCTGCCTGATTTTGACTGTATTGATACACATAGTGCTTGCTGCTTTGGCTTTTCTCTCTTCCCCTCTCACTTTTGATTTTCGGCATGACTGGTGCTCCTAGAGACTATGGCATCACAGGGGCTTGGCATATGCCCATGGTGCCCAAGAACTAACATGCCTGTCAGATTTTCTTACACTAGGTTTTATTGCTCTGGTCCTTTGTGCCTCTGCTGTTGTGCCTCCCTTTGGTGGAGTGATTGCACAAAGCTGTTCTGTAAACATGGTTTCTGTTGTCTTCTGTGTGGGGAAAAAAGAGGAAAATATCACACTGTGTTATGAGTAAATTTTATTCTTTAATTATTTCCAGATTAATTGTTCCTTTGCTTTCCCGAGAATTTGATAAGGATAATTACCACAGTGAGAAACCAGAAACCAAAGAAGAATCAGGACTAGAGTCTTTGACATGGTTTTAATTTTTTGCTTGCAGTGACTTTGGACTTAGTGTTACCAGGAATTTACCTCCTAATCCTTCATCTTTTGTCTCACTGACTGTTATAGGGTATTATGGGACATAATGGCTTTCCTGGCCCACCTGGCCCCCCCCAGCATCAGCATACAAGGAGACAAGGTAATCCAGGTTAATGTGATATCTGTTCAGTTTCTTCTAAAACTGTTTCTTGAAGAGATTCTTTGTCTTTTTTCTGTCTTTGCCACCAAATCAGTGAACTCCTGCAAATATTAATTTTACACTTAAGATTCTTATTCATAAGTTATGCAATATTTACTTTGTTTGCTGTGTTTTCAGTATTGTTTGCACCCAATTGCTGTTCTATTGTTCTTGTCGTTAAAAATATATTTAACTTGGAGAAAAAAAGCTTATCTCTGCCACATCTTATTGATTTACTTAGGTCAGTGGTTTTCTCTGGGTAGCACTTGTAAAAGGCAGCAATGCTACTGTGGCAAAATAAGTTAAACAACATGTAGGAATATAAATGAAATTAGGCAATCTCCCATATACTCTTAATTGGGTTTTTACTAACCCGGTTCTGGCCACAACTTCTCTCCTTAAAAGGAGAAACACAAACAAGACAACATATACTGAGCATTCAGCTGTTAAATTGCCTTGTCATATATGTGTGGAAAAATTTTTAAAACTGGAGGCTCCAGTGGAGAACAACCCAAGTTTCTCCTTTTTTCCTTAAAACAGTGTGCTTAAAATTGAGCATATGATCGAATATTTCCCTGGATCAAGAGTATTGTGCTCAGGTCTCTAAGTGGTCAACCAGTGATTCAGTAAAAGGAGCAATGTTCTGGTTGTGTTAGAAAAGGTGCCTCTCTATACTGTGATTGTTGGCTGTAGATACTAAAGCCATCAGGGAATTCACTGGCAAACAGGTCTTCATTGGAAAACAGTGACGTTCTGAAACAAACAAACAAACAAATCTGTGAAAATGTATGTTTGCAAAAGGATTCAGAGGAGAATGTTTCTTTGGTTCACTGTGGAATTACTTCATACAAGCTTTACCAGAAAAGCACAGATTCCTTTGGAATTTTTGTTCAGGACTTATTTTGATTACATCTTCAATGTCTCCCATTTTTATATTTGTGTTCCATCATTTCTGTTTTTATTCTGTAGAGGGCTCTTCCTTTTTTTTCACTGTGAGGTGTTTCATAGCATAAAGACATTATTATGTTCTTTTTCCCTTACTGTATAACTCCCTTTTATGGGTTCTGATTTATCTTGTTTCCAGACTATCTTAGACAGAGATCTCGACATGGTTAAGAGTCATGACTGTCTAGACCTTTGTTCTGATCTGTTTGCAATTTGGCTCTGTATTAATTGTTATCAGTAATCACAAAGCTGATACGTATTTTAATGTGAGGACACAAAAAACTCCTTATTTCCTTTTCTCTTCTTCCTTTGTTTGCCGAATCGCTGCAGACTCTTTGCTCTATTCTTGTGAAAACCAGAAGAATTCTTGCCATCTCTGTGTTGCTTTATGGTAGAGGAAAACTCTATCCTGTCTGCATTTAATAACAATTTCTGCTGTGTTTCCAGAATCTAGTGCTTGGGATATATCTTCGTTAATTCTACGAGTATGCGAGGTTAATTATAAAAGCACAATTGCCATTCTGGACAAAAATGTTTCAGCAATCAAATGCATCTGATGATACATTAAAAAATATACAGATTATACAATATTCTTTTGTTCCTGTGAGAAGATAAGGGTTATCCAGAATATGCTCGGTGTGCACATATACACCTCTATCTCTCTCTTTTTCTCTCTCTCCCTGTCTCTCTCTCTATATATATATTTAGATACACACAGATGTATATCTGGATGTTATGTTGGCACTGCTATGAAAAAATATCTAAAGTATGTTTTACAAGTGTAGAGAACTCAGTTTCATTATGGAAGCTTTCCAGTGGAAGAATACAGTTCACTGACACATTGTCAAACAAAGGCATGCTTCTAATGCAAGGATGTGGAATTTAGGGATGTTGGAAAGTAATGTGTCCTGGTTATGAAGTATCTTTGGGCTTGAAAACAAAACTGTAATGATGTGGTGGGTCAAAACTCAGCTTCTATTGTTTCTGTAGCATTCCATGAGTTGTGTAGGTACCATAGGTCTTGCTATTTCTGTTTTCTTCCCTTAACAATTGCTTTTTAAAATAATGATTATTTAAATATAATTCTTAGGAACAGCTTATTTCTGAGCCACTTTTGCATGTCTTGCTCTGGTAGCACCGGTTTCCTCCTCACACTAATGCTTGTTGATCTTCTGTCTGTCCATTTCGTCTTTCTATCTCTTCACATGTCAAACTTCGTTGTTTTTGGCACCCTTCATCAAATTAAAGCTACTCTACTCCTGAATTTGAGCTATCAATATTACTCCAAGGTTTTTTTTATATATAGAGAGAGATCTTGGTCTGCATATGGTAAGAATGGAATGCCAAAAATGAGTTGGTTTTCAAGTTACTTTATGTTGATAGCTATATTCACAGATCTTCTTTTTTTTATGCTTGGTTCCCTTTCAAAACCACAGTCTAGACATTCTCAGATCTGCACTCAGTTCATTTTGGTAATACTAGTGCTCAAGTTTGAATTTAATTATGTACATGGATTGAACTGTGAAAGCCATAAATATTTTTAAATTAATGCAGCACACTTACTGGGTTTTACTAAATGTACTGCTATGGAATCTATGATAAATCCTTCTAATGTTGATTGATACTTGTTGCACAAGTAGAGGAAGCAAGATTTGGTTCCGCAGTTGATGTTTTAAAGGATGAAACTCACATGTGTGCTTGTGAGCAATGTCAGCTGTATGGCTATGAATTTGCTTACAACAGTAGATCTCATTCAGTTTTCATTGCCTGAACACCATCCTGACAATGTCATATGGGCAGTAACAAATGGCAGCAATAAATCTACAGTTTTGTTGGGTCTGACATTTATTACTAGTGAAGGACCATTGGAATACATGGCATATCCTGATTTTGGTTCATATGCGTGTGCTCTGCAGACCTGCAGAGGTGTTAACCAGGAAGCTGTGTGATGACCCAGGAGGGAGGGATAGTCCATCCCAGTGCTGAACAGCAAGCCTTGAAACAAACTGGCATGCTATTTCACTGTGTTTAAAAGCTATTTGCATTAATACCTAAATGAGGACCCCAAGAAGCACAATCCTTCTAAAAAGCAACTTAAAGGAAATTAGATTAAATAGTCACTGTGAGTTCCTATGACAGAAATAAATAAATTACCTTGTGCATCCCATCACATTAGGAGTATTTCCTATTTACAGGAAATCCCCCTAATGGATCAGCTATGTAGTTTGATACATCCACTGTTTTCCAGTCTCCAGTGTCTACTTTATAGTGTCTGAATTGCTGCTGCTGAAAGAAACTGGAGAGAGGGGAAGTTCTGCTCACAGAGACAAGAGGCTACTGGTTAGCAGATCAGGGATAGATAGCTCTGGTGGCAAGCAGAGCATTTAATTCCCCAAGTTGGGGCTAGTAGACCAAGAGGCACCCACAGGGCAAGGCTATAAAAGCAGTGCTCCAGTGGAGATGTGAACGGTGGAGTGCCTTGGATACCTTTCCCTAGCACGGGGCAAGACCACAATGCACCCATGTGCAGGCAGAAGCTGTCATCTCAGCAGGATCTCAGTCAGATCTGGAATTTGGACAGGGAAAACCATCCATGGACATGACTTGTAGTACACTGTGTCTTCGAGGAGCTGCATCTCATTGCCTGACTCCTGGTGAATTCCCAGCTCATGGGAGCCAGGAGCCCTTAGTACAAGGAAGAGAAGGTTGGCTTAGCTGTGCACTGTGCAGCTGTTTCTCTGCCTGCAGAAGTCCATAAGCCCCTATCCAGCACAGCAGGAATAGTCAGTGATCAGTCCTGCTGCAGTGGTGCACCTTAGGTGAAGGCTGGATAAACTTGGAAACATTTTTGTGTTTCTCTGTCCGTTATGAGCAATGTGACCCCTTTAGACCCATTTGTGAGCAGCAATACAAGTATTAGTAAAAGATGTTTTAGAGAGACAAGAGAGCTCTTGACTGAAAAATAGAACTGACTAACCCTGTACTTGCACCTCATAGTTAGGTTTGATGCAAGTGGTAACTGCTCCTGATCTCACTGACATTCTCTGGAGCTGGTTTTGGTATCTGCACCGGGCACTGCTGTTATGTGAATTACATATGTAGTGTGAATTATGGTGAAGCATTTATGTACCAAGAAATATAATCACTTCTAGCTATGTTTAAAATACATACAGCAGTTGACCTGTAAAAAATATTTGTGTTACCCTATTAAATAAAGCAAGAAAGTTTCTGGAATCCAGAAGCAATGAAGAATTTTCTGTGTGTATATAACAGCTGTGTTTTATAACATTGTGTGCCTACACTGCTAGCACGGACATGCTTTTCAAGTCAAAGTACATGCAGCAGGGCACGTGTAACAATCCTTATAAACAGTTTTGAGCTTTCTAACTGGACTCTCTTTTGAAGTATCATCAGAAAGGTGTTCTGCTTTCCACGCTGTGAAGAGTAGAGATGTCTTCTTATTTACTTAAGATCAGAAAAACTAAGTTTACCCTGGAGAGATTGTGAATGTGTGTTTTTAGAGAAACTTTGGTTTGGACCTCATTTTACTGCTTGTAGAGAGGATGAATAAGTATCTGAGCCTCTGAGAGGTTACTTTTGTCTTTCCTCTCTTTCAGTGGAATGACAAATTTTCATTTAATTAATCAGGAATAAATTCTTCATTATATAATTTATAAGGTTTTCATGTATGTTCTGAATCATAGCAAATTGCTTATTTCTCCAGCCTTAGACCACTTTTGTCGTGAAAATTGTGTGCTTCATCCCATAGTAGAAATATCTGGCTTTCTCTATGATGCAGAGTGTTCTAAAGTGAGTAGAGAACAGCATAGGTTTTACATTAATTTGTAGTTAAACTTAAGTTTCATATTTTGTTCAGGGAGAAAAAGGAAATAAAGGTTTTCCTGGACCAAAAGGATCAATAGGACCTGGCCTTCCTGGACAAAAGGTAAATCCTAAGTTTGCAGTAAGGTGAAAAAAGGGGGTTTCTTCCTTTATTGGTTATTTGGTGTGACAGATCTTTGAAGAGAAACAGAAGGCAAAGACATTACCTTGTTTAGCTAGCAAGGTGGGTACCTGCTACTCATTGTCAGCTTTGAAGTCTGTGAAAATCCTAATGGTCATTAAGGATCAGATTACAAAGTAGGATCTAGAATGAGGTCATACCTGTTATCAGAATAATTCTAAGTTATTAAAATTATGTATTCAGTTATTTTTTATATTTTTTGGGTAATACAAAATGTCCTTTTATTTGCCAGGCTTTGACAAAAAAAGGAATTGCTTTACAATTAATGTCATTTAAGGGCTTTGTTTTATTTGACTTGTTTTTTTCTAAAATGATTGAAGCCCAAGCTTGAATCTTTCCTTACTTAATAACTTCCTGGTTGTCATAAAAACTGTGAGAATTTCCTACGCTTAGCTATTCACATCTAACAGCTTGGGAGCTTTTATGTGAATATCAAGCTCTTTCACACAGATTCAAATTTCTGCCTCGTAGTTCGTTATCACTCACATTCCAAATGCCACATACTATAATAATAACTGCAATATTTTCACTTTGATCTTCATATTCATCTTGTATATCGACTAATCTTTGTGACCCAGTGTAAATCTCTCCAAGTGACTTTTCTCCAAGCAAACTTTTCTGTTTGCTATTAATATAGCAGACTTCGCACACATAAAAAGGAATGGTTTAGTTCAGCAGGAATTTTGTATACGTACCAAAAAGATCAGGTTTTACTATATTAAAGTGTAGAAAGTACCACCACCACAGCCAGCAAATCATATTTGCTTTCCCATTATTATTAATGCTGACATTAACTTTGATGATGTTAGATTCAATTCATTGACAGGTAATGGAAAGTAATATCCTTTGCTGGATATTATGATTTTGTGAAATAGAATAAGAACTGTCTTCCAAGACCTTACTTGGTTGAAACTGGTTTTCTTAATGCTGTGGAGGAGCTATGTACAATTTTCAGGTTTACACCAGTTTGAATAAGATCAGAATCAGACAGAGAGAGTCAAAAGAGTTCTTTAAAACTGGTAACAATCACCACAGTGAAGGCTATAACACAGGAGTTACCTGTGTGATTCCATTGGTTGGGTAATAATGAGGAATAATATCAAAATGGCAATTTTGATATGATTTTTTTAGTAATCTAGACAAATTCATAAGCTTTACAATTTCAAGTGAAATGTAAGCTGGTTAGTAATTTCCAGAGAGAAGTAAAAACACTGTCCTGCACGATCTTCTTCTTGAAAAAAAAGTCTAATTTAGAACTTGAATCTTATTTACAATGTATTTTATACCTGCATTATATGAAAACTGTCTCATAATGTTGAACCCTCTCACTTTTTGGAAGTTAAAAGGTCTAGTCAGTTGAGGGAAAAAGTGCAGAATTGCTTCTAAATGTGAAACACTGTATTTTCCAATGGATGTAACAGTCCAAGCATGCCTCTTCATTTGTCCTTTGAACGCTCACAGGTTTTTATTTGGCTTTCATGCAGAGCTGGTGTGAGTTTCAGCACAGTGGCTGATCTGAGGCAGTTATATCTCTCCATAAGTCTAAATTAGCATAGGTCCAATATAAACATGGTTTTAGAGTTCAAGAAAAACAAAGAACAGTAAATATTATATATTCTTGACATTTGCATGTAGATGTCTTTACTCCCCCTCTGGAACTAAGGTAAGTTTTCATAGAAATTTCTCAAAGATGCTTTTATGGCCCATTTTGCTTTCTCTGAGAGCCTACTTTCAGATATTCTTCTTATAATACATACAAGATAAACCATTAATAAAAACAAAAAAAAAAAACAGAAAATTTATCTTTAAAACTCATTGAACCTTACTTCTAGCTCTGACAATCAACAAAACTGGATCTATTGACTGTATTTAATACAGCTGCTTTAAATCAGGGAGACTATGGAGATAAAGGTGATCTAGGGAGCAAAGGTGCCAAAGGAGAGATTGGAGACCCAGGACCTCCAGGGCCAAAGGTAAGACACATTTTCATGTTACTGAAATTTGCACAGTAGAAACTAGACAAATTTGGCTTTTGTTAATTATCTCACTCTACACATTTTCAGGGAATTGGGGGAAGAAAAGGTGAACCTGGTCTTTTGGTAAGTAGGTAAATAAATTATTTGAAGCAATAGTAGTTTGTCTGGGAAAAATATTTAAAGGTTATGTGATCTTACACAAGGCTCTTTATGAGATATTGCATTGACTGCATTTTTGTAAATAAATAAATATTTCAGCATTCTTAACACTAGAACACACAACAAATTAATAGTCTTTTTCAGAGAGAAGATGTTATCAGACTTATCAACGAAATACATGGTAAGCATTCCAGTATGGAAAAAAAGTAGTTTTGATAAAATACAGTGAATTTATATTGACTGAATGGATTTTTCCTCTGCATGTTTGTGTGTCAGGATACCATTGATATGAAAACAATGCTCACTATGTTGCCAGAGCTATACCTGAAGTAATTTGGTCCAGCTCTGTTTCTGTAATCAGTACCAGTAACTAGAAATTAATTCATTAACTGAGTTTTAACTGACTGTAAATCTGATGTATGAGCTCAATGCATGTCTTGAAGGTGGTTTCTCATGAAATGTCTGAAATGGGTATTTTCTAGGTTGTGGTATCAAATGTAGAGTAATACCACTGGAACTAGTATTCGTCGTTGACAGTTCAGAAAGTGTTGGACCAGATAACTTCAGTATTATCAAAACCTTTATGAAAACATTAATTGACAAGGTTTCAGCCAACCACGCTACAACCCCAGCCACAAAGTGGACCTGGTGTCTTCTCTGAAGCAATACACAAGCAAAGAATACCTGAAATCAGCTGTTGACAAGATGCCCTACTTAGGAGAAGGCACATACACAGCTTCTGCTATCCAAGAAAGCCGTTCGCTTATTCCAGGCAGCGCGCCCGGCAGTAAGGAAGGTGGCTGTTGTAATAACGGATGGACAAGCGGACAGTCATGATAAAGTATGACTGGATGCTGTAGTAAGAGAGGCCCGTGCCACAAATATTGAGATTTTTGTTATTGGGATTGTTCAAAGGACTGATCCTCATTATGATCATTTCCTGAAAGAAATGCCGTTCGTCGCAACAGACCCTGATGAAGAACATGTTTACCAGATAGATGACTTCATAACACTTTCAGGTAAAAGAAACTATTTCATTAAGAGGAAACTAGAAATAAGCATGTAAGGGAGTTTGGCCTCTCCCATGGCCAGGCAAGGCAGCCTGCTGAATGGCAGCTTTTATTTCTCTGTTGGATAAAGCTCGCTCTTTTTTCACATCATCTTTGGCCAAATGAAACGTTTGCCAAATTTTTGCCTCTTGCAGAAACAATAAACCACAGTGAACATCAGTTTTCTAAGCCCAGGTCTTCTTTGGGATACTCCTCTTTTGTGAGAGATTGCATCAGCCTTCATTCAAAGTCCTTTTGTGCTTGGCCATAGTTTCATCCTAGAGAGATGCAGGTTTCCTTCCACCTTGACGTAACATCTCGGACTCTCTCTCTCTCTCTTTCTTTTGGGTCTTGTCAGTCTTGGAATCCCTCTACCCTCTCTTACAAGCACTCTTTCATTTTTTTGGTTTTTTTCTGAAAGCCATAGGGAAACCTATGCTTTCACCCTGATTCCAGGGAAAAAACAGTGGAACCACACACAAGGGAATGGGATATGATAGACATTGTATATTTCAATGTATGTAGCTTGAAAAAATTCTATGGCTATAGGTGAAATCAGGAGCAAATCCAGAGGAAATCTATAATGACCTGTGAAAAAAAAAGTACTTTGATCTAGACTAACTGTAGACCAGCCTATACTTTTCCTGAGCATAAACTTACTTTGCTCTGCTGAGACTGTGAATGAAGTTAAGTCTGGATTTAAGGCGTTAAGAGGAATCCAAGCTAAGCTTCTGGTTTCAGTGGGATTAAGCTTAGGGCTCTGACTCAGACTCCAGCATTCAATATAAAAATATTCCCATTCACTGGTGTTTTTTGTTTTTGCAAATAAGTAGAAAACCGTTGCCCAGATTTTTTCTTTCTTACATGTGAACATTTTCTTTCCTTCACTCTCATTTTTCATCTGTTTCTTCTTAAAATAACAACATGGCATTAAAATAAAATAATTCAGAGACCGTGTTACTTTATTACTTGTCATTTTCATTTTGACATCACTACAAAAGATGGTGTTTCACAAGTCGCTGTGATTAAAGGTTTAGGGTTAATACTGCACTAAGAGCTTGTGCTGAATCATTGTGACTTCTTTTTATTACTATTAAAAAATGGCATCAATTCATTAATCTTTTCAGCTCTTGAAAATAAACTGATCACAAAAATCTGTGAGAATGAGTCTGCAGTCTACGCCAGAAATTACAATGTTTTATCTCCATCTCCGAGTCCAGAATTTGAAATTCCCAGGGAAGATGCTAATAGCCAGTTACCTAAAAAGAGTACTTCTGAGACTGATGCGCTTCCTGCAGAAGAAATTGGTTACTCAGTGAGTAAAGAAGTAATGGTTATCAAATGTTTTTAAAATATGTGTCTTAATTTGAATTCAAATATTTTACTGTCTTTATTTCACCATTAGCCTTTTAGTATGCAAATAACATGTCATTTGACTAGACCAAAGTGTTTGGAAAAAACTTTTAAAGTTAGAGTGAACTTATTTGTTGAGAACAAACGTTTACAAAAGAAATAGGGTAATACTGCCTCTTGGTTGCAATAAATGCTAACAGTCCTTACATTTTTTGTAGGTCTTATTAATCTCAGAAGTGAGTTAAAACTCTTACATTTCTATTGAGGCAGGTGCACAGTGGATAAGACATTTATTTATGTGCAAGCTGATTGTTAGTACAATGCTTCTTGTCGTGGTCATACGCTTTCCAGGTTGTTCCCATCCATATTTCCAAGTTATCAAGCCTTTGGTGTTGGTTCACTTTCCACACTGGATTCTAGGACTCCTTATTTGTTACTCTTTGTTCTCCAGCTTTAAATTTCTCCTGACCTACACTGAGGTTCTGCCCTCCAAAACAGTGCTGCTGCACAGACTGACAGGACAGGGAGATTCTGTCTATTTAATTATCTATTTAATGCAATAGATAACATTTTCTGCAGGTGTGTATCACCTTAGTTCCCTTATTAGGTCTCCAGTATTTTTCAGCCACTGTCGCAGTATTGGGTTATGATATTTGTCACCTTTGCAGTAGATCAGCATTAACTCTTCAGGGTGTTTTTATTGCTTTGCCTAAAGTAGTCGATGACAAAAATTGAGCTTTGCTTGCCCTTACAATCAGATGGATAAACAGGTTGAAATATTTGATGTGTAAACCTCTGTAGCTGCATGCAATGGATATAGCAGACCATGATACTGGTATTAAAATATTAATTGAATACAGATTAGAGATAATTAAATATTACTGACTTACTGTAGAGGAGTCAATGGATTATCCACTATTAATCCTTGTGCTATTGTTTGTATAATACCATTCATAATTAAATAGTTCACTTTCAAAATCCAGGTTAATTTCTAAGAATAAGGGCTGCTTTGGTAGGTGTGATTGATTTAGGTTTTGGGCTTGTAATACCTCTAGAGAGGACAGGGAGATCTAGGCAGATCTATGAGACACTGAGGGTCAGCTTTGACATTCTGTATTATTAAGAAAAATAAAGTAAATCTAGATAGATGCTGACTTTATAAAGCATGTGATAAGAATCAGAAAGGATTCTTAGGTAGGTTCTTAGATATATCAGATAGGATTAGATGCTCACACACTTGGTTTTGGCTGGCTGTGGTTATAGTGAAATCTTCAAACTGTTGAATTACTATCATATATAAACACAGTCTTTTTGTAGACCTAGAGAAGAAATGCAAAATTTAAGGATTGGATGAATTGTCTGCACCTTTGCATTTTACCTAGACTGAGTTCCAGTAACTCTGAAGAGTTTTCTTAAACTGACTTTGTCAGTAGTGGCCTGTAAATGGGAAGATATTGAATAGTATCAAATTCCTTTCTGTTCTCAGTAGGTAATCAATGTCTGATTAAAGCAGTTGTTTGTAATACACTGTACTAAGAACCTTGCAAATCTTCTTGAATATACTAAAATATTAGAGAGGCAATTTTTTATATAATAGTTGCAATTTGAAGAGCAAGGTTGACTGCTTAACACTTCTATCCAGGTAAATTCTAAAATTCTAATGATTAGCAACTGGCTGTTAGCCAGAAATATGACAGATTGAAGATGTCAGATCATGCCCAATGAGTGTACTAGATGTTAAGCAGCACTGATTTATCAAAAAATTTCTTCCATTTTTTGTTTTTTTAATATTAGAGACTAAGTAGTGACTGGAATTTTTCTTAAATTGAATGAATTCAGCTTAGTGACTAAATTGAAGTCATTACTTTGCCTTTTCATATGCTCTCATTGTCAGAAAATTATGATTCCATACTGAGTAATCACTAGAAGAAGGTCCAAACTGACCTGCTGTTAGCAGTATTTTTTCACACATTGTTTAGCAAAAGTTTCCTGCATAATTTTATCTTTTTTTCCCATAGCATCTGAGCCCAGGCAGAATTTTAAGATTTTGACTCCTTTTGCAGCATAGTCCACCGCAAGCCAGATACACGGAGCCTCTGCCATCTGCTCAGGACCACACTGTGACCTCCTCTGCTCAAAGAGAATCAATACTTCCCCCAGTTTTAATGTGTCTGAAATCAGATCCCTGAGTCCAGTTGTCAATGCTTTGTTTGGTGGAACTGCTGCTGAAGATCACCAGCCAGCTGTGTTGCAAACACAGGTAGCAACAACCCAAAAAGTGAGTAATAAATACTGCCTGCAGATACTGGGTAGCAAGTCTGTACCAAAAAAACTGATGAGCAAACCCCACCCCCTCTTCCAATATAATTTAGATTTTATTACTTTTTGTATTTCTGGGTGCTCTGTCTACAGACATCACACACGGTCAGAGCCAGATGTTCAAACTCAGATGATACCCTTGTGTACCAACTGCATGCTTAGGTATTTAAATAGCAGCGTGATTCTTGCATCAGGATTTAGGCAGTCTTATTTCCAACTGATCCTGTATTTTTTTAGGCCTGTTCAGGTAAGTCATTAATGGAAATGGAATTCGGCCAGGCACTACAAGAAAGAAAAAAAAAGGGATGCTTTTCTTACTGAAGGAGGCACTTCTAAGATAACACAACTTATCCCCAGAATCCAAGCTAACTTTTACTGATGTACTTTCAGATCCAAGGTGCTTGGAACCTATGAAACCAGGGGATTGTTGGGACTATGTGGTGAAATGGTATTATGACAAGAATAGCAATTCTTGTGGCCAGTTCTGGTATGGAGGTTGTAATGGTACCAACAATAGATTTGAAACAGAAAAAGAATGTTGAGAAACCTGTGTTGATTGATGAATAACTAAGTTGTCTCCTTCAGGTCCTCCCTCAATCACCTCTTTTCCCCCTTCTGTTTTATTTTACATTAATCAAAATTCAGTTTTCCTTTTCAACTCACAGCCTATGCAGTCAATATCACAAGGCCCTTCTGCAATTTCTTACAGTCAGTCCTTTTCTTTACAACTTTACTACTGCTACTTAACTACTTTAGAGGAACACAACTCCAACTTTGTCACCTCCGTATTTTCTCTATTCTCTAGATCTTTTATTATTTTTTTGAGTAGGACAGACCATGGCATCCATCCTTCAGTGACATCTCTCCACTGACCATTTATCCCCTTTTTTTGTTTTATTCTTTTCACAACTTACAAGTTACAAGACTGTCCCTCTCAAATCAGTACAATTTTCCTTTGGGGAGGGACCTTACATTTTGGAAATCCAGTCAGACTATGCTGACTATCTCGGATCCATAAGCTTAGTGAGTGAGGAATGGCCTTCAGAGAGGTTACTTATCAGTAGTGCATAACTGCCTTTACAAAAGCCGTATGTCTCATCCCCAATAACTTGCAATAAATACTCTACTTCAACTTTCAGTACAGGAAAATTTTATTGAACTTTACAGGAAAATTAAACGATTTCTTATTTATTCTAGAAATTACTTCTGTTGGGAACTTTTGAAGCTGGAAGTTCATGTGTACTGAGGAAGAACTGACTCAGAAGAATCTAAAATTATGTGTTAGCATGAAATTATTACTGCTGTGCTTTATTGCTTTCCCCACTATGGTCTGCACATTAACCAGATTCCTGTATATGTATGTTATCTGCAACACCATAGCAATAACTTGCAATCACACATACAGACACAGAGGGAGATACCTTTTCCCTCCAAATTTACAGTAACTTGATACTACTGCACATGGCAATAATGAGATTCTGTTTTTAGGATTAAAATGTCAAAAGTGTTTACACTTAGTTTTTAATGACAGAGGTCTCTTAGTCTCATGGAAGAATAAAATATGCTCTTGTTTTGAACAATAGTAAGTGGTTCCTGAAATCAGCACTCTTAATACAGCATTTAGAGACATAAATGAAGATTTCCATTAATTAAAGTTCCTCTTTGGAATGTAAGTAACACAGCTATAGGTAATTAGAGAGGGGTTTTGTCCATTAGTAAAGCACACTTGGATTAACATCCAAAACACACATTAAAAACAGGATTCTTCATGTCCTTTAGGCTAGTCAGTACATTTCAATTTCTCAGGGCCTCTAGGTTAAAAAAAAAAAAAGGTACTTCACTCAAATATATGCTAACAAACTAAAAAAAGGGAAAAGCACTGAAAGATGTATATTAATGTTTACTTATATCGTTTCTATTTTTAGCCATAATCCTATATGAGCACATTGTTAAAAATGAAAATGGCAAACATGATTAAAATGGGAAGTAATACCTGATAAAGAGTCAGCATCATTATCACTTCGTAAACAAAAGACTAGAATCTACACAGGCAGTATGGACAACTCTTGATATGTTTAAACAGTTCCTTGCACAATTTGTAAACAAATGGCAGGATGTACCTTGCAAAATGAACTTGTTTGCAGCAAATAGGATGCAAACCTAATTCTGTGGAAAGCTGTGCTTGAAGCAGAGTTTAAAAGTTTTTAAATTTTTTTCCCCAAAAATCTGGCCTTTTTAAATAAGTTTCAAGTTAGAAATGAAATAAACTGAGAGCAGCCCCAGAAAACATCCTGTTCTTATACTCAGAACTGTAATGATGGTAATATACTAACATGATGATCACTCAAAAAACCTCCAAGGGCACAATTAATTTCTGTGTGACATGGAATAGTAAAACTGAAAGATATTACCTTGTGCTATGCATACTATGAAGATCTCCTTAATACTACCAGGAACATTGTACATTTAGCTGCACCTGGAAACTCACAGCAGCAAAGCTCACCAGAATTGCAAGAAAGCCTAGGAATCCACAAGATCTTTCAAATCTGTTTTAATCTTGTGTGCTCGGGCAGTTGCTTGAGGGATGGGATTAGCTGTGTGTTCAGCTCCAGATCTCCAGACGAATAATTACATCTGTCTAAGAAATACTGGGGATAATGAGTTTGGGAATAAATGTGAAGATGTAGGTTATGGGTTTGCAATATCTTCTATAATGTTTAGTGAAAACATTTCTGGCAAAGCTGACAAGCTTTAGTAAGTACAAAGAGTGACATCATTTGTTACTTAACAAGGTTATAAAACAACCAGTTACTCTTTAACATGCATACAAGGTCTCATTTTAATGCAGTTAAACCAGTGTTATACAAAAGACCACTGCTTTGTTTTCCACTTTCCTGTAGAGTTGACTAAACCTTTTGTAGCAAAGAGGGAAAAGTGAAGGCTTTAAGGTTATTTTATAAGTTGTATGCTGTTCAAATCAGATAATCCTGAAATGAGCATCTTTTTCTGTTCAGATCTTTCTGTGTATCTCCAGACTGCAAACTCTGAATGTATGCTCTGATATTTAGTAAACCATGGAAAAGCACATAAGACCCTCCTGAAAGGACTCTTCTCTAAATCTGCATCAGCAGTGACTGGCAGCATTGGCTCCCGTGTCTCCTCACCCAGCTCTGCTTTCTCAAGGGTGTCGTGGCGCAATAAACCAGGAGAGGGCCCTGCTTGCCAAACATCCACTTTTATTCCCGACCAGTGTAAAATCATACAAGATCATTGCTGAGAGTGTTAGCAGTTTTCACTGGTAAACAAACCCTTTATTTTTCTCATGGGCAAATTTTAAAAGCAAGAATAGTTTAATCATTAAATCCTTAAATCTTCTGCTAGACCAGGCCAAATGCTATAAACCATAAAAGCTAAGAGTAGTGACTAACAGAGACTTTTCTATAGAACTGATCATTACTAGATAAATTCTTTTTTTGACATCCTTAGTTCTAAGAGTTCAGATAAAGATTCAGAAAATTAACAGGAAAATAGTGCTCCATTTGCTCAACATAGAACAGCAGCAGCTTTTCACTTTGAGAAGCTCTACCAGTCTCTTGTTAACAACTATCAAATGGAATTCATCTTTTGCCTTAACCCTTTGTTCAGTCACTGCCCATGCCTAGGGCTCATTCAGACACTAGTAATGCTGCCTCTGCATTGACCATCCCGCTGTCTGCACTCCTCTGTTTCTTTCACATCTTCAAATTTCCTCTCTTACCCTAAATTGACTGAAGATAGGCAACATTTCCTACACTGCAGTTTTCAACATCCTTGGAAAACTGATTAACATGTTTCCTCATTTGGAAGTTGCCATCAAAGACATTCCTTGGAGGGAAAAACAGAAATAAGAAGAAAAAGAAATAAGAAGAAAAAGAAAGAAGAAGAAAAGACTAAGAAAAATAAATTTAAAAGAAGATGCTATTGATAGCATGGCTGAGACCAACATCCACATTTGTAAGGAAACATTTTATGGACAGTATAGATTTATAGATTTTTTCTTGAGACTGCCTTAAATATAAGAGTCTTTACTTCCAGGGGTATTATTATATCTTTTCATGGGACTGAATTAGTTCTAAGCTTCAGGGATAAATGAAACTCAAATTTTGAGCCAAATGCTACTGAAGTGTGACATTTTTTTCCCTAACCAGTAGTTTGTAGAAATTCAGCCAAATGGGTAAGGCTCTAAAACATAATCCATAAAGGGTTTCTATTTTGGCTTTCTAATGTATGTAAGAGCAATTTGTAAGACAAAAGAAGGAGAGCCCATTCTCCCACAATCCCTGCTTTTAGCAGCTGTAACCTCCCTACATGTGGACAGGGAGGGAGGAGATTTTTTGCATTTTATTGGTTTGGCAAAAGGAATCACCAACATCTGGCATGGTTAACCCTGGGACACAAAGAAAACCATTTCTTATTATAAAAATAGTGGTGAATAAGTGCTTTGACAAGAATAAATCTGGCAAGCACAAGCTCAACATGTGAGTAAAACCCCCAAAGAGTTTTGGATCAGCTTTAAAATAACTCCACTAAGCCCAAATGCAGCTGGAATTGTTTCGACTGGTGCTCCTGTCTCAGCAGCTTAAAGCTTTCAGGACAGTTAAAAAAACCTGCCAGAGCAGTAAATAAATGATCAATAAATCAGAAAGGCCTCCAGGATGTACCTTCAGTACCAGGGGCTGGGAAGAGGGGCTGCAGGGGAGAGAGATGCTCAGCACTGGAAAGCATGAATTCAGAGAAGGATTTCAGGGATTTTGTGGCCTAGTTGCTGCCTGCTGGCCCTGGGGTGCCTTGGGCTGGCTGAGCACACAGGCATGGCTGTGGAGATTGAGGCTGGGGACAGATTTTTCCATGGAAAGCAAATAGCTAGTAATTCTTCTGAATTATATTCGTGACGTAATTGGTAATTTCAGCTACTTCTTACTTCATTCAGGGCAACTCCCTAGTACATCATGTTTTCTCAAAGGATAGTTTCTATCAGTCTTAACTACACTGTAAATTAATAGGTAAGATATATTTCTGCTGACCAGAGAGGCAGTATTCTCCAATTAATTAACACATAATGAGATTCACATATAAAATCTGGGTCTGAAAATTAATATTTTCGTTTCAAGCTCCCTCAGAGAACTATGATTGGGATATTTTTAGTCTGCATACCACGTAACTGAACAGATCATAAGTGACTAGAGGCAAAGGCTGCCAAAATACACAGTATCTGTAATAACTGGGAAGTATACAGATGAGGGCAGTGCTGGAGGCAGCACGGCGTTCTTCCTGAAGGGAATAATCATGTTTGCAAGTAGAAATCTTCTGTTCTTTTTCCATATGAACTGTTCAATATAGTCAATCAAAAGTCACAGTACCCGCTGGACATTCTAGAGGATAATGTGCATGTGTCTGAGTGAAAACCATCCTTTGAGCAGAGTTGTTGAGAATTTAGCAGTCATATGTCAGGCTTTTTTAAAGATTTTTTTACACTCTCAGTGGTGTCTGATCTGTTTACAGTTCATAAGCTGGTTGAAGCCTTCCTTTTTAAGAGGAGAAAAACATCCAACAAAAGTTCCCCTAAATAAGTTAAAGGACACATCAGTAATTTAGGTTATCATGGAGTAAGGATGTTGTACTTGTCCTCAAGTCAAGCATAACAGAACTTGTCATGCCAGCAAGAAGATATCCCAGCATCTTAAATGATGCAGCTGCAGTACAGGGTCCCAGGGATCACAGTGTTATCCTGCAGTGCCACCAGGAGGAAAAGAACAAAGTGCCTCTATAAAATAAACAGCAAGACATCAACAGGTTTTTAAAAGGAATATCGAAGGAACAACTTCCAAAACTCAACTCAGCAGCAGACGCTGCTTAAATTACCTCTTAATTCATCTCACAACTTACATTTTCTACTGGGCACTGTAGCAGTTCCTCGGTCTCTTTGTCAAATTCTTAAATTGTCTTACAACTGGCTTAACCTGAACATTGTGTAAACAGGATGTTCCACAAACCAGATTCTGAGCATTGCACGGTCAAGGTATTTACACCAAGCAGGAACACAGCTGTAAAAAGAGCCTGAATGCGCTGTACCATAGTATGAAAGCCAAAGATACCCTATCATCACACTGTGAAACCCCACTTCATCGACAACGGTTGCAATACTGCTGAATCTAGCAAATCAAGAAAAAATCTAACAATCAGTCTATCGCCGTGTGGGTGTTCAATGGGGAAGCTGCTGCTTATTCCAGGGGGTGCCCGTCTCGAGGAGACCCCCGGCGGTGCTTCTCTGGCACCTCGCATGCCAGCCCCCTCACCCGTGCGATAGAATACACGCAGCCACTCTCACACTGAGCCGGCCGGGCTCAGGCGACGCTAGAGGCAAATGAGAAAGAGGCGGCCCCCCGTGCAGGGCATCGAGGTTTATTCCGATTCCCCAATGAGTCCAGACGAGAAGGGGTTCACTTCCGTTCCACACACACTTTTCAGGGGTAGAGGAGGGAGGCAGGGCATACAGGAACGACCAGTGGGAATACAGAGGGGGCCAGGTCACTTCCAATTAAGGGATACAAGGGGATGGCTGGCTGCTTGCCAATCACAGACCCGAACTCCCCAGGGTCACATGATCGATGGAGGAGGCTTGTCTCACTGAGAACAGGTATACCTTTAAGTTCTGAAGTTTTTCCACCAGCTTTTGTTTATATCTGGGCTTTTAGGCCCCTCAGCCTCAGCTGCTGCTCGTGCAGACGATGCAGCATCAGTCAATAAATAAATAAAAAGTGAAGGGCTCCAGAGCTCATGAGCTGGTGTCCAAGGCGGTGCAGGAGTAAAGATTTCAGTCTCTGCTTTTGGATTGTGCCTCGATACACCCAGCATGATTCCTCCTGGATACAAGCTGGAGCACAGGCTGTCCCTGCCCCTCCAGTCAGCTCAAACTAGCAATGTACCAACACGCTCATTCTCTGCAAAGCTTTCTGACGTTACAGCCCTCAGAACAAGGCTTCATTCAGAACACCATTTCACTAAACTCTTCTTTCTTTTTTCTTTTTAACTGGTATATTTTGCACTGGGAAATTTTTTTACTTTTATTTATCTTAGACTTGTTTCTGTAGCATCCTGTTCTGTAATGGGAGCCCCCTCCAGCACAGCCTGTTCATCACATAGCTACAATGGGAGAGGGCAACATTAAAATCAGATCTAGAAGTTATTTGTGAGATAAAATTAATTCAAACAGTCGCATCAGGATCATCCTCACCCTCAGGTGTATGTTGACTTTTCACACTGGTGACATGCTAGTAGCACTCCTTGGTCTCCAACTTCCTCATGAGGGAAAAAGAAGGGGCAGACACTGATCTTCTCTGTGGTGACCAGTGATGGAACACGAGGGAGTGGCCTGAAGTTGTGTTGGGGAGGTTTAAGTTAGATATTAGGAAAAGGTTCTTCACCCAAAGGGTGGTTGGGCACTGGAACAGGCTCCCCAGCAAAGTGGTTACAGCACCAAGGCTAACAGAGTTCAAGAAGTGTTTGGACAATGCTCTCAGGCTCATGGTGTGACTCTTGGGGCTGGTTCTGTGCAGGACCAGGAGCTGGACTTTGATCCTTTTGGATCCCTGCCAGCTCAGGATATTCTATGGATCCATGATCTCCACCTCCTCTCAGGCAGCTAGTTATTTGCTAGCTACCATAGGGTAGCAAGCATTTGTTTGAACAGGAGGGAGTCCTCCTGTGGGTCTCAAATGTACAGTTTTTGGATACTGGCTGTGTTTCTTTAACTGTTTTCTTTAACCAGCTTGCTTCCTGCTCTAATACTGAGCAGATGTATTTGTGAAACAGCAGTGAAATGCTAAATATCAGCATAATGCTGAACTGAACATCAAGGGAAAGTATTTCCTGCCTTGTTGCATTTGTTTCCTGTTCTTTATGCATGTGCTTTTTAAGTATTACAACAAGTAATTCATAAGCACTGGGCTTAAGCTATGCACAGGTGCTACAGACAGCACAGGCCCCACTTTATGACTTCCAAGTAGGAAAAACATTTTGGATCCTGTTTTCACATTGCCTATAACTGTTTTTTATGTCATTTCTAACAGCAGATACCTGCTGGCTGTCAGAGATTAGAAGCTTTTTTAACAGAAAAAGGAACTGTGCCCATACCAGGGTTAACCTTCTAGCTCTACCTGCCAAGGAAATGCAAGCTCATTATTCAGCAAGCAATAGGCACGGTGATTGTACAGGGACAGAGAGAGAAGGGGACCTTTGGACCCATAAACCCCAGTGTGCATTAACCAGGACACAATACTGGAAGGAGGGCAAACTCATAGTCATGCAATCTAGCAGACAATTCGTTCCTCACATGATGGAAATAGCAGAGACACAAAAGGTAGTTTAACCGCCCTTCTATAAAATGGGACTATAAAGACATGTTTTGTGTAGTGCTACTCAGAATGATAAGCAGAACTTTCGCAATACCACTGTTCCTCTGGAAGGAAAGGGAGAACATGAAGAGTCATAAAGGGCGAGATGGGCATGATCCAGCTCTGCTGGTGCTCAGGCAGGGGCTCTCTGTCCTGCAGAAGGGAGCTGAATGCAAAGCAGCAGCAGGGACCAACAAGACATGGAGGAGTTGAAGGTAAAACATGCAGGTGCAAAACATGTGCAAAGCTTACATTTTCAGGATTGTAGGATAATTCAGATAGGAAAAGACCATGGAAACCATCCAGTCCATTCAGGATTCCCTCTCAAAGGAGAGTCAGCTACAAGGTCAGATTGCATTACTAAAGCTTCTATACTCCTGCATACAGGCAAATACCCTAGGAAAGTAAATCTCATCCTCAAACCTGACCCTCTTGAACAGTCCAAAGCTCTCAAGAGCAGTCAGGGGAGAGGTCAGGCAGGTATTAAATACAGAATGTGCTGACTGGCAGCAGGAAGTAAGAAGCACTGCAGCTGTATGCAGAAAACCCACTGTGAAGGTGTTCCCTTGATGAGGTGCTCCTGCCGAAACATTTTGGAGTTCAGCCATCCAGGCACATTACAAAAGTGTAAAATCAAAAGGGATTGTCCTCTCTTCAGTCATGTTAGAATCTCTCCACTACTGACTGATAACTAGCATGGGACATGCACATTCCTCATGCCAGCATTTTCTTACCTTATGCTCATCTTAGAGACGATACTCCTACATACACAATTATATATTTAAAGTCAAAGGTCTAGTTGGTCCAGCTGAACATGTGTAATTAACCTTTGTTTAACTGCAAAAGCCATAGGAAACCTGCTAAAGTTTTTGGTTCATTTATAAGCTGCAATAGCTTTCTCAGTCTCTCCTGGGCCCAGACATCTAGGCCACAAATATGTTTGGCTAATAGGACACAGCAAATTTTTTCCAACCGTGCTTTCATGGGTTTTTTTCATACTGTTAAACATTTGTAATAGTTTCCTCATTTTGCCCTGATGTCAGGAATAAAATTCCTAGATGCTGCATGTAAGAGAAAGTCATGCTCCCTCCACCTCTTTGAGGCTCACAAGGACAGAGTTCAGGGTGGCAGCTCACCACCAGTACCTGTGGATCTTTTAGAAAGCTTTTGCTTTTATAATATACGTAAAACCTACAACTCTGACTCACAGAACAAAACAAACTAAAAATAATTCAGCAACACTGAAACTTTTTGCTGCAGGACTGACCAGTGTGGCAAAGATCAGATGAAACCAGAGTGCCACCACACATCTGTAAGGCTCTGGTTCTCAGCTGGTATTGCTGACACTCCTTGAACCAGAAGTGCTGGCCAGCGCATGGACTGGCACAACTGGGAATTTTCTGCAATTACAATAGGTTTATATGAAATAATCAAGGCTCTGTGAATCTAACTTATTTGCCTGGAGAAAGTACTAGTAGTTGTACAATTACTAAGGAGACTCAAATGCTATTTTTGTATAGTTTTAAAGCAAGAAGACAGAGCTGATGCATGAGACTTCTCCTACTGGGAACAGTATGAATTTGTGAATATTCAGATCTACATTGGATAAGACAACTTCTATGTTTGATAAGACAATTTCTGCATTTAGACATCATGATGCTTACGCAAAAAGAAGACATGTCCAGTGCCTATTTGGGAAGTACTGAATGTGTCTGAACAAGATATATGAAATGCAGCTCTGGAAGCTGGCAAAGATAAAGCACATAGAGCCCAAGCTGGCTGACAGGGAAATAGTTTAAAAGCAGGATGCTGTTGATTAGACTGACAAATTATGTTCTAATCTGGGTAAACAGACACCGCCCATTCTCTGAAAAAAAACCTGAGTAACATTGAACAGGAATAGGAACAAAGGTTTCATTGTCCCCAGGGAAGAACTGCCAGCTTCTGAACAGCAGAGTTTGTTTTTCTAAATGGTGTTTGAAAATTTGGTTTAGACATGATTACCCTACCTGTCCCTGAAACACTAACCATATTTCAGCTATAATTTCAACAGAGCCTACAGTGGAATATGTGAAACCTGCTGTTTTCGATGGTAAATGTTCAAATGCTGGTGAAACACTCTCCTGTGCTGGGAAAAATTTCAGATCCTCAGGTGTGATTTTCATTTGATTTAGGATTAATCCCTGCAGAGTGGTCATCTGGATCACAAATCTAGGAAGGATATAGGCTCCAGTTTACAGCCACATCCTCCACTTGAGAAATAGTCAGACAACAGACATTTAACAGTACTCCCACATTTAGAGTAACTAGACTGAATAAAACACTCATTTAAAAAATTAATTAAGACAAATATCTATTTGTTTTCATTTCTGCCAAGCACTCACTTGGCCTTAAGTTAACATTTGTGTTAAAGCTTATGCTCTCCATCTCCAGGGGCAGGAAGCAGGAAGACAGCATTTAATAACACAACATTTGGGTGATTCCCAGTTAAGAACTCGTGTGGGAAAGTGAAAGAAAAAACCCAACAAAAATCACAGTCCAAGGCTTTAAAGCTGCAGAGTACATGCAGATTCATTCCTAAGTCTTTTTTATCAGTTCTCAGACAGAAGAGGAAGAGTCAAAACCTTGACTCCCTGAGACCATGCAGGATCCAGATCTGTTGGGGAACACTGAAAGCATAGGGTGGAACTGGGAAGTAGCAGCACCAGAAGGCTGATTTGGTTCTTTAAGTAATTGAAGCTATTGACAAAGCTCCTTTTCTTGCAGTCAGTTAAAATTTTATCCTAGAAGGGGAAAGGAATGAGAAGGTGGCAAGGAGTTGCTGGAAGCCAGGTTAGAAATTCAAAGAAGCAAACCAGCCTTTTTGACTTCAAGATGCCAAAGTGGTGGGTTCACAGACATCACAGCGTGATTTTGTACAACTGGAGAACAGTACTGCAAACTTACATAGCTGCTCAAGTAAAACAGAGTTTAAATGAAAAGAAATAAGCAAGCTGCTCGCATTAACTTTTTGTTTAATAAACATTCCTGTGAAACTCCCATCTCTATTCAGATATGAATCTGAAACTCTATTGCCACAGTCATCTTTGTAAAAGACTGTTCACCTGTGTGCAAAAGTGAAATACAAGATAGTGACCTCAGCAACACTCAGAAGCCACTTGGAAAGCTCACATTCCTTTTCAGACAAGATTGCTACAAATAATTCCCTCTTCTTCAAGGAAAAGATTTTTCATGCTTCTTTAGCACAGTTGGCTGCTGGAGTCTCGAGCCAGTCCACCTATCCATCCTACCAAACTGAGAAGTATTTTAGCACTAAATGATAAAAACTGGTTCCAACTCTTGCTCTGGAAGTGATTGGCTTTAGGCTGACTTAAAACCTGTTGTAAGCCAGTAAGTTTACTGCAGACAGGTCTGTCTGTGCGATCATACATGGTCTTCAGCTCCAGCTGGTACCATGTACTCTTCAAACAGCACTTTGCAGATCAGATGGTGGAACTATGGACAGAAAAAGGAAACTAAAAAGAAGGGGAAAAGATGGGAAGGTTTAAAAGACATATCACACCTCCAAAGAAGGGAACACCTTAGCTATGGCAAAAGGATTGACACTTTCTTATCCCCACAGGTGTGTAACACAGAACTGGAAGACGCTTTGGTCAGTACAGTGCAGGCTCCAGCACCCGAGGCTTCAGCCTCCCTAAATAAAGCAAAGCTTACAGAAGAGCATTTCTGGGAGAGGAAGGAAAAAAGGGACTCTACTTGTCTTGTAGTTTTGCAACAAAGGAGGAATGTTATACACAACAGAACAGGGGGATGAAGAAGTCTGAAAAGAAGAGTTAAAAGGAGAGTGTGAGGGTCACAGCTCAAAACCACATCGGGTACACATTCCAGTGTTAACAAAACATACACAGAATTAGCCTCCCTGCAACGTTCTTTTTACTAACCAGTGACAAGAGCACCTTTACAGTTTATTTTTACTGGCATTTTAAGAAGTCTTGCAGGACTATATATTAGAAAGCCGGAAAAATGAAGATCTCAGGCTACATTTCTGAATTAAATAACCACTTTTCCTTTAAAAATGCCAAATATCACCCTAACCTAGAAGTGAGATCCCACGATCCATCTGTTTTCCCAAGTCTGTGTTAAATTTCTTTACATGTAGAACAATTAAAATGTTCACTGCAGAGCTCTGATTTTCTCACTTACTCCTCATATTGTCAGAAAAATCTCCTCACCACTGAATTTCAAGAATTCATGGAAGGGCTTAATTAAGGTGAAACATTGTCAGAAAGGAAGAAAGGCTGCTAAACATTCAGGAGCAAGAGCTGGAATGAGCAATACACAGGCTTATCTTCCTTGCAGCTTAGACCAAACTTAGCAGTTCCTGGGTGTAAAATGTTTACGTATTTTTTAGTTGGCACTAGTGCCCAGGGAAGAGCTCTAGGAAAATTCCCTTGAGCCAGTGAAGCTTTCTGTGAGCTGGCTACAAGAGCTTACCGTCATTTATGGACACGTCACTGTGCCTACAACTTCTGGTAATCAAATGGGTGAGTCTGTTATATATTAATATAAAAAAAACCTGAAAAAGCAAGCAAAGCAAACCCACACTTATGAAACAGTTTTTCTCCAGAGTAGCAGCTGTAGCTTTTGCTTTGCTCCAGCACTCGCATTGCCCTGCAATGTGCTGGATGTAGTCTGATCCTGACAGTTTGAAAGTCACAGCAGCATCACATAAAAGCATAACTTGTGCCTGAAACTTGAGAGGAGCTTTTATGGTCTGTTCAATTGGCTCTTGTTCCTTAAACATGCCATCTTTTGAGCTCAGTTAAACTGGTTGTCACTCATTTCCTGCACTTTGAAATGAAGCAGTTAATTAATCCAGGTTAATGGTATTAGCAGGGTCTATTACAGTACTTAAGGTAATGACACACAGCTGTACTGAGCATGTGCCAACACTTTGCCCAACAACCAGCGTTCCAGATGTAAAGACACCTCCCAGCTGATGAAGTGACAGCATTTTTACTACTGAATGCTGTTCTGCACAAACATCTAGGTTAGAAAGCACAACTTTTAAATCTTAACAAGAGTTTTTTTCAGAAATAAGAGGACTGAAAGAATAAATCCTTTTTTTTAAAAAAAAGTTGGTTAATTTTGGACAGTCTTGCTTTATTTTTGAGGTATCAGTTGTAGTCAGTTCACTCAGGAATCTGAAATAATAGGGAGACACCGAAGAATCAGGACAATGCAGAAACAACTGCCTGCTTCTGTGAATCTGAATTTGGTACTAGCACTTACTCATTTTACACTTCAAAAATCTACTTAGTTTTCTGGGTAGCTTGCTATTTCTTAATAGCATAAATATAGAATCACAGAATCATAGCAAGTGAGAGAAGCATTTTGAATTTCCTGTACCCACCCAAGAGAAAAAGTAAGAACATTTTTATTAGATTAAACTGTGCTGCTATGCAACACCACTAGCATGCAGGAGGGGTAAATGAAGACAGACATGAACTGTGTATGAGATAACTTATTTTATTTATTCAATTCTCAACTTAATTTTGATGCTAAAAATTGGTCAAAGGCACTTCAAAGAAGGTATTTAAGAAACAAATCCTTATGGTGACCATTCCAGACAAATCACCAACTTTTATCTGCCATTAGGAACACAACTACCTATAACTGCAAAGTGAAACATTCACAGGTTTTAAGTGGAGCACACTGTCCAGCAGCAATATTCAATTTTTTTAGACTATTGATAACATTTGTGGAGTCTTTTAAAATACAATATGGTAAAACAAAGCAAATTACACTTTTGGAGTTCCACAGAAGATTTCTTGACAGAAAAAGGACAAAACCGTCTTTCCCAGTGGTCCTGTATTGAGAAGTCTATTTTTATCTGTGCGTGCACTATCAGCATCATTAGCAGGTACAGCAGAGAAACAACCTACACTTTTCTGTCATACAAAGACAAAACACCCTGCTTGGAAAACAAAGCGTTTATAAGGTCTATCAGTTACTCACTGAAATTTATACCTCTGGAAGCATAACAGAACAAATGGCAACAGGTGAAGAAAAAGTCATTTTTAATATACACCCTCACCAAAGCAAAACAAAGAAAGTGTCCTTAAAGGCAAAAGTACTGTGAAAAGAGCTTCCACAAAATGAGAGATGGTGCAAACATCACCAGCGTGTAACCTCTTAAATAACACAAATACAGATTGCAAAAATTAATTGGGTGTGAAAGAAGATTAAATTGGTCTTTTCTGCCAACAAAGATCAATACTCTCTTCTTCAAACAAAGAATAATACTCTCCTCTGATTAAGACCAGTGATCAGAAAGTAACTTCTTGCCATTCTCAATCTTTCTGAAGTGAAACCACTTAATACAAGGTTGAAACGTTACTCTGTCACAGTAGGGGACATTACCACATCCACTGCCTAGTAATTTCAAGAAAATAGTTCAACATTTTTAGATGGGTCATTTAAATCACTAGCGTGCCAATGGAAGCTTTTAGGTTTTATAAAATTAAGAAAACTCTTTAAGAAACCAAACCAAATCACAGAGCAATAATCTGCATGGCCTAAGTAAGCCCATGTTGCTGTGCTTCAGAAAGTCTCTCCATCTGAAATACAGTCTCCTTGAGCTGCAAAAATTCTCAAACTCAATAAATACTTTCTCAAAGCACAAAGACCTGAGAGTGAAATAGCAGACTACTAATAGTAGTGTAATATTGTACATGAAAATTATACTAACTGCTCACATTCCAACCTTATCCACTGAGGCTTCTGAAGGCAGTGAGATAGAAACCAGTTATTCCAGAGGTACCAGCTCATGGTTATGGCAACACAATTCAACAGAGAACAATACGTCTCTGTTATAATCACAGAATGTAAAACCCGGTACTTTTCTAGCTTGTCTGGAAAGAAAAAAAAGTTATTTGCAGTGCTGTTTTAAAGGCAAAAGAAATAGATTCAGAGACCTATGCATAAGGACACTTTAAAACAAAGAATGGACATTTGATAAAGGCTACTCATTTCTCCAGATAGGCCACCCATTTATGACAAGGTAGTATGTCCTTAGCCTTATTCCCTTCAGAAAGGGAACTTGCTCCTTTACTTTTCCAGTCTCTCTGAGGTCCTGCACATTTTGTGGAAAAGGATATTCCTGCCTGCTCTGCTAAACCCACAAGCTCTAGCTGGGCAGCAGATAAGAACTAGAACTGCTGCTGAGAAAAGGCTTCACCCTGAGCTCAGCAGTGGCTGGTTTACCTTGTTACCCCAGCAAACAACCTGTGTGGAGCTCAAACATCTTGCTTCCTCCTGTCCATCTGAGACTTATGCTGGATGAAACTGGACAGCCAGAGACAGGATAGTCAGGATAGTAAGGAACATGAAGAGGAAATGATTTTGCTTCACAGGACAGCACAGGGCAAACATACGACACAAATCTGCAGAAAATATGCAGGATTAGTTCTGCCTGTGGTAGAAAATCTTTAAATCCCCATGGATGAACTGAAGAAGAAAGCAGAAATAAAGGAACTGTACAGTAGTTCAGCAGATCTTCTACATGGGCTGAATTTACAAAGAGATTAGGTTGGGATCTCAGTTTCATTTTGTAACTTCCTTAAGTATTCCTGAATATTTTAACTGCTTGTTTGAACAATGCCACTGGAGTTATCAATTCCATATGGATTTCACAATACGACTTGTTTGTGCTGCATGTGGGATAAACATTTAGCTCACAGAAGGAAGCACTTTTCAGCATGTTAACACCCACTGTCCTCTGGACAAGCATCCCTCTGACTACAGGAAACTGGAGACTTTTTCCTTTCTTAAACCAATGCAGTTATCATGTTCTACTTAAGTCAATTAACGTAAAATAAAGCTCGTGTCCCTATCAGTACTTCAGATGCAGTGCTGCTCATAAAGACCAACAGATTTAACCCTGCAGGAACTATTTAACCAATACTTGATAGATGCACTCGCCTACATTCAGGCAGAGAAGGTGTGTGCAGCATTTCAACACCATGAGCTGTTTCAGTAATTACCATCATGCTGCAGAGCAATGGTCAGAAAGTAAGTAATGACTTTACTGTTGGACAACAGAAAGAACTCAAATCTGTACTAGAAGTATCTTTGGAAAAAAAAAATTCCAGTACTTTATGGTAACATCATCTTCCAGGAACACCCTGAAGGACCAGCAGTAGTAAATAAGGCTGTCTGCTACCACTATGTGCCCTTTTCAAAGTAATGACTGGAGGTAATTAGGTTATGTCCAAATTCATCAATATGATGAAGGTGAAAAGTAACAAAAAGATGAAGAAACTTTTGTTCAAGTTTGGAATAAAAACACACTACATGTCATGCTTAATCCCATTCCCCATACTGCTATTTGCTCAATTTGAAAAGGAGAAGACCAGAAAGTTTTATATTAACTCTATAAAACATCTATTTGGCCTCTGAAAAAAAAACCCACCTATTTTGTCCCACACCAAGAAAGTGTTTCCAGTTAAAAGGCAGAGATACTTACGAAGTAGTGGAGAAAGTTAATGCATTTTGAGAGATTCCTGCATGCAGTCTTGCTTACCTGAATAACTATGTACTTCAGCTTCAAAAACAGTGAAAAAAGGATCATTTAACACCTTTTACTGAAAAACGTAACAAGAAGCAGATACAGAAAAAAAATTTTTTAAGTGGCAGAAAAAACTGTTCAGGAAAGTGAAATTGAGTACTTTGATGCAGTTTTAAAATAGGACACTTCTGTATCTGAAAATTTTAACCTCTAGTGAAAATTAAAGTGGAAACAAACTAATTATAATAGTGGCTGAAACCAAGTTGTTACAATGCAACTTCACTAAGATACTATTTTTCCTGGTTTATGTGGCAGGTGAGATGGAACACAGATTTCTGTTTTCAAAAGCATCTACCTTATGCTGAGAAATGCTAAGATGAATTTTTATATCCATTCAACCAAAAAGATAAGTTAATAAAAGGGAAAAAAAAATAGCCACAGGCAAATACATAAGCAGCTTGCATCACCTCAGCAATTTAAACAACAGTAACTGTTTCTGGGCTTCTCTCCAAAAGAGTATTTGTCCCCAAAAACTTCATATTGTTTTGCACAACAGAATTTAAAACTTTATAAATAATTCACAGCAGTGAATTCCATTTCTGGAACAATTCAGATTAATCTTGTGGGTGAAATTCTGCCACTCTGTTGTTAAGGCAAAGCAGACTGGAGACTCTAATTCCGTGTCTCTCCCTAACTTTTAGGGCAAGGTACACAAGTAACTTCAAGATGCTGAGAATACTTAAGAAAGCCATCATGAAGTGTTTGACTGGGCAGCATCCAATTTCTAATATTAGAACTGACTTAATGGAAAGGAAATAGCGGAGAACAGATAAAGTAACAGAAATACGGTACGATCATCTGTGAACCTGTCCACTATGGTTTTTATACAAATTCTTCCAGGTATTATTGTACCAGAGCAACCTCCAATTTCACAGCTTTACGACCCCAAATCTTCATGAGCAGGGCTGCAAAGTCACACTATCTAAAGCAGTCAGAGCCAGCACCAGACTGTTGTACACAGGGTGACAAGAAGTGCTGTCAGCTGGATTTTTGAAATAAGAATCGCCAGGAGTAATGTCAGTCCACAAGCTTCATGCACAAGTTTGAGGAGACTCTTACTCATTGTGCTGGCTTCTTTTTGGTTTTTTCAAAGTCCAGTTAGCTCTCAGAAATTTTTTGCTTTAGCTTTTGATTATCCTCCAGTGCTTCATTTTTGCTCTGCTCTTCTGCATTCTTTGACAAATCAGGATTGTACCTATACAAATACCCATATGGACGAAGATGATAAATCAAATATTCCAAATGATACATAGTCACAGAGTCAACATAGTGGAATGAAACTGCTAGATCGGAGCAGCATCCAGGACCCTGAAACACAAAACAAAGCAAAACAATCAGCAAGAATTGCAAAGCATGCCTTGGATTAAAGATTCAGGGAGAATTCAAAGAAATACTTGATTTAATGGTAAGAAATTCACTACCATCAGTCATACATATACTTCAAAATTTAATGTTAGACAAGCAAAATGTACCAGACACATGTGCCAAGACATCTTTCCAAAATAAAGCTGACAAAGTCTTTTGCTTCTGTGATCAAGCCAGTGAAAAAACTAGCTGCCCTCATTAACGTCAGAGGTTTTCTGCTTTTCCATACTTAAATTTTGATGCTGGTGTTTAAACAGCACCAAGAAGCAGCAAGCAGGCCTAAACGAGTTACATTTATATATTAAACAATACATGCCTGTTACTTATGTCAGCATCCAGACAGAATGTATAAGCAAAATGTGTGTGTGTACCTGCACCTGTGTGTGTTGACACATTATACAGTTTGGCAGTATTGTCAGTATCTAACTTTCTACTTACAGAAAGTTGTAACAAGCAACTGCAAAATTTTGTTTTAAATGTATTGATTTCATTGACATCATTAAGAGCTATAGCATCATTGTTAACACATTTGTCACAACTTATATTTTATAGCTCAAATTCAGCTTTGAGAACACTTTTCTGGAGCATAGTTTTGGGGTTTCTTTTTTCAGCAGCTTTGACTGCAGAGCTGCTAATATTTCTATTCCAACTGAAACTAAGATTAAATATTTAAAGACACCAAAGAGAACAATTGTTATATAACTGTCATTCTTTCAATACTTACTAAGTTTGATCAATATAGGTTGATTTTGATACCAGATGAAGTAGTCTCTATCCAAGCACAGGTATGACAGGACAGGATCAGATAGGCAATTTCCATTATGAATCAGTTACAGATGGAACTGTCCACAGCTCAGGCACCAATGCACTGCAGCCGTAGCTAAAGCTGCTGCCTCCTGACTCACTAAATAGAGTATCATACAGCTGGTTTAAGCTACAGGAATGCTTTAGCTGCTGAATACAAGTATAAAAATAGATTGCTGCTTTACAACGAAAAAAATCTACTGAAGAATGAGACTGTCTTTTTTTCAGCTTTAATATGTAAAAAATTCCAAATCCTGTTCTTGAATTCTTCCACCTAATGCTAATTCACACATCACATGCTCACACACATCATAAGATGCACTTGACAAAATGGATACCAGGTTCCTAAGGACTTACCTCTACAGCAGGATAGTAATTGTAATTCCAGTACCAGAATGTTTTTGGTAGGTATCCTCTGATTAAGTGATGTTCTGGAACAAAGGGATGAAAGGTTTCTCTACCACTTGTATCCCTAGAATCTCCTGCTTCCACATTGATGATCTCCATGCATTTTCCTAGTGCCAGATCTTCAATAGAAGAACTATGAGAGCATTTGTTCGTTTTAAATGCAGCAACAAATCTCTTCAGAGCTTCTTTGCTCAGAACATACCCTGCTCCTCCACTCATGTAGCCCTGCTTCACGTAAGGCTTAAACCTCCTTCCAAAGTATATTGGTTGTTCAGGACTGTATTTTGAAAGCAGCCATCTCAAATTGTCCAGTATAACATATGTATCATCATCTGCTTTCATAAACCAATCAGCATCATCAAAATAATTATCATATACATATTGAAAAGCTTTAATAGTCTTCCAGTACAGTTGGTCCCTGCCTTCTTTGGTTTCTAGGCCCACAGTTGGGAAGTCTTTATTTTCCTCAGAGCTCATAAAAAGAACTTTATTACAGCGTTGGGCCCAAGTGGCCTTAACATGCTTGGCTTTCTTTTCTAGATTTTGAGGTCCAGTCATGACCCAACACAGTATTTTCACCTTGTGATACAGTTCTTCTGCAATATTTTTATCCTCATCTAAAAAAAGAGGAAAGTTGTAAAACCATATTAGACGTGATTGCCAAACAAAGAGCAACCTCCCCCCTCCTCAGATATTCTGTTTCTAGACCAGAAAAGACATGCAGACAGAAAAGAGGCTTTTTCTTCCAAATGTACCAGTTACTGAACTCCATGCTAGATTCTGGAAGGAAACAAACAAGACTCTCAAAGACTAAAATTCTTAAACCTATTTCAATTTCACAAGATAAAGGAGAGTGTTAAGAGTCACGTCAAAATGGGTGTCTGTTCAGGCAAGTGTGGCTTTAGCAAAGCTTGACTTGTACATAAAAACTGCTCAGAGGCAACCTCTTTATGGTCTTGGAAGACTAATGAAAATTTAAAAACATAGTATTTTTGCCATTCACAATGAATACAACTTAATGATTGCAACACAGAAAGGCCAGAAAGCTAATAACCACTTTTATATATATATTCATGTTAACTAACAAAACCTAATGAATATTTCTAAAACAAGAACATATGTTTCAAGAATAAAGCCAATGGTAAACCAGAAATTAACAGATTAAATAACTTAGGATACTATGAAACTACTATTATTGTTGAACGAACATGCCTTTATTTGCCAGCAATCCAGCAGAATAAACAGTTATCTGAGGTCTGTAACAATGTTTTTCAAGCTACCAAAGCATTCATTGGTCTCAAAGAAACACTTTGACTTGATACATACAGAAAGATTTTAACTCATGCAAAAGAATATTTAATGGAGAGTGATATCTGCATAACTGGTGCTACAATATTCCTGCTTACACTTTATGCAACTATATATCAGATTTCCTTGTAACAATGTTCTACGATTACATGTGAAACACTCACAAACTCATCTTAGAAAGTTTGGAGTTTAAATACGTCTAAGTAGCAAATTACTTACTAACATCTTCAGCAAATGCATTGTAGTGCAATTTTTCTCATCGAAACTGTCTCTACTCAAATACTCTCTGTATTTGGGATTTAGAATGAGCTCATTTAATGAAATATCAAGTATAAAAGTATTCCTGAAGTATCTAAAGGGTCTACGTTCTCTGGAAAAATAAAAATCATCAGAGTGCAAGAGAATTTCTCTGACTTTGACTGCAAACAGCAGTCTGTGCCTGGACTGCTGCATAATCAGCTTGGCAAATCATGCCCACAGTGACTCCCTTTGCCCCCCTGCTCCAATTCTGTGTTTTACTAATCATACCAAAAAGCAGGTTTTTTAAAATTTTATTTTAGCTTTATCTTAGAGGCTAGATCAAAAGTTAGACGTGGTCCAAAATTAGCTTCTTAAGGCTAAAAAGCAATCCAGCCACATCTACAATGCCAGCAAAGATATCTGCTTAGCAAAACTGCCATTTGGTGTCAATAGTTCATTTGAGAAATTCCTGTTCCAAACAAGTCTGGATACAGAAGTTGGACAAACAGTTGGACTCTAAGGAAAAAAAAATTACTACTGTAATAAAAATGTCAACAAAGAAAATCACCATTCAGTAGACCTCAGGAGAAAAAAAATTATTTAGATGTAACCTGAACATGGGGAAACTGAAAGAAAATGATTCATATAAATTCTTGGCAGTGAAGAAGCAACGTTTTGCAATGCATGAAAAAGGAGGACATTTTCTAATCAGCTAGGTGTAACAAAATACCTTTATGCTGTCCAGCGTCTGCATTGAAATTCATTTGTCCTTGCAGCTGATTGTTGTCAGTATCTGCTGAGTGCTGACCATGTGGATCATTGTGAAGAACATGAGGCTGGGTCTTAACTTGTTCTTCTAGTATAATGCTAAACAGAAGATAGCAGACAAAAAATCCTATTGCTGAGCCAAAAGTGAAGGTTAGAAGGTTCATCAAAGACTTAGAAGAGGCCATCTCCTGAAGGTGAGACACTGTCAAAACCAAATGAAAAATACATTAGACTTAACATAGAAATCAAATCTAAAACTATAGGAAGAAATCAAGGATTAAATCTCTGAAAGCAGACAACTCAGTTCTAGCTCAGATTCAGCTCCCCCAGGCTTGCACAGAAATTTAAGTACAAGAGCAATGCAAATATCAATATAAAATTGTACATCCATTGATAGTGGCTGTACATAAAATGACCTATTAATTATATTTATACAACATGTAAACAAGAATATATACACTGAAGTGCAGTAGCTTTATAAAACTGTAATATATGTACACTTTTTTATTCTCTTCAGTCTACAAAACTGCACTTTAAAATGTAATACCTAAGTCTTTTATGAAGCTGAAAGATGATGATGATCAATGGCAATCTGCAAGTCAAGATACAACATGGGCACAAGATGTTCTTAAAAATCCAGCCAAACATATAATACAGGAATTCTTAACAGATGTCAATCACAAGCAGATTTTGAAAAGTTATAAATCTACTCCCAAAGTAGGACAGTTGTCCTTACACTTCCAGGAATTACTGAGGATTGACTTTCAGAAGAAAGAGTAAGATGACATCTGAATTTTCATACGGAAAGACTAATTTTTAAAAGGAAGAGAAGAAGAAAGTACATCAGCCTTAAAGCCTCCTCTACACTTCAAAAACTTTGTATTCCAGTAATAAAAACACACCTTCATATCAGCCACACCCTTGCTCCTCAGAATCGAAAGGACTTGGCCGACCATTTTTATTAAACCAAATCAGTAGCTATGCCTGCAATAAAGGGAGTTTTATACATCAAAAACAAGTGTGAATAAATTAAACACTTGAAAACAAATTTCAAGTTGTTGAGGGTTTTTCATCTTTGGAAAGAGTTGAGCTATTTTCTAATAACTCATGACTAAACTACAAAAACATTGACTGTTAAATACATATTGAATTCAAGCCAGAGCCTTACAAACAAGTCAATGATGTTCCCTCCATTAGGATCATTATTAATGACAGTGGGCAGAACCCAATTTAGTTCATTAGGGAGCCCAAAAAAGATAATTATGGACTGCACAGAGCATCGATGAAAACCATCGATCAGAGAAGAGCTGCAGCCACCAAAACAACTCATTTAGCCTACACCTCCTCCTCTCACTGGCTGTGCAGTCTATTGGAAACAGGCTGTCCTCAAGCAACTGCATGAATCACTGTGCAGCAACACACACCAAATTCCAGCTTCCTGTCTGTCCTTCTGCCTTCCTGAAGGAAAAGCAAAGCATAAAATACATGTGCATGTTGTTAGGTTGGCACTGTCAGAAATCCATCAGATTTACTGTATGCATGCAGATCAAGATCATTCGAGAGTGAAGCAGCTCTCACATGTGGTAATGCTTTTCTTTCCACACTGCTAGAAAAAGGAAAGAAAATTGAAAACACAACTTGAAGCACAAAATAAAAATCAAGAAACATACAGGGTGTACAAAACTTACATGATTATAACTGTGGTTGATAAGGAGCTGTAGTTCATTAATATGAATAAGCACATTATATAATTTTTTAATTGCACATTGTCTTCCCTCAATTCAGTACTACATCTTGGTGAAGACAAATGACTGCCTTTAGACATCACATCACAAAGTAAAAAACTGACATTTTTCATTTGACATAATCATTTGTAACCCAGGCCTTGAAAAAATTACTTGGTTTCCAGCTTTATTTCTATTGTCTTTTATGCCACTAAATTGAGAAGAAAACATGAGTATTTTGATCAGGTGCCTAAAAAAAAAGGCAAACGCCCCAAAACCTTTATCAAAAAGCCCATGCATACAAGCAGCCTATGACAATGCAAAGGCTGTACTAAGATTATCTTTTTGGTTTTGCTTTCCTCATCTATCACCACAAAGTCCCCTCAAAATTTGCAATATACGTAGGGAGATGGCCACAATAAAACAATGCCTTCCTTTGGTATATTCAAAGTGGGGAAATAGAGAAACCCATGCATGCCCACAGTGTAGCTACAACACCTTCTAGAAGAAAAGGTCTCCACTGTTCTACTTTTCAATATTAGGTGTCTCTCTGCAATACAATTTCAGTTATCTGCTCCAACAGCTGTTAAAATTACTCTTGCTTGGAGAGAAAAAAATGAAAATAACTTGAAAATAATTGCTGCTCATTAAACTATGAAATTATATACAACTGAATTCTGTAGAAAAAAATTAAATGTGCTGGAAATGCTGAAAAATGAAAAAAGTGCATTCATCACGTTGGAAATCAGAAGGTGATTTGGCAGTACTTCACACACAAAGAGGATTTCTCAGGGCAGGTAGGTAGCTGTACTTAATATTTGATACAAAATGCCTCTAGTTACAGTTTTCAATCTAAAATAATCTGCTTATCATTCTATCAATTTTATACCAACAGAATGGGTCACTATAACGTGTGGGTGTATATCTATATATTTGTAAACTCCAACAGTAAACAGGATAGAAATCTTCTTTTTTTTTATGATATCTTGATATTTCACATAAATTTAGTCTTTTAACTTGACAGCAAAAATAACTGAACACTACAGCATTACACTAGAACAAGAAAATGCCTAAAAGGAAGGTCAGTTGTCAGATGATAAACATCCTCACTCCTTCCTGATATTCTTTTCTACACACGGATTTATTCAGGGGGAAGACATGCAAAACATTTAAGGCCAGGCTGGATGAGGCTTTGAGCAACCTGATCTAATGAAAGGTGTCCCTGCTCATGCCAGAGGGTTGGACTTTAAAAGGGGTTGGATGATCTTTAAAGGTCCCTTCCAACTCAAACCATTTTGTGATGCTACAAGTCTATGACATTCAGAGAAGGAAAAGGCAAGTGCAAAACCTACCAGGTTATTAAAACATCCCCATTTTTATTCGCATTTCTATTTTTACTTCTGGAGTTTAAAAACTCACTATTTAAAAAAAACCCACCTACAACAAAATGCTAGGTTTGAATTTAATTTATGCTCCACTGCTCTGTCATGGAAGCTTAAACAAATACTGATATTTAGATAGTCATGTAGGTAGCCCTAAGCACATCAATCAAACCAATAAATATTTTCAAATTGTATCACAACGTAATAGTCATTGAAGATTTGGTTCTAAATTTAAGTTTCATGAGTCAACAATTTCTACATCTTCAAGCTTACAGAAAAACTAATTTTTCTGCATTGGGGGCTGCTGAACCTGGCAGCCCACTGATGACAAGGCTGCTGCAACTCCATGTGCTCAGATCCAGCCAGGCCAGGCTGAGGATGTATTCCCATAGCTATGCATGCAAAGATGCACATACACATGGCTGACCATACAGATCAGCACAGATAAAAACAAGTGTTCATGCAGACACAAACATGGCCTGGCCTTACGCTGCTCCTCCCCATAGCTGACCATGGCAAAGGTCTGCTGGTGGGGAATATACACCTACACACAACATGGATCCCTCTGTAACAGGTCTCAGACCCTCAACCTATTCAGGAACCAACCCTGAGTCCTCAGACTCCCCAGAGCCCTACTCTGTTGTTAAATTGATGACTCTCTGATCTCACTAGTACCTGTCCCACACCTACAGCTGCCTCAAAACCTGGCTCCCAAGCCTCTTAATCCTACTCACTAGCAACCACACACTGGCATCCTTGCCAAGCCCACACTCACGCACTCCAGTCTCCCCAGTTACGGGCACTGCAGACACACAAGCCTCTGTGGCTTACAGCCCCCACTCCAACTGTTGGGCATTTAGGCCCTCACTCACTCCAGTCCCTCCAGCTGCTGGCACACCAGACACAGAGGTCCCTACAACTTACTGTGCATCTCCAGTTGCTGGCACTTAGAGCTTAGTATGCACACGAGAATACAGCACAGAGTCTTCGCACAGCAAAACAGAAAGGCACCTTAATGAGAAAAGAGGACAGGCTGTGGCAATCTGGCCCAGGCCACAGTCAAACATACTGACCAGCCACTTGTTTCTAACTGACCAGGCCCTTTATCTTATCCTTTTATTTTCCCATACTTGTTCCTCCTCAAACCACCTTCCTTTAGTCCCCCCTTCCCAGGAGGGCCCCATAAATTTTGTACAGTCACAAGATGCTTTTCTCCTGCATCCCATATGCCCCATATTTTCTAGGCAGTTAGCCCCCTCGATCTTGTGAGCTGTTCCAGATAGCCCTCCTGGTGACTCCTCTTGCTGCATGTCACACCTGGGCAAAGGGACTGGTGGCTCCTCAGTGATGGAACCAGGGGCTTCCTCCTCCGATGAGACTACGGGAGTCCCACCTGCCCCCACTGTGCCTCTGTGCATCCCGCTGGTGAGCCCTTGAACCTGTTAATCTAAATTACTGCTCTCACTCTGCTAGTTGTTCCAATAAGGGCTTTAAGGTCTCTTCCACAAGCCAATGGAAACTTAGGGAAAAACCACACAATATGAATATACGGTAAGAATTTGGCCCCAATGCCAAAAGAAAACAACCCAATCACCTTTAGAATTAACACTTTTACACAAACTCAGACAAACTGGGACCATGTAGGGAAACACATTAAACAAAATACCAAACAAACAAACAGAAATACCCAAACCCCAAAACAACATAAGGCAAAAAAAAGAAAAAAAAAAAGCCAACTATCAAATCTGGGATTTCAAAATTCACAGAATGCAGAACGTAACTCCAATTTTAAACATGTTTATCCCAGTATCATTCCATAATCACTTTAAGATTTGATTAAGTTAAACCCACATACAGAGCTGATTCTTTCTTGTATCCCTTACTTAGGAAGCAAGGGGGAAGCTCTGAGGCCCCATGATGAAACAATGTACATGTCCTTTGAGAGCTGCATAATTAGCAATGAAATCGATCTCTACCACCATGTCCTTAACAGCCAAGCAACGCACCAGAATAATTCGATCAAAATGTAGAAAAAACGTAGTCAGCTGTACAAACGGGCCTTCTGCTCCTTAAGCCACATTTATTGCTAGACGCTTTGTATATTCATATGCTTCCGAAATGCAGCTGTATGCACAAGTTGTGCATTTGCTAATGTTGTCCGCATCTAGGATTTCTGCGAGCTGCTGCAGTTTCCTATCGACTAAGCGCATATCATATCTTTCCTCTTTAAATATCTAATGTTGTGAGCAATTCTTTGGAGAGCAACTCTTCCCATCAAAAAAATTCCTGCTTGTTCTACCAAGAAATAGAAACCATCAAAGCCAGCTACTTCGGTATAGGAGGCCAACGACTGCACTGAAACGAGACGTGTAACAATCCACAGCAGCGGTGAGCTGGAAGGAAGATTTCGCAACCTACTTCCTCATTACGAAAGCTGACATCGTCCTTCGGCAACAAGTGCCCGTGCCCAAAGCACGGCTTCCCAGACCCCTCCCAACCCAGCCCTTGCTACGGACGTCCGCCCAGGAAGTCCCCGCTGCGGGGGCGGGAGCAGCGATTCCCGGCTCCCCGGGCACCTTGCTCCGTCCGCAGGGCTCCGAGGGACTCGCGCTCTTCCAAGGAGACCCCTCCTCCGGCGCCTCTCCTTCCCAGGCGCGCAGTCGGGCACCTGCTGTCCCTGCAGCCGCGGGCACCCTTCCCGCCGCGGGGGTGACACGCCGCGCCCCGGCCGCCTCCTCCCGCCCCGTCCCCGCAGAGAGGAGGCACCTCCCGCGCCTTTTTCCGCGTCGCCCCCGCGGGAGGGACGCTGCCCCTCGAGGCCCGGCCCCCCCGCC
>VZTE01005904.1:794429-856655 GCA_013397775.1 Eulacestoma nigropectus
GCTGCGCTCCCGCCGCTGCCGGCGCGGGAGAAGCGCGGCGTCCCCGTCCGCCCCGGCCCCCCTGCGCAGCGCAGCCACGGGAATCCGCCCCTTCTTCCCCGTCCGCCGGGAGCGCGCCCACGTCGCCGGGCCAGGCCGCGAGTAGACCCCGCGTGTCCCGGCGCGCGGCGGTGGGTGAGGGCGGGCGCCCCAGGCCGAAGCCGCGGCGTGAGAGCGGTGGCCGGCCTGTCTGCCGCGCTCGATGGCTCGGCCAGGACTTCCAGGGGGTCGGGGAAAAATTGTCCCGCGGGGAAGGGGAGGGCGCGGGAGGGACTGAGGGGCGCAAAGCGGCAGCTACCCGGAGCTCCCAGCAGTCGGTAAGCGGCGCGGTGTTCCGGCGGTGCCTCCCCGGGCACGGCCAGCGGGGAAATGCCCCGGGCAGCGCTGTACACTCGCCCTTCCACCGCCTTACCTCGCTCTCGCCTGCCTGCTCCTGCCTGGAATCGGCTGTGCCAGGCGCTCAGGCCGGGCTGCGGAGCTCCGCTGCGCTCCAGCCCCTCATTTCCCTCACTTCAGCCGGTCTGGAGCCGCCGCTCTTCCAAAATACCATTAGGCAACTGCAAGGGATGTTGCTAGGATACCGAGCCCTCTGCAATCGCTCCTTATCTCCCTGTGCGAACGCTGCCTACCTTTCTTGACGTTTATCTCTCGGTGGTTTCCGTAGGAAAAAACATATATTAAATTAGAGGAATTGTAGATTTGGAAGGTGTTTTTCATTACAGTGTAACTGAAGAATAGCATTTTGCAAGCACTAGGTAGATAATAGAGCTCTGCAGTTCATAGATAGAGGGTTTGTGTTGTGGTTCAGTTTGGGTTTGCTTGGGGTTTTTTCATGTGTGTATGTGGTTGAGGGCCACTAGTGTTTCTGTAAATGGAGGTCACTGCACACACTGTTCTTGATTTTCCCTCTCTCCTTCTCCATCCTTCCTCCAGCCTGTCCATGGGTTCAGTCCAAACCATAGATTTCCCTCACGATAGCTGTAGATCTGTGTATTTTCGTTCTGTCTCCCCTCTCTCCAAAACAATAGTCACCTCAGGGGTGTGCCTTTTTGTTCTCCATTTTCATGTCTATTTTCACTTCTTTTTCTCTGGATGATGGGTCACACAGAATCACAGAACCATTTAGGCTGGAAAAGACCTCCAAGATCACTGAGTCTCACCTATGACCAAACACCACCTTGTCAACTAGACCATGGCACTAAGTGCCACATCCAGTCATTTCTTGAACACCTGCAGAGGTGGTGACTCCATACCTCCCTGGGCAGTCCATTCCAATGTTTAACAACCCTTTCCATGAAGAAATTCTTCCTGATATCCAATCTGAACCTCCCCATGTGCAGCTTGAGGCCAGCTCTTGTCCTGTTGCTCATTGCCTGGGAGAAGAGTATGGCCCTCCCCTGGCTTCAACCTCCTTTCAGGCAGCTGTAGAGAGTGATAAGGTCTCCCCTGAGCCTTTTTTCTCCGGGCTAAACGCTCCCAGCTCTCTCTGCTTCTCCTCATGACTTACTCTCCAGACTATTCATCAGCTCCATTGCTCTTCTCTGGACATGCTCCAGCACCTCAATGTCTTTCCTGAAGTGAGGGACCCACAGCTGGACCCAGCACTCTTAAGTGTGGCCTTGAGTCATTCAGGAGATGCTGGCTTTTGTACCAGTTTAGGAAGCTCCCATGTCCCACATTACTCCAGGTCACAGTTTCTCATTCCCACCCCATCCCACTCTGCTACTCACTTTAAATAAAAATTACAAGCAACTTGGTGAATAGCATCTTCTTGAACTAGTTTCATCAGAAGAAAGGGCATGCTTCTTGTAGGGCAGAAGTTTGATTGGCATTAAGAAAATCAACAATAAACAATAACAAAGACGATGGAAATTGCAAAGGCTGCAAAACAAAAAAATGTATGTGTCTGTCTTCTTGTTTCCCTTTTTTTCACCCCCACCAAATTTGGATAGAATAACTGTCCATCTCATGTCCAGTGCATGCTTTAAATTTCCAAAATAGATTAAGTGACGTTTTCAAACTGTTTTATATTACAGATAATGGAGCATGTCTGAGCTGAATACAAGACTTCTGTTTTCCCTGGTGAACTTTAAAGCCTGGTCTTGTTTCACAGGAGTTCTTCTATCAAGGACTGTGGCCCATGTATATTACATACCCATAAATTTATGCATGAAGTGCTACACTTTTTTCATACTGACATGTTCACTGAGCTGTTTCACTCTGTTAGGCTAGTTTGAAAGGGAAATTTCAGAGAGAAGGTAGAATGGGCTGTAACTTAACAAAAGCCACAGCTTGCCTATTAATATTGGTACGGAAAGTTTGCTTTAACAAATGTGAACTGGTTTGGCTATGTTGTAATGGCTGTTTAGTGTTTTATGGAGATATTTACGTGCCACATATACAAGCAGGTTTTGTTTGGTTTATTTTTTTTTCATTCAAGGAGAGATGAGCAGTCTCTCTTTCAGCTCTCTAGCAGCAATCTCTGACAGTTCAGGGTAAGGAAACAGGCCCCCCCAAGGAACTGCCTTGCATGTGTAATGGTAACAAACACTTCCACAGCTTCTGAGGAGCACTGCTTTACTTAACACACTGCCTCTGGGTGGATGGTCCAGAGAAAAGCCGTTCTCTTGTTCTGAGTCAGAAGGGGGAGCAGGCCTGGTGCTCTCTCTTGCTTCCAGGATGTGCAGATCTACTTGACCACAGTCCCTTTTTATATAAATGTATTACTGCTATGGGAGCTTCTCGTCAGCTGCTGAGAAAGCCCAGCAGTGTTTGGGGACACAGTTGCATCACAGTAATATGGCAAAGAGATCCACGCTACTTATCATCTGGCATATGTGGCTGGGAACAAAGGAAAGGGAAATTAAATTTCTGGTATTTTAATTTAAAAAAGAATCAATCATTTTGGTCTTCATATCAGTAAATACAAAGAATGAGATCTTTCCTTACGTATGAGGGCCAACCATATTCAACATAAAGACTGTTTTGAGCAGGGCAAAAGCAGAGTGGCAGGCCCTTAATCCCTCTGCTCATTACTAGGTATGTCTCTGTGAGATAATTGTCTGGGCATTTCAATGCTTACACCCTTTGGAGAGCACTCTGGAGTACAGACCTACCATAAAAGCCCAGTCACAGATCAGCTGCTGCTCTCAACTCTCCCCCATTTCCATGCTCAGGAGTCTGGAGACACAGGTTTCTAGATAGGAAAGCTCACACAAATTTAAGGCAGAAGGAAAAATGCAACAGCTGCTGTGAGGCTTTGCAATTTGGCAAGTTCCTGACTACATAGCATTTAAATATGTAATTTGGTATCTAATAAATATCTATGGTGAAACTGATTGCCTTCTGCAGATAGCTTTATACAAGCTAATGGCTGTTAAGGAATCATGTCTTCTTAATATTTTGTTTAATTTTAAATGGTCTTATATTAAGTCCATTTATGCCATTGCTTTTATGGGTCATCAGCAAGACTATAAAAATATATATTATATAAGTAATTTCCATGTATTTTGACTGAAAGCTACTTTTGTGTTTTCTTTTCACTCCTATTTGATCAGACAACCAGATTAAATTGAATGCCTCTCTTGTTTAATATTATTTATAAAAGATCTCACTAACTTGACCATTCAGATTTAGCAAGGCCATTATTCTCTTAAGAACCTGTTACCCATTCTGTGCCCACTTAAGAACCCATAAATTGTAGTTGCATGCACACTGGACCAGATCAAGTTTGAGTATTACACATACCAGCCCTAATTCCTAGAACAGAACAAAGGCCTTTAGAAACGTGAATGGAGTTTCAATTTATCGCCACACCTTTGCCCACTTGACTTGGGGCAGGACGCACTAATTTGGTGCTGGGGTGTCCTGGAACAGTCAGAACAATATATGGAGCTGTAAAAGTAAATTATTTACTGTGGTAAGATTGCTGTGTGAGATAAAGTGTATTATAATATAATAAAGAAGTACGAGTGTATCACCCCACCTTCCTTTTACCCGTAAATGTTGCATATAGGTAAAACCTTATAAAATGAAGGCCTTGTTGCCCCTGTAAAGTCATGGCTCAGGCCTGTTACTTTGGCTAAGTAGAAAAGGACTGTGGAAAAGAGACACAGCTGAATTAGGGGTAGAAGAACATGCTGCATGACTGCCGCATGCTCACATTGTGGTGTACGTGGTTGGTTGAATTACGTTTGTTCTGCCTTAAAACTATGTAAACTGGTAACCAGCTAACTGCTTAAAAAGGCCGGGTTTTTGCAATAAAGGGGCTCTCCTTTGCACCTGCGTGGGGACTCTGCGTCACTTCATATCGCAGCACATAAGAACACCATCTGGCTGAAAGTCTGACATCTTGTTATGATACGGAACTTTACTCACTGTGTTTCTTGCACAAACAATAGTGGAACCACCAGGAGTGGAATAATACACATTAGTGATCAGTAAAGTTAGAAGTACTGTCTTCATTTAAGCAACTGTACAATCTTTACGCTGCTGTTCCTGCTAACCAGATCTCCTTGCAACAAATAATTGACTTAAAACAAGCCATTGTGAACTTCCAGATTAGTATTCAGTGTAGGTCAGTATTCAGCATGTGCCAAAAACTCAGGTTGTACATTTCGAATGGCAGAATAAGGAATTAATCACTGGATCTTGATAACATGGGAAATTCAAAAGAACGCTTCTAAAAAGCTTGTAGAAAAGGGAATTTGTTCATTATCAAAACAAAAAAAAATATTAAATATCTTTGTATTTTCATTGGAAATCCCAGAAAAAACGTAATAGGCTCATTCTGGAGACTCTGCAAGAAAAGCACTTGTCACAATGTTCCTATCCTCCTTGCAGACTTGCCCCAAAGCCCACTTCAAAATGCTCTGGGCTACAGCTATGTTTCTACAGATGAAACAGTGCCAGGTACCATTCTTTGACAGAAATATTTCACGATTTTTCAGTTCAAAGTAAATTGAAAGCTGTGCTGCAGCCCATCAGAATGAGATTTTCATATAATGAAACTGAGAAAACGACACTCATTTTCAGTGCTGTAGAATGTGATCGGCAGGCATGAAGGAGCACTGATGATTTAGGAATTCTGCTGGGATTCCCATGGATGGACCAAAACCTCAGCCTTGTCCATATTGCTCTTTAGAAATAACACTTGGCAAGTGTTACTCTATTACCTTGCCCAGAGATTTTCTCAAGGAAACACTACTTGGCAGGGACATAAGTCACGCCAATAAGTGTGTTAATAACTAGGCTCCCATACTTTGAATTTATTTTCTGGCCCTGATTTATTTGTAGAAATAGCCTCATAAACCTTATTTAAGTGCTTAAGAAAAATGTGTCTCTCTTTATTCTTGTTGCTGATATATTTCTGTATAGATAAGTGTTTTGCCATTTATTTTACATATACACTGTCACGGTTTGAAGCTGGCCAAGTGCCAGGCACCCACTAAAAACTATTCACTCATTTTCCCCTGCTACAGTCAAGCAGAAGAAGGGAAACTAAAACTTCATTTTCATGAGTTGACATAAGGATTATTGAAAAAAAACCTTTAAGACAAAACAGGTTCAAAACTTGAACAGTATAAAGAAGATTTATTATTAAGAGAATTAAAAGTAAAAAGGATAATGATAACCAAAGTGAACTTTCAGAACACCTTTCTTTCCCAGTCCCTTCCTCTTTCCACCAACCCGCAAGGAAACAAAACATGGGGTTTTGGTCAGTATTTCACTTCTGAAGTCTTCCTTTAGTATGCTTAAGGAAAAGATTTTCTTCTGCTGTGCCATGGGATCCTTCCCACAGGAGATAGTTCTCTGCAAAGTTTTCTAGCGTGGTTTTAACTTCCACAAGCAGCAGTCCTGCCTAAATCTACTGCAATGTGAATCCCTCCCAGAGGCCAAGCAGTCTTCCCACAACTGCCTAGCGTGGGTCATTTTAGTTCATGAGGTTTAGTCTTTTAAGGATGAGCTGTTCTAGTTCGGAAGTGAAGGCTCTCTTCCTCTAAAAGCAAAGGTCATCTCTCTCGGTTCAAGTTCCTCACTAGATTCCAGCTCTTCAGCATCCATGCGCTCTAGCGTGAGTACTCTTCTTCATGGGCTGCGCGTGGATCCCTGCACCCCTCCATGCACTTCATAAATTATAGGGAAACAGTTTGTTGTATTGTAGTCCTCATCACGACTTGCAGGACAGTCTCAGCTCTGGCGCTTGGAGCACCTCCTCCCTCTCCTTTTTTCACCGACTTCGGTGCTGCCATGTTGGTTTTCCTCATGTGTCCTCACTTTTCCTTTTTCTCTGACTTGGAAGAAAATTGGTGTCTGTAAGTTGCAACTGAGAGGTTGATCTCATCTGGGCTCCCCATCATGGAATTGCTCGCCATGTCTCTCGCGTCTGGCCACGTGGTCCCTGCCGGCACCGCATGGCCGGCCCTGGCACCGCGGTCCTTGCCGGCACCCGAGGGCCCGGGCCACGCGGTCCTTGCCGGCACCCGAGGGCCCGGGCCACGCGGTCCCGGCCTCGGGAAGGGCTCCAGCCGTGTGGTCCCAGCCTCAGGAAGGGCCCCGGCTGCACAGTCCCGGCCTCGGGAAGGGCCCCAGCCACACAGTCCTGGCCTTGGTAAGGGCCCCGCCAGGATGCATCTCGGCGGCCACCTCACCACCCCTCGGGAGAAGAAAAGAGAGAGCTTCCTGTGCTTTTTCCATTCTTAAATATGTCATCACAGAGGCGTTACCAACTTGTCTAATTGGGCCAGTAACCTGCCCATCGTCAGAGCCTTCAGCGATTGGTTCTGTGCCAGACATAGAAGTTTCGAGCAGCTTTTCTCCCGCTCCCACTAAAAACCAGGCTGTCTTAAACCAAGACATGCACACAACTTAAAAGTCAGCCAGGACAAGTGCAGATATTTTATCTGACAAATCCTACAATGAAACAAAATAATACATTCTCTAATAATAAATACTCTAATAAGATAGATAAATTTCAGAACAGATTGAGGAGTAGCCAACTCTTGTGGATATATCCTTTCATTTGCCTGGCTGGTACCCGGCAAAAGCAAAGAGGTTCTGAGGGTTGCTGTCAACTAAAACAAGATTCAAAGGAATGCTGCTATAAAGTATAATTCTTATATAATTGTATTTCTATGAGAATTGATAGAAGATTTTAGTTGGCTCTGGTTTCTTTTTTTGGGAAATCTTCATAAAAATGTTGGCATTAATACTGGAAAACACATTCTTATCTGGCATCTGCGATAAGAGATGAGATATTGTTCAGTAAGAATTAGAATGCAGAACTAACTCTTCTTTGCAATCATTCATTATTTAATTCTTTTAATTCTTTTGAATGGATACTGCATTTTGAGTTCCTTTAGAACTGATTTTCTTTGGTTTTGAATCAGGAAGACTTTACTTTCTTCTCTTTATATGTAAAAAGACAAAGCAATTTTAATGAAATCTGTTGTTAGTTTCTAGCTAGGAAGGAACTGGGAGGACACACATTAGATTTTGCTGTTTATATGATAACAGTAACAACACCAGAAGTTTACTTCTTTACAGAATTCAGAATCAATTCCTAGTAAAAAGTGAGAGCAAATAGCTTTAATAACTATATAACCTTTGAAGAGTTCAGTGCTGGTGATTTAATATAATTAGTAAGACATACTGTGAACTCTATTTTAGTGTGCGCTTCTGCAAGAAAATGGGGGGAAATTACTTCCATTATTAATTTTTTTTCTTTTACAGAAATAATTTACTTTGTGTGTGTGGTAGTGCAGCTGTTTATTTTCCACATTGCAAAGGTTACATTTGCCAGTCTACTTATTTCACTGCAGACCTTTGTCATATTTGTTCTACACCTCTATTTCTGGTAACAACGGTACTAGCACAGTGGTGGCTTCTCATTTTGAGGTAATAGCTCGACCTAGTGATGAGAAAGAGCTGCTACAGTCATAGATTTTAGAATAGTTTCTCAACCTTTTATAACCCAAAGACCATCTAACTTTCTTAAAAAAAAAAACCTCATGTAGTGTCCAATAATTGTTATCATTCTTCCTCTACTGTTCTTAACTGTATTTAGGAGAACATTGTGTCTTTTTAGCACATTTTACTGAACACTTTTTTTTTTGTCTTCCAGAAACAAATAACAACATTAAATACACTTTAAAAGACTAAAGCAGCACAATGGAGGGTGTCAACTTTTTATTAAAATTATGCCCATTTATTCCAGCTGAAAAAATATATATCAGCTTATTTTTAAATTAAATTATATATGTTCAAGCATGCATTTAGCTGTTACAGTTTTATAACAGCTAACCATCTCTCTTACAGCTGAATTTCGCCGTATTCTAGGTGAAAAGAAATCTTGTTTGTATTAAACAAAACATCTATTGAACACGGCAATATTTCACAATGGGCGAATTACAATGAAAAAGTGAACTGAAGATTGTAATTTGCAGTTAATCCTGCTGTATTGACTACAAGAGTTAGTTTAAATGCTAATTCAGCTGACACCTAATCTTTACTACTATATGAAAAAGAACCAGAATTTAAATTAGTTCTACCATTATGGTTCTAAAATCTCTAGAGAATTATGCTGTTTTATGTTCCAGAGTCAATATCAGACAGCTAATTTTTCTTTCTTATTCTGTAAGTGGTTAAAAAAGCAGGTATACATACATATATATACACACACACACACATCTCTAAATACATATATACGTATATATAGTGCTTTGGTTTTGTGGTTTGTTTCCATCTCCCCCTCCCCAGGAAGAGAATAAATTACACTGGATTCCTTCCCATTAGCCAAGACCACTATTGAGTTATAGTCAGCAATGTTTCATTCCTCTGTGGTCCTGGGCCTGGACAATAGAGCCATTGGAGTGCCATATGCCATGCCTGCCATGTGCACTGTATGGCCAACAGCTCTTTCAACAACTCTTTCTTGTCTGTGCTAAGAAACACGGGGGATGATGGAAGGGCTGGGATGTTAAAAAAGGATGCAGCAGTAGTGAAAAATGCTTAGTCTTTTGTGCAGGCAAAACAAATCACCTTACTTTGTGTTCTCCCTTGCTGCTGCACTAGCCATGCCTTCCTAGCACTTTACCGAAGTGAATGCCCGGGCTCTAGAGAAGATTTTCTTTTAACACTCAGCAGTGCTGTGACCTCTAATTCTGAGGTCAGAGCAAGTCTTATTTGTTTTGAAGCTTAACATAATTAAGCAGGAAGAAAAGAAAAAGGATTAAATAAGAGAGACTATAGCAATAGGAACTCCCAGTGGGACAGACAGCTACTTTTTATACTATGAGAAAAAAGATTTTGTCTGGAGGAGAGATAAGTAGACTGTATGTCCTTTAAATGTCTTCAAAAGGAAAAGAACAGAGGAGGAAGAAAAAAGGAAAAATAAATAAATTCAAAATTATAGGAACAAAGAGCTCTGTTAGGTCGATAAGTTATTTCAAAGCTGCAAGCTTGCTGGCATGTGATATAGTCCCTCTGGGTAAAAGCCAGACTAAATGATACAAATGGGAGCCTACCTTACTTCAAGCTACAGATCTTCAAACAGCTTTTGAATTTGACAGTTTCTCTTTATTTTTTCTCTACTCAGGAACTCAGGTATGGTTCTGCCTGAAACTTTGAGTGCAAGAACTCAGACTTTTAGAGCACACAGTGTTACCATCTCCTGAGGAAGGAAAACCAATATAGGCAAAGGCCTTTGCTCTCTGCATATGCATATCCTTGACATACAAACACGCATTTCAGATGTCAGTCAACTGTTGCTGGGTCAACATAAGTGTATCCAACAAGCCTCTATATTTGAAAGATAGCCAGGTATGAGATACATTGTTTATGTCAACCTATGTGAAGGGAGGAGGAACTAATTTCCACCTTTCCCTGAGCCCCGCACACCACTGATCTCTCTCAGTATAATGGGCTGCCAGTGCCACCATGGTTTATGGATCTTTCTGTGTAGCTCCATTAAGAGAAACAACCTTCTGCTTTCAAGCTAAGTCCCTGTCCTAGAAAACATTCAGTCACTGAATGCTGAGAAAAGGATAGTTGAGGCATCTGGAAACTTGGAATTGCCTATTCTCACACGTCCATTACTACTCAAATTAGGAGAAGGAAAAGACAAGTCTTGCTATTGCAATTCGGGATGTGTCCAAGGTCAGATTGAGAGCAATTGGTCCAAGTAGTTGGTCCAAGCTAAAATGGATACTGTTTGCAAAGGGAGACTTGAAAGTGTAGACAAGATACATCCTTATCCTTCCCACAGCCAAAATCTTCAATTTTTCAAAACCAGAAGTTGTTTCAGCATTATCTTTATTATCCCTCAAATTGTTGATGATGAAGCATTTTAAACAGTCTATGACTAAGTAGGTGACCTGGTAGGCTGCAGAATGCCTCTTCTCTAGTAATTTCTGTGCAAAGGGCTATGCTGAGACACACAAATAGAATTTCTGGTGGTTTACAGTCCTGCCCATCTTAATGACCTGGCCCATGAATTCACTTGTGGTAACTTTCACCATCAGCAAAGGGTGCTCAATTCCTGCCTGAGAAACTCCAGAGAATGTGCACTGGATGATGGCAGAAAAGGGAAAGTCTTTCTCTAATATTTGAGTCTTACCATTGTTTTCCACTTCAGATGTTGTTTTCTTGCACAGCTCCAGTGAGAGCAAAGGATGGGAGTAGAGAGCTGGGAGAGCCACTATGACAAAATCAACTGAAATGTGTTCTCTCATGCAAAAAGCCCTCTCATGAGGGCTATCTTCAGGGGACTATGCCCTGTAAAACACCTGGTACCACAGGCTGTTAATTTCTTAGTCATTGCTGTGAAAGCAAAAGACCTTCAACCATACGACTTCGTTAATCACAGCCTCCACTTCTCCACTTTCCCTCAGTTCTCTCTCCTCTCCAAACACATTTCACTAATCTCAAAGAACTCAGATATTTCCAGTCTTCCAAGCATGCTGGTGGCACCACATTCAACAGATGCAGCAAAGGTACTCATCTTTAATGGGACAAAATCAGGAGCAGACTTCATTTATGAGAAATGCTCAGCTGAGAGCTGAGCTGACAGTGACCAGTTCAGTGTAAGTCATGAGGCTGCAGCAGTTCATTCTACATTGTATTCACTTACCTGTTAGCTTTGGGTTAACTGTTAACTTTGACATTTTACTCATTTACCTGTTGCCTTCAGAGAAACCTCTTAGCCTTTCATCTCAGCTGATTAGAAACAAAACTAATGCAAGCACTTCCGAATTAATTAATCAGGAACTTTCTTACAGTGTTTTTCAGCCATTATTAAATGGCTTTAGTCCAGGCCAGGTGGTTATTCTCAGGTACTAAACACATATCACAAAGTGGAAGGTCTCCTAGCTACTAATGGCACCCCCAATATTTACATGCAAACCTGTTCTCTCAACACAGCTAGAAGTAATTTAAATTTCTTTCAACACAAATGTAAGGAAAAATCAACTTTAAAGGAGTAGAGTGGAGAAGACAATGCTTTGGAGAAACAATTACACATGATAATGTCTGCAGGAATGAGAAAACTGAGAGGGAAGATGCGACTTGAGAAGAACACAGGTGAGAGACTGAGGTGTGATTACATCTAGTGCTGTCTGTGGATATGCTGAAAGAAAAGACTGGGTATTGAAGAACAAGACAATATAAACACACTATAATGGGCTACTTGACAATAGCAGAGAAAAGGCCAAGGACATATCAGTTTTTTCTTGCGCTTTTATAACTGCCAAACACTAACACTGGCGATATTAAAAAACAGATAATGTGTAGTATTTCTGCCAATAGTTCCATATATAACACCATCAACTTCATTAAAATTGGGCATTAAACATGCAAGACACAGTTAAATGCAGCAGTTATCCCCAGTTTTCAGAAGTGATAGTAAAGGGTAGGATAAATATATGGCTGTTACTCAGTGCACCCTAAGGATAATGAGGACTTGGGAGGTTTTGCTCTACCCTGGCTGTGCCCATTCAGCCTTACCAAGTAGCTTTCTGCAAGTCACTTCTCACTCTCCCAGCTTCAGTTTCTCCATTAAAAGATTTTTATCGTACCAAATGGTTTGTGACTTAGGATCATAAAGCACTGTATGAGATCTAGTTATGAACCAGAAACTGAGTAGTTATGAACCACCAATGAAAATGCCCAGACCACAATTTGAGCCTAAGCAGACCCATCCAAAAATCTCTTCTGTATGGAAAAAAGAAGTAAAGATGTAAAGAAAGGCTGCTTACAAAAGCCTCTGACAAACAAATAACCCCCCAAAACAATCTAAGTTAGTACAAGGTCTGTCTATTATTTCTTGTAGCTTTCCAAAATGCGTAGTGACATTCAGATCTCTGGAAAAAACCTCAAGATATAAGGTGTTCCTCAGCACAACCATTCCTCTTCTGTGAGCAGTGACTCCATGTGCCATTGCACACCCTTCTGCCCTGCCCTTCCAGGCAGTGAACAGCTCTGGGAACTGCACACATTGCATACACTGGAATGGTCTACCAGGGGAGGTGGTAGAGTCACCATACCTGGATGTGTTTACAAAGAGATTGGATGTGGCCCTCAGTGCCATGGTTTAGTTGAAGTGTTAGGGCATAGGTTGGACTCGACGATCTTGAAGGTCTCTTCCAACCTAGTCATTCTGTGATTCATGGCATATGCAGGCTGCCTGCATTCAGGTGACGCTGTGCTGAACAGAAACGTCCTACATCTATTCCTGATCAGCACTGGATTCTACTTCTCATGCACAGGATTCTTCAACACATTTTTCCTTCTGAAGCCTAAAACCATCCTTTTAATGGCTTCTTAAAGGTCCTTTTAAAATTCTACACACATCATGTTTGCTCTTGATAAACTGCATGACCTGAAGAACTTCATGCACAGCACTGCAGTTTTACAGTAACTCCACTAAAGCTGGCTATGAAAGCACACTGCATGTGAATTACTAATTGCTCTCTTGAAGTATTCATGGAGAATTCGGGTTTATATTTAGGACTGCACTTCCTAATATTCAGAGTTGAATTTCACTTACTTTAGCACTCTCAAAGACAAATAGGCAAAACTGTCCAATAACGAAGTTCAGGTAAATACCAAAGTTTTACCCATCGCGTCTATGATTCAGAACTTAGTTTTGCACAGAAAAATCATGCGTCCTCGCCAAATGCTTCCAAAGGTGTGAGCTTTGCATGCGCCCACCCCTCTCAAACTAAATAAAGGAACTTTAAGGCAGTGCCATAGCTCTTCTCGTTGGACACCATATACGGCACGGCTCGGAGCAGACCTGTAGGGACAGGAATTCTAATCGCTACAAATCGCCCGCCTGAGCCCACAATACCCAGAGCACCCAGCGGTGCCTGCCTGTGCACGCTTCCCTTCGCAGCGGCCCGGGGGAGGTGCCGGAGCCGGCGCTGCTCGGCCTGCGAGCTCCTGCCCTGCCCCGGGGCGGCCCGGGCCGGCTGCAGATGGAGATGCGGGCCCAGGCCATACTTTCCCCCAGCCCGCCGGCGGGCAGGGCAGGACAAGGAGGCGCATGATGAAACTTCGCGGCGTGTTTCAACAGCAGCTGGTGGCGGGGGCGGAGCCGAAGCGGCGGGAGCCGCCTCCTCCATCCCCCGCCGCGGCGCGGACGGCGGTTCTCCGTGCGCCGGCGGCCAGCACCGGGTGAGGCAACGGGGCGGGGGCGGCCCAGGGCTGCGCCGGGCAGGGTCGGCCGGAGGGGCTGCCGTCGGGGGCCTCCGGGGGAGCTGCCGCGGCACTCGGCCTCCTGCCGCCGGCCGGCGAGGGGGCGGCGGGCCCGGGATGTGCGGCAGCCGCCGGAGGAAGGGGCGGCCGTGTGAAGGGGCCCGAGGGGAGCGGGGGTGCGCGGAGGGAACCTGCCCCGGGTGCCCGCGGTCGCCCGGGGACCGCGGGTTGCCAGGAGGACGCTCCAGATGGTGGGAAAGCCCAGCTCCATGTGCTGAGGCTGAGGTTCGCAGCGCCATCGCTTGTCCAGATGGGAAGGATGTGGAGGGGGAGCAGTGTTGTTGCAGTGCCGTGCTCCCCTTGGCACGCCTTTTGAATCCCCACGGTCCCTGTAGTTGTAGGCTTTGTGGCTCCCTGAACCTTAACCCTAATGGCCTTGTCGGGCTAATGTCTCCAGCGACATCACTTGATCTGGAGGTCTCCAGCTTCAGCCCGGCTGCACTTTTAGTTAGAGTTAGGGTTCAGAGAGCTGCAAGGCCTGTGTATATCTCCAGAGTCACAGGGGCTGCAGCAGTGTGCTAGGGGGAGCACGGCACTGCAACAGCATTGCTGCCTCCACACCTTTGCCCTCTGGGCCTGCTGCGCTGCTGATGGGGAACTCCAGTCTAAACCTATGCTCCTTTGGTTCGAAACAGTTCCCCCTTGTCCTGTCACTACAGGTCTTGCTAAAGAGCCTCCCTTTTTGTTATAAACCCCTTTCGTATGTAAAGGCGACAAACTGAAAGGATGGTTAATGTTTCTGCTCAGATGATGTTACTTCAACAGATCATACTCTATGACCAGTAATGATTTGTTCTATTTGTGCTCTATAAAAAAAAAATCATAGACAGCCTTGATGTATCTAAAGGTAAAACTTAAACCTAATTTCTTGCTGGCTAAAATTTGCTTATCGTACTTTGAGCAAGCCAGGTTTTACTTCATGTTAGTAAGGTCTGCTATTCTTTTGATCAGGCCTCTTGACAGTTAAGCTATTAATAGCCTACATCTGTTATCTGTATTTTTTAGGTGTGTGGTGGGTTGGCCTTGGCTGGATGCCAGGTGGTCACTAAGGCACTCTGTCACACCCCTCTTCAACAGGATGGGGTGAGGGGCAAGAAAATATAATGAAAAATAAAAAACCTTGTGGGTTGAGATAAAGGCAGTTTACTTAAGAAAAAGTAAAGATCATGCACAAGCGAAAGGAAAAAACAAAGATTTTGTTCTCTCATTTTGTTCATGTCTCTATTGAACAGGTTCTCCACTTGCAGGTAGAACAAGAGCCTCACAATGTGTGGTATCTGGGCCCTGTTTGGGAGCGATGAATGCCTTTCTGTGCAGTGTCTAAGTGCCATGAAGATAGCACACAGAGGTCCTGATGCGTTTCGTTTTGAGAATGTCAATGGTTTCACCAACTGCTGTTTTGGTTTCCACCGCCTGGCAGTTGTTGATCAGTTATATGGTATGCAGCCTATCCGGGTGAAGAAATTCCCATACCTGTGGCTGTGTTACAATGGAGAAATCTATAATTTCAAACAGGTAAGTGTTGCCTACATGATAAGGCAATTTTATAAAAAATTCTTTTTTTTTAAATTTCAAGACTTGTGGATATTCAGAACATCTTTAAAACATGTTTACTAGAATATCAGAAAAAAAATTTGAAAGTTAGCAAAGAACTAGTATTTAAAAGGAAGTAAATTATCTCAATGAACTGTGAATCTGGTAGCTTATTTAGCAACATACTTAATCTTTAATACTGAGAAATCACTTTTTAATTGACGAGAAGAGCAATAAATATTTGCATCTTCAGGTTTGTTCAGTTGAAAGTTAAGACACATTCTTCATTATCTGTTGGGGAGGAGAATTCCAAGCCTCTTTCTCTCATTTTTCTTTCTTCATAATACAAATGCTTTTAGACTGTATTGCTCTTCAATTGTTTTGGGTCGTCATTCTCTCAAGTGGTTGGGTATTGCATTTTTATTATTGCATCTCAATCTAGATAGGATATGTCACTTAAAATATAGTGATGCATAGTATGCATGCTTACATATTTATATAAAAGCAATAAGCCTTGGGGAGATGTTTCCAATATGCCACGAAAGTCCTTAGGTGTCTGCAGCAGAAGTCAGATTTTTTGTGGGGTTTTTGAGAGCTGCATAAGTCTCTTAGGCACAAAGCAAGCAGCAACTCTATTTAGTTCCTAAAGTTTCTAAATGTCTCTGATGGATGTGATGCTGCTGCTAAACACTGTCAGTGTGCTGAAATGTCCATGCTGCCTGTGTTACTTGGCAAAATGGTTCAGATCATCCAAATTCAATGTGTAAAGCAGCTTAAAACTGTGTCTGATTCTGAATCTTGCTGAATGAATGTGTAAAATGTATCACATACTGTGGTAGCATCACTTATTAATAATCTGAGATATTATAGCATTTCTAATGCTAATGTTACAGTATTTCTAAAGTCACATTTTTTAAGACAAGTCAGGCTGCTGTCAGTCACATCAGTGACATCAGTTACGTCATTGGGAATTTGACTGAATAGGCAGGAGATTTTATTTTTTTTTCCCAGTCTTCAAGTATCTGGCTGTTTGAAGGTTGAGACTTTTCCCTGCAGTGCATGTGAAGGGTATTATACCAATAGTCTGTGTTACTTGCAGTGTTTTGCACTGTGGTTTTTCTACTGTTGAAAGCAGTAAGAATTACTCTCAGTTATGCTACACACAGTCCTAAGGGGACCTTAATTGTGCAACACTTGCATTACGATCTACAGGAATTTGTTTGGTTGTCACTACATTACGTACCCTCTTTCTTTATAATGAGAGTTTTCTTTCAAGCTTGTGGCTGAAACCTACCTAGGAAAGGATCATCAGTGAAACAGGTGCCTTCCGTAGGGCAATGACTTACTTATTTTAACTTTGACTCAATTTGATCTAGGACTGCCCCATAAGTAAAAATTAAAACCAAAGAACTTAAAATGTTAAAGCATTGGTTTTGTGGGGTTTCTTGGCTTGTTAAGAGTTTCAGTGAAACCCTCTCTTTCCCTCTGTTTTGTATGTATTGAAAGGACTTCTAAGAGTAGCACCAGAAGAACACGAAGAATATTTGGTCTGACTTAACATCTGACAGCTAATTTCTTCCTCCCCCATTTTATATGCACAGGCAAAGTGAAAAGGCTGGTTTGAGGAATGGAGGAAGATTAGGCAGAAGGAAATTCTCTGCATAAAAAGGCACTGAGGAACTGCAGTGACTGCATAAGTAAACCAAAGATTATTTCCAAAGGACTTTACTCGGCAGAAATGTTGCACATGTCTATGTGTTTTGAGTTGTTTGGTGGATTTTTTTAGACAGTGGCTGGCTAGTGCTTCTGAAGACCAGGGTCATGGGTTTGCAGTTTGACCTCCTCACACAGAAGTGTAGCCCTGAAAACTTGTCTTAATGTGAATTGCTTAAGACTGTAGTGTCAGTCTCATTGCCTTAGAGATGATCCTGGGTAAAATTTTTGTAGTGGGTTGACCCTGGCTGGATGCCAGGCACTCACCAAAGCTTGCCTTCAGCAAGTGGACAGGGGAGAGAAAAGACAACTATAGTTTAATCAGTTGAGATAAGGACTGGGGGAGATCACTCAGCGAATACTGTCTTGGGTAAAACAGACTGAACTTGGGGAAATAAAATTAAATTGAATTTATTACCAACAAAATCAGAGCGGGATAATGAGAAGTAAAATAAGCCTTAAAAAAAGAAACCTTCCGTCCACCTCTTCCTCCTTCCTGAGCTCTATCTTCTCCTCCCCAGCAGGGAAGCAGGGGGTTATGATCAGTTTATCACATGATGTTGCTACCACTGCTGAAGGAGATTTCTTCCCCTGCTCCAGTGTGGGGTCTCTCCCACAGGAGACAGTCCTCCACAAACTTCTCCGGCGTGAGTCTGTCCCACAGCAACAGTTCTCCACAGACGTCTCCAGTGTGGATCGTTCTTCCATGGGGTGCAGTCCTTCAGGCACAGCCTGCTCTGGGACGGGTCCCTCACAGGGTCACAGGTCCTATCAGGAGACCTGCTCCAGCATGGGCTCCTCTCTCCACAGGTCTGCAGGTCCCTGTCAGGAGCCTGTTCTAGCATGGGTCTCCCTTGGGTTGACCTCTCAGGCATCCACCTGCTCTGGCGTGGGGCTCCTCCATGGGCTGTGGATGTATCTCTGCATCCCTGTAATCCTCCATGGGCTGCAGGGGCACAGCTGCCTCACCATGGGCTGCACCACCGGCTGCAGGAGAATCCAGCTCTGTCACCAGGAGCACCTCCTGCCCCTCCTTCTCCACAGACCTTGGTGTCTGCAGAGCTGTTCCTCTCCACGTGTTCTCACCCCGCTCTTCTCTGGATGCAATGACATCTGCACAATAACTTTCCTTTCTTCTTAAATATGTTATCACAGAAGCATTACTATCATTCCTGATTGGCTCAGCCTTGGCCAGCAATGGGTCCATCCTGGAGCTGCCTGGCGCTGGCTCTGCCAGATGCAGGGAAAACTTCTGGCAGCTTCTCACAGAAGCCACCGTTGTAGTCCCTCCACTACCAAAGCCTGGCCCTGCAAACCCAGTGCAACTTTGAACACAAAAGTGTAATTTCCTTCTTTGGCAGAAATATTTATATAACTTAAACTGTGATTTTACATTATTCTTAGGAAACAATTACTAAGCAGCCAATATTTGCAAATGCTTGTTTATGTTTTTCTTTATATTTTTTCTTAGCTACAGAAGCAGTTTGGATTTGACTTTCAAACATTAGTGGATGGCGAGGTTATCCTTCATCTATACAGCAGAGGAGGAATAGAACAAACAGCATCCATGCTAGATGGTGTATTTGCTTTCATCCTTCTGGACACTGCAAACAGAAAAGTGTTTCTGGCAAGAGATACCTATGGAGTCAGACCACTCTTTAAGGTGCTGACTGATGATGGATTTTTGGGTGTCTGTTCTGAGGCAAAAGGTAAAGCCAGTTGTGTTTAGTGCCTAAATTATCTTAGGTATTGCTGTTGGAGACAAACTTCTTTGTCGGGCTTTCCTTCTTAGCGTGAAGAGAAAATGATCTGTAAGTTCAGTAATATATGAGCTATATTTAGTAGTATAAGTTTAATTGTCCTTGATATCTCGAAAATAACTTGCTTATTTAATTCTTTGTGTTCTGGAGTCATAGCAGTATTGAATTCAAGATGTTTTATGTTAGGCCAAAGTTAAATATAGTCTATTGGCTTTGACTAGACTTATGCTACAATAAATTATATTAGACTTTGGTCTTGGTGTTGTGTAGTGAACTGAGTAATTATGCTACAAGAACTGCTAATCTGTAAAAGCCAGGAATTTTGAAACCCTACTAAAATTTACTGCAACATTGGGTAATTTCCCAGAATCACATACTTTATTTGATGATGATTTTTTTTTTTTTTGAGATGACACATCACTGCTCTCTCTTTTAAAGTAATTATCTCTAGTCTTGGCAGTATCATAAACAAATCCAAACTGTCAAAAGGGAGTTTATTGCCTAAAAGGCACTTTGGCTAAAATTGACCTTCATGATTATTTCTCTCCCATTTATTGTATATCTATTTTATTATCAGACTCCACTGTAGGTTGACTATTCTAATAGTAATACTATGTAGTAATACTAAAAGCTGCACCATTTCTATAGCTTGGGAAGGAAGAAGGGAAGTGAATCTTTTGGAGACTATGTCCTTTAAAAATCACAGTGAATTACCAGTCCCTCTCTAACAGCAATTCGGCGTCCCTTTTGAGGATGTCCTCAAGGGGCATCCAGGTGACCAGCAGGTGCAAAACATCCTCTTTCACACAGGGAATGGAAATGAGGTTTGACAACAAGTCTGATACCTGGCATTCAGTAGCAGTGGGGTAGATCAGTCGAGAACCGATGAGTTTTGAAATCACTAAATATATGTCAATTAAACAATCGCTACAATGATGTTGTTTTATTGCAAACCACTTGTTAGCTTGACTACACTTAATTTTAAACACAAAATTAGTTATTAATTGTCATTCAAATTCTCCTAAGCATATTATACGTTGACCTGGACATCATGTAGTCAGTTAGAAAAGTTCTCTTCCTAGTGCTCACAGGGATAAATTGCTACTTGCCAATTAGTAAAACTTGCTGGTTTGCTTTCTCTGCTACCTACCTCAGTTTGAGATGGCGCAGATCTATGTGTACATCCCTCCAGAAGCAGAATCATGCTCTAGCCAGGACTGCTGGTGACTCAAAAGGATATTTTTTTAATACCAGGTTTAGGATCCGGAGAAAATATTTGTGTATAGTTTTAGTAGGGAGGCTGTTGAGTGAAGTAGAACTTAACCATTTTAAGTCAAACACTCTGACATTTTTCTTTTTTCCCTTTTTATGTGTAGGACTTATCAACTTAAAGCATTCAACATCCTTATGTTCTAAAGTGGAACCGTTTCTTCCGGGTCATTATGAAGTGTTGGATTTAAAGCCCTCTGGCAAGGTTGCGTCAGTGGAATTAGTAAAATTTCATAGCTGCAAAGATGAACCACTCCATGTTGCATGTGATACAGTGGAAGCTCTGCCTTCAGGTAGTACAGCAAAGATTTTACTCTGATTTAAAAGTGAAAAAATCATAATCTTTGAATGTAAAATTTGCTTTGATTGGTTTAAAAAGTACCATTTAAGAAAGAAAACTACCTGGAAGAACCTTTAAAATGTAGGGACTTTAGAATTGTTTTTGTAGGCAGTCATGTACAAAGATGGACTTGAGTGTCCTTGTTATCAAAGGAGATTCAGACAAGTATCTTTGTTTCCTAGTTAGCATCATCCAGCAAAGTCTAAGTAACACTTTTTGGACATTTTTTACCTTTCTCTTTTCTTTTTGAGCAGGTTTTGACCTTGAAACAGTGAAAAGCAACATCCGTATTCTATTTGAAAATGCTGTTAGAAAACGTTTGATGGCTCACAGAAGGATTGGTTGTCTTCTGTCAGGTAAGTAGCAAGAACCACAATGATTCTGTACCATCTCTCTTTTCCCCATCCTCTACTAGTTAGAGGAAAGTATATTGGCTGTTCTGCTGCGATGTACCTGAAGTGATCTGAATCTTTGTTTGCTTTTTAGAACAGGCAACAGAGAACTTGTTAGTTTGGAATAAAGTTTTCCAATTTACAAATATCTTGAAAGTCTTATGCTTTTAGAGTTTACTCTGGGCTGGGATCTTGGCTTATTGAGACACTGAGCATTTTAAAAGAAGACAAATAAATATAGTACTCCTATTGAAAATCCCTCAATGTATTCTTAAATACGTGAGATTTAGGCTTAGGTTGGTGTCTAAAAAGAAAATGTAATTACTACATTCACTTTGTGCAGACTGAACTTAGAAGAAAGCCTTGGCATGTTTCAGAAGCAGGAGGAAGTGAAATTCTTGCTTGCCACCTTTGCTTTAGTCTCCATCCTAAACTTCCTTGATTTACCGTATTACAGGAGACCATCTGGACCACAATTATTTGCTACACTTTTTTGCAGATAAGGTAATAGCTTGTGGTACAGGAAGTTGTTCATTGACTTAGCTGATCACTGTTGTGATCTGATGGTTCAGTGTTACAGAGGTACTTTACAGAGGTAAGGCTCTGAAACCACAGATCTGACACCTTATTTCCTGTGTTTGTGTAGCACTTGGTACTTGTGGTTAGAGTTCTGGAATGCTTTTCATGCATTCACTGAGCAACAGCAATTACTCATTTGTCATGAACCCTATTAAATGTGCATCTGAATGAGAGAGAACTGACCAGGAGATACTGCTTTACTATACAATCATAAAAAGTAGGAAGAAGGTAAATTAAACAGGAAGATACACAGAGTTGGAAGATTTCAGTTTCGGTAAAAAAGCTTGTTTAAACCCCAAATTTCAAATATCAAATGAGAAGGCAGTCAGCAGCTCCTCAGATGCACATGCAGGAAGCAGCAAAACTAAGTGCCTGTGCTGGTATAAATAATACCAGAGTATCTCAGTGCTTCAAAATTTTGAGTATGCTTGGAACATCACGGAGAATTGCTTTTGTTTCCAATCACAGAGGGACTTCTTCAACTTCACAGTAGAAACTCGGATTTTTATTTGCTGGTTTCCGCATCCTGAGCACTCTGTTTTCTGTGCTCTCCTTTTCTCAGAATTTGCATGTGATTTTGACAAATAATTTTTTTTTTTTTTTTTACAAGATAGCATGTCCACAAAAGGGATCAGAGGGGGAATTGATGCTAATGCACTTAGCTGAAAAAACACATGCAGACTGTAGGAAACAAAGAGAAGAGGGTTTTATGCTTACCGGAACTGCAGGCAGATATGGGCAAACAGGTACTGTGTTTTGCTCAGTACTTTGTAGGAGAACAGCCAGTAGAACTAGCCAAGGATTAGCAGAACTAGCTCATGATAATAAGAAGGTGGATCCTTAGAGTACATCTAGGGAGCTTGTGCATCTCTTGGTTTTATTTTTGGCTTGTTCTCCAAACTGTTCAAATCCTTTCACTCTCCTCTAGAAAGAAGAGGAGGGAGAAAAAGAATGACTGGAGAAGAGTGGAACCCTTACACGAGTGGAACCCTTACACTAAGCATTCTGTTCTTTTACTTAATTCTGTTCTTTTACTTACAGCAAACAAAAAAAAAAATGCCTAGTCCTATCAGTAGACTATCAAATGTGTAGGTAAGAGGAAGATAGGGAGTGGTTTTGAAATGGACAATAAATCCCATTTTAGCAGAGTTGAGAAGGGTCATATACTCTAGTGGTACAATGTGTTCAGTACACTTTCTGTTTATCTTAAAGGAGTTCTACTGATGCTTCTAGCACCAAAAGTACTAACAACTGTTACTGAAGATGTTCCACTAAAGTTGCCTGATTCTTTTATTAAGCAGAGGTGAATGTGCACTTGCATGAGAAGTGCCTTCACACAGCTTAAAAACGAAGCCCACTCATAGGATTCCAGTATCTAGATTCCTTAAGGGGGAAGCAAAACATCATTCAAACACCTAATCAAATGATTTGTTTTATTGGCAGGGGGCTTAGATTCCAGTTTGGTTGCAGCCGTTCTTCTGAAACTGATGAAAGAAATCAACGTTAATTATCCATTACAGACCTTTGCAATTGGAATGGAAAACAGTCCTGACTTACTTGCTGCCAGGAAGGTATCTTAAGCATTGCTTTCAGTTTGTTCTGAGCTACTGAATGCTAAACAGTGTATATTAATGGTGCTAACTTCATGGTATGGCATTAATAGTAACACTGCATATTCATTTATTGCTATGATGTAAATCAGTTTGCAGTAAGTCATTCAGTACAACATTTGCTGCTTAATCTTACAAAAGACGCAACTGGGACCTTACCTGTTTTCTCTTGCATTTGGAAGACTTTCATGATGGAGTCCCTGTTGCATTGTTGCCAAAAGTATGGTACTTTGGACTTGTCTCAGTTCTGCCTCTGGGTTTTAGGGTAGATCTCCATCCTATGGTTCCTATACTAAGGCATTTGTATATATGTTAAGTATTGTAAGTTAATTATCAGTTTGCTGAATTAACAGCTTTGAACAAACCATTTGGCATCTGGGGTACTATGCAGGCTTTCATTACTTTTGTGCTGCATTTTCTCTTAAGGGCAGATATCTGGAATATTTAGAGTCTCTACAGATTCTGTTAACCTTTTAGGCAAGCAGCTGGATGGTCTGTTGCAATCATGATTGAACACTGTAATTAAGGAGACTATGTTCTCTCTGGTGAACACATCACTGCAAGTCGAAGAGCTGCTAAGTAATGTCTTTTCTTGGTCTAATGTCATAATTTTCACTGTAGCAGAAGGGAGTTGGTGCTTTCACTGAATGTGTTTGCTTTAAACACAATGTATGTTTATAAAATGTTTTAGTTGAAAAGTGATGCATCGTTTTGACCTTTTGCAAACAGGTGGCAGCACATATAGGCAGTGAACATCATGAAGTAATACTTAATACTGAAGAGGGGATTCAGGCAATAGAGGAGGTTATCTTCTCGTTGGAAACCTACGATATAACAACAATAAGAGCTTCTATTGGTAAGATTTTTTTAATGGCAGTCTTTGGTTTATATCACCCAAATAAAATTTTATGCAAACCCTCATGGTCATCTGCTAGATCCTTTAGCTGGCACAGAACCTGGGGGCTGGGACTCCAAAGTTCTGCTCCCCAGTCTTACCTGTGATACCACACTGAGGCAAAAGCAGTTATTTGCAAGTCTGTGACTATACAAAAAAATTGTCAAGAACTGTTCTTGAAGCTTTGAGATGAAAAACGGTAAGTTACATAAAGAAGAAACATTAGATCTGGAGGTCTAAGTTTTCTGCTCTAGTAAGTATGAACCTTGGAGGAAGGGCGAAATTCACGAGTTTTCTGAGGTATTGAATATTATGATAGCAAAGCATAGTTACCCTTTCCTTGCATAATTTTAATACTAATGTGAAGTATTTATTATTGCCCTTTAGTAGATAGGTTTAGTAACACAGGTTCTTATAATGTATGTTTGATTCTGAGAAATGAAGAAAGTCACCAGCAGCTTCTAACAAAGCATTGCCAGCCTGGTAAGAGGGGAAAAACCCCTAATCCAGTGGGACCTTTTGCCTAATGCAAACTTCAGCATTTTACCCAGTTAATCTTGTGTCATCCTAAAATGTCATAAAAGAGTTATTAAGCCAAATAGGCAACACAGTTTTTGCAACTGAACTCCCTGCGTGGAATTTTGTCCATGAGAATGGGATTTAGCAATATGAAATAATGAATGCATTTCTTTAAAAATTAAAGCTTTTTTCTGTCATTTTTTATTTGTGATTTGCTGCTTAGTATAAGAAATAATGAACTAGATACTTTTCATTAGATTTGTAATACTTTTGGTGTAAAAGCATACCATTCAGAAAGATGCATTGAGTGGAAGGCATAATTCTGTTTAATAAATAATTCTTTACAAAAAAATTTGAAAAAAGGGCTTCATGCAGTTCAACTCAGAGTGGCAGAGAGTTAAACAGCAACTTCTGCTTTTCTCCAAGGCTAGAAGGTTTCTTCAGCACTGTGCTGGAATTACTAGTGCACTTAATTTCATATTGAGTCAGAACAACTCCTCTGTGTGGTCCCACAGGAATCCTCCAGTGTTCCCAGGATCACAAGTAGACACATCTTTCTGATATTTTGAGGGCCAAGTGTAAATACACCTTTTAGATGTATTTGCAGCACCAACTTAGTGTGGCTGTTGGTGGCTCTGAGTAACAGTGAGGTGCTACTTTACATTAGTAGTTTGCTACAGAAGAAAGTAGTGTGGGAGACAAATTTCTAAAGTACTAAATTTAAAACTACTAGCTGGATATAGCATCATGTATGTAGATGTAGTTTAATAACTTTATCCTTTTTTTTTAAAGGTATGTATCTTGTCTCCAAATATATTCGGAAGAAAACAGACAGTGTGGTCATTTTTTCAGGAGAAGGATCAGATGAGCTGACACAAGGATATATATATTTCCATAAGGTAAATATATTCACTATGCAGAATGCCCTTGAGCTGCTTGTTCTGCCTTTCAGCAGAACATCTCTGAGATTTCAAGGTGTGATATTTGAGAGTTGTCACAACTGTATATTTGTTCAGTTTTTCTTCTGGAGTGCCATAAAATCTAAGGGATTTAATCACCTAAAAAATAGCTTTCTTAATCTTCAGCAATTCTTGAGACTTTTTTCTTGTATGTAGTTTTTTCTGGGTTTGAGATCACTTGGTGATCACTACAATTCAAATATAGGACAGCCAGCAATGGTTCCCTCAGTGCAGCCATGTTCCACCTGTGTGCTCCATGCTGTGTTCGTTTTCAGGCACCATCTCCCGAGGAAGCTGCAGAAGAGAGTGAGAGGCTTCTGAAAGAGCTCTACCTGTTTGATGTACTTCGTGCAGACAGAACTACTGCAGCACATGGGTAAAATGTGTTCCCTTGAATGCTGAGCACTCATAATTTAAAAGCAAAAGAAGATTAGGCATGAAAAGACTGTTGAGGATTTGTATGCCAACATGAAGTTGTAGCCTGAAGGAATTTGAGCAACAGTAAAGCACACTGCCAAATTTAATCTGATCTGTGACTATAGGGCCTGCTGTGTTGCCAACTGAAATATTTTTTGTCTGGGACTGTACTGGTCTTTACAGAAGCAGTGAATTAGAAATACAAATATTCAGAGTTAAGGAGGGAAGGCAAACTTGTATTTGACTTTGGGGTCTTTGGAGGTTTAGACAAAGAGGAGTCTTGAATCTGATGATCATCAGTACTAAAACAACATACTGAAAAGAGAAAAGTATATGCATTAATCAGGTAGCTGACTGCAATAAAGAGGTATTAGTATACAATCTGTGTAACTGATACCTTAAAGAATCTCCAGATTGAGCACTGTAGAAAATAGTATTGTTTTACTAAACAGAAGCATTTTACTTAAAAAAATACATTAATTAAACCGAAAATAATGTTAGAAAGCTGTCAATAGATAAGAAAAAGATGGTAGCTTTGGCAAAGCAAACAACTTAGGTTTTGGGAAGCTTTTGTTGTATATTGATCCTGCCACAGAATTACTTTCCCAGTTTTTCACGATTTTTTTACGTTTCTCTTTCCTATAAAAAATTTGGGTAAAGTGCTGGAGACCTGCCATTTGCCTCATAATTTGTTTCGTGCTGAAAATTTTCACCACACTTTCAAGGCTGTTTAATATCACGTGCTGGCTGCTTTTGTTTTTCTTTGGTCTTCGCTGCACAGCACTGCTAGGAAGAAAGAACCTTCATATTAACAAATTAAAACAATTTAAGGAGTTCAGATTTATGGAGAAAAGGGAGAGGAGCTAAGAGTAGAGAGGAAAGGATGAATCTAGCATTATCGGTTAGGTACAAGAATAACTGTAAGGAAAGACTTGCAGTGCAAATCTTGTCAGTATATGGAGAAATGGAGCCCTCAGTATTTGATTACTGAATAATCAGTATTGGGTTCATTTGGGGTTTTGTCGGTCAGGTGGGTATTACTTGAAGTAGCTGAAGCTGAAGTATCAGAGTAGAAACTAAAGAGACAATGAAATTACTAGGATGCAGTATAACATCTCCTTTCACTTGTGAAGCTGGACAATATAATGTCTCTTGAGGAGAGACACTGAGAGGGGTTCTTTCTGCTGAAGATGCAGTTGCTGTCATTTTATTTATTGCCTTCTGTGTCCTTAGAAGCTGTGGTATACAGAAGCAGGAAGCCTTTGTATGTGTATATCTACCACTGATGTAGGAGAGAACTAGTGTGAATGCTGTAGGGCTCCTTTTTGTTGTTTCTTGAAAACACAAACAAATGTGGATTTCAGAAATTACAGCAGAAGTCCTTGCTTGGTTCTATGATATGTTTACAAATCATGATGCACTCCTAGTGAGTGACTTGGTAGTTGTCTGAGAGGAAGAGGATTTTTTGAAATGTGCTTTTGCATACATGTTGCAATGGTTGTTGCAGATCCTATAGGACTGTAGTCTGTAAATTCAGGGCACTATAAACTGCCCAGCATATGGCATTATAAAACATAATGATCTTTAATCTGTGTAGACCATACACTTTACAAATTGGTGAATTAAAATCAGGTAGTTGTAAATATGCAAGTGAAATTTCTTCTAAGTAAAAGCAGAAAACCTGGTGTTTATGTGAAAGACAGGGAAAGCTTAGCTGCTGTGGAATTTGTAAGTAGGTGACTTGTTGGATTAATTCAGTATCTTTTCTATTTATTCCCCCTGCTTAGCCTTGAACTGAGAGTCCCATTTTTGGATCATCGGTTTACTTCTTATTATTTATCTCTGCCAGCAGAACTGCGAATCCCAAAGGTACGTAAAACTAGGGTTGGATCCAAGTGTAAGCTTACAAATTCACTGATACAAGTTCTAAGCATGACCAGATTGCTGAATTTGATGGTTAAGTCCTCCACCCAAAGTCAAGCATGCTCTTAAATATTTTGCTGAATTGTTGGGCTACTGGGAACCCTTTTCTGACCAAAATTTCTGAAAGGAAACCATTTCCTAAGGGTTTAAATCCAGATCTTTGCACTACAATTCCTGAGACTCATAACATTGTTTTTTGTTCTGCAAACAGAACGGAATTGAAAAGTACCTTTTAAGATTGTCCTTTGAAGATTCCAATTTACTTCCCAAAGAAATTCTCTGGAGACCCAAAGAAGCTTTCAGTGATGGTATAGCATCAATAAAGAAATCCTGGTTTTCCATTCTTCAGGACTACATTGATCAACAGGTACAATACCACTTTTTTTCCTTTCTCGCTTAGGTCTATTAGATGGTTGCCAGTGGGAGGCAGCTCATATGCTTAGTTGAGAGAATAAATCTGGATATAACAGTTAACTTGAGCTTCCTGGTGGAGGAGTAAGACAGATCTTAATCAATGTTCTTTTAGAAATCTGAGTTGGTTAAAGGCATTTGTGATCCTAGTTACAAAGAAATGTTAGACCCTGCCAGAAATGACTGTGTAAGGAAATGAACGTAATTTAAGTGTCTGGATTGCAAATTAGATTGTGCATCAAGAAACACAATTTCTGTGATACAGGCAAAGCAGCTGCTTCAGCTGAAGGCACTTGCATGAACTTACTCTGCAGCTGAGTAACACCATAATGACTTTGTAATGTACTTTCTTGTTTGCATCATTCATTTTTCGAAGCCATCCCTAGCTAAACCTTTTTGCTTTTTAAGGCCTCTGCTTGCATTGTTAAGCAGTGAAGACTTACAGCATTTTGACTCTGTACAAGGGATAATCCTCTCTGGAGTGCAGAGGTAGTTTATGATGGAGAGGAAGGAGTAGCACCCTATTCACACCAGAGGTCTGTTATATGGAAATACGTGTAGTCAAGCCTGTGGATGGGAGCTTGTCTGTCCTACCACCAACTCTTTGTTCCTCATTTTCTTTCTCTACTTCCTCAGGCAAGAAAGTAGTTGGGTCAGGCAACAGTGTTATGGTGCCTGCTCTGAGCCTGTATTGCTGTAGGAGCAGCAAATCTCTTTCACAGATGTGATAAGTTAGACAGCATGTTGGCAGTGGAAGCTTCTCATTGAAATTGACACAACTGGTGCAACTATTCATCCTCCCTTTCTTAGCCAACTTAGCAACTGCAGGTGTCTTTGCCTCTGCATCACAGGTCTTTCGTTGCTAAGAGCGTGGTTATACGAACAGTCACCTGTTCCCCAAGCTACAAAAGCAACCTTGGAAGCCACTTACATGGCAAAATGAGTGCTTTAAGTTTTTCCACTTGTTTCACAGCAAAGGAAGGGTAGGAAAGAAGTGTCTGTGATCTCACTAACAAAGGTGGTTGTGACCCAGAGAAATGGGCTTCACATGTCATGCAGAGAAATACCAACAGCACTGGAAATACATTTACATATTCATAAAGAAATACATTTACATATTCATAAAGATCAAGTGAGCCTGTGACAAAGGTTTGACCTGTCAAACCTGTGCCTCTAGAATAGACTTTTTTTTTAAAACAGTGGACATTTAGTTGGTTGGTGGATCCTTATGTGTCTTTAAAAGTTAAAGATATTTGCAGCTTAACTTGAGTTTTGCTTATGTCTGTAGGTTGATGACCTTTTACTGGAGAAGGCCGTGGAGAAATATCCTTTCAATCCTCCTAAAACAAAAGAAAGTTATTACTACCGCCAGATCTTTGAAAAGCACTACTCAGGGCGGAGCAGCTGGCTGCCCCACTACTGGATGCCAAGATGGGTTAAAGCTACTGATCCTTCTGCACGCACATTGAAACATTACAAGTCGGCTACCCAAGAATAGACTGTTCAAATAATCCCCCAATAAAAGTGCTGCAAGCATTTTGTGTGCACTCTGCTTTAAGAAAACCAAACAAATTATGCAAACCTAAAGCTTAAATCTTCTTTAAGATGTACTTTGACAATGCTATTGGAAATGGGAGCTTTCTGTTGTTAGTGTACTATTAAAAACTTATGCTGCTGTACCAAAACTTTGTAATTAATGGGAAAATACTTTCTGGTCAAGGGACTACTTTATTTGACAGCTCTGTTCCTTATGTAACCTTGATTGTGTTCATTTTCCTTGAAGTCATTTAGTATATTTTAATGTGAGCTCTCTTTTGAGGACTTGAATCAGGCTGAGGGATGCAAACTGCTGCTGACCCCCTGAGCAAAGGGGAATTGGACCCTTGCTATCTAGTGATTTGTGTTCCTGGCTGTGGGACTTGGATATACTCTATATTACTCTGTTCTGAATGTCCTGAAAACCTTGGTCTAGTTTTCAAAAAGTATTTAGATATTCATAGCTATGCAGAGATGCTTACTATAGTTTATAATAAGGGTGGTGCTGGGTGTTAATTAAAAGAATAGCAATCTTATTTGTTACTGTGAAGCCACCGGTTGGCTGTTCTGTAAATATACCATTAGTCAAAAGACTGTTATCAAAGAGCAGAATGGATAAGAGCAGCCAAGTTATGTCTTTGTTTTTAACTCATGGACTTCCATTTTTAAATGTATTTATTGTTCTTGAAAAAATAGTGTTAACTGGGTGAAGTGTATCAGTCTGATAGAAATTGCATGAGTAAGTATTTTAAGAAATTTTTCATTTGTTGTGAGGGTTTTTCCACCTGTATGATGGAAAGGTCAACTGTGTTGCTGCTGAACTGCGTGTGGCCAACTGTGGGTGAACCGAACCTGTCAGCCATAGACTGTAGTTGGACAAAGCATCGCTGACAACAATGGGATCAGATGCCTTGCTTGGAAAAGTGAGGGAAAAGCTGCATCAGAAATCACAAGAACTTCTAATAGTCTACTGAAAAAAACACCTGATTTTTTACCCAAGATAACTTTTTATTAACTACTTAGTCATGGGGGTTACTTTTGTGAAGGTAACTTAAATATAAAGGTGGTCAAGAAGTTCATATGTGTGCTGCAGATTGACTTGATTAGCATCATGCTCTTTATGAAAACAAATCTGCTTTATTGTCCCTCTTTACTAGGAAACCAAAGCCATTTTTTATTTAAAAGATAAAATATAAGCTCTTCTGATTTAAAATTCACAAAATGACTGGTTGTCTGTTTCTTGCTCCACCCTAATCCTGCTTGTGAGTCTGTATCCCAGAAACTTTACTGAAAACTTTTGGTGGCACCGCTGCACTTGTGAGCTATCTGTAATATATTCCTGCAGCCTTCTTTGCTTAAGGGCCATGTGCTTGTCTTTCTGGATTCCTTTGAAGCAGTAGTGGATATTTTGAGTTGAGAGAGGAGTTTAGAGTATGTGGTTAGGTACTGATGTGTAAAGATAAGATTTACTACTCACTGTAGACTTCCAAGACTGAGATAAGAAAACAGCATTTGCCTGAAGTGAAAATAGGCTAAACACATCTGGGGTTCACTGCTCAAATGCACTTTCTGCTGCAACATTGCAGCAGTCAAGGAAATCCAGCTAAATTTTTTAAAATTCCTAATACATTGGAGATTTATGTATCAGGGCAATATTCTAGACTGATTATTCAGTTATTTTAGCTTTTTACTAATGTCCAGAGGAAGAATACAGTACTTGCTGCCTTGTTAAAGGTCTTTTGAGTGTAAAACCTGTTGGTTCCTTCTCCATATATGGAATTGTACAGCCTTTTTGGTTTCTGTGATGCTATGCTTTCTCTTTTTATCATTTAAAATAAAAATTGAGACAAAAAAAGATAAAAAAAAACTTAGGACAAAGACATCCAGCTACTCTGGATCATCTGCTAGCTGCAGCCCTGTTTGTAGTTTGTCACAGGAGGGAACGGGATGCAGATCCAGGGTGCAATGCTATCGTCTCTAGTTTTACTCTAGCTTTATTCCTGCTGTGGTGGCCTCTTTTTCTCACTCTGTTTCTTTCGGATAAAATTAAGCTTGACTGTTCTGACAGCTTGAGTGTACTGGTTTGAATATTGTGTCAGGTGGGGATGGGGAATTGAAGTCAATGGTCCGCATGGGGAAGACAGAGATGAGTAATTGCTTGGCTTGCAGGACTGATGAGGGCTGAGGGAGAACCTATAGGGTTCTTGCAAAGTGGCTAAAAGAATGTAGGGGTTTTTTAATTGATTTGGGTTGGTTTTGTTTTAATTTCAGTTGATTACATTCTTAAATTTTGTTTTCACAGCAATCTTTCTTCCTTTTGAAGAAGGAGAAATTAACAGGTCCAAAGAGAGCGCTGCAGGGTATGAGACCTGGTGGGTGCTTAAAGTTGCCCAGTGACACCCATGCCCTTCATCTTTTTATTAAAGCCTGTGTGCTGTTTTAGTCTCCTGTTGATTGCCTGTGTGGAGCCTCACTGACTGTGTCACATCCCAGTGTCCTTGACAGTGGCTCTCTAGAGAAGCTTCCCAGTACAAACCAGCATGTAAGGTCCAGGGAACACTTGGCAGGATTTTAGGGACTCAGAGTCCATTGGTCAGAGTTTTTTTGTGTGGGATGGTTTGAAATGATGTAAAATTTTTGAAACTCTGTTTAAAATCACAGTAAAGTGTAAAAGCAGCCTATTTTAATTCGTCTTTGGAGGGGTGGACTTTGTTCTGATACAGACCTAGTTTCTGGTTCCCATTAACAAAAGTTGTGGAAGCAGGATTTGATATAAGGTAGGCCTGTGTTTGAGTTGGCTTCTGAACAGTCTCTCAAAAGGAGAGAGCGGCTCAAGTGTGGGAGAGGCTGCTTATTTCTGCAACGAGTTACACTGTGTGTTCCTCAGTGCCTTTCCATGAGATAGCCGAAGCACACGCATCACCTGCACCATGCCTCATTTTGGAACTTCAGAGCCTGTTGCTTTTTATTTATGTATCTACATAGACATTGTAGTTGACAGAAAGGCTGCAGTTAGGAAAGTCTTAGAAAGTTTTGTGTGAGCCTGACTCTGGATGTGAGTAGTGCACAGAATTGTAATTATTTTAATTTAAAAGATTTAATTTAATTTTAATTTTTTACTTACAAAGCTTGTTCCCAGAAAAGGGACAAAGAAGAATGAAGCAGAGAGGTGCTCTTTGCTGCTGTGCTGTCCTGCGAGTTGGTAGGGGTAGTAGCTAGGGGAGGTGGTACATTAGCTGCTTTCTAAGACCTGTTAGTGGTATTTCACCCACCCCTCTCTGTAATGCCCCTTTCCATCTTTTTGTTGCCTGGAAACTCTTTCAATAAGAGAAAACTAGCTGGGCAACCGGTTTTTTCCAGCACTATGCTCAGGTTTGGATCTTTCAGTCATCCTATGAGCTACAACAAAAGATGTTGACTCCCCTGGAGTCCACCTGACTCTTGTGTTTCTCGCATGCAAGCGAGTCGGGGCTGACTCTGCCCCTCGTTCTGTGTCCCGGGAAGCCAACAGGCAGCCACGTTTCCCCCAGCATGACACAGAGTCTGTCAAAATTTGAATTCGGATGGAGAAGTTGCTTCTGGGACGATTTCCTAATTTTTTTTTTAATTTTCTTTTTCTAGCCGGCAGATGGCAGCCGCTCCGTCCGTGCAAAATGAGCTCCTCATCCCTGGGGAAGATGCTCTCCATCCCGCTCTCCTTCCTGCTCTCTTTCTGCTTTTAGTATCTTCCTTCACAAACGCTTGTCACTGGGATTTGTCCGTGAGCCTCATGGAATTTAAAAAGTACTTGATTAGAATAAGGATAAAGGCAAGCATAAAATAAAATATTTTCAATTTGGTCTTGCTCAAAAGACGTTGTGCAGAGCTTCTCTTGCTGGTGCTGCAGGTAAGGCAGCAGCTAGCAGTTGAATTGCATTAGTATTGAAGGCATTCAATATTCAATTTAGAGATAATTCAAAACTAGTTATATTAAAAATCAGTAACGTGAGTTGGAACAAGTATAACGTGTCAGTTCTAGGGAAGATGGAAGACAATATCAGACTAGGGAATAAGCTGTGTAATTTTACCTCTGAAGTTATTAGGGTTTTTAGTTTTTCCTTTTTTTCTTCATGATTAATGTATGGATCACACAATTTCAGATAGTCATACAAAGAGAACATTATGATAGAACCATAGAAAAAATTGGGTTGAAAGGGACCTTAAAGATCATCTAGTTCCAACCTCTCTGCCGTGGGCAGGGATACCTTTCGGTAGACCAGATTGCTCAAAGTCCCATCCATCTTGGCCTTTAACACTTGCAGGGATGGGACATCCACAACTTCTCTGAGCAACCTGTTCCAGTGTCTCACCACCCTCACCGTAAAGAATTTCTTCCATATATCTAACCTAAACGTACTGTCTTTCAGTTTAAAGCCATTACCCCTTGTCCTATCACTAAATATCCTTGCAAAACATCCCTCTCCAGTTCTCTTGTAGGCTCCCTTTGGGTGCTGGAAGGTGCTATAAGCTCTCCCGGGAGCCTTCTCTTTTCCAGGCTGAACAGCCCCAAATCTCTGTCTGTCTTCATGGTTAGAGGTACTCCCGCCCTCTGATCATCTTCATGGCATCCTCTGGACTCACTGCAATGGCTCCATGTCCTTCCTGCACTGAGAGCCCCAGAGTGGGATGCAGCAGTCCAGGTGGGGTTTCACCAGAGTGGAGTAGAGAGGCTGAATCCCCTCCCTTGATCTGCCAGCCACACCTCTCTTGGTGCAGCCCAGGAAACCATCAAGTTTCTGGGCTCTGAGCGCACATTGCCAGCTCATGTTGAGCTGCTTGTCCACCAGCACCCCAAGTCTTTCCCCTCAGGGCTGGTCTCAATCCATTCTCCACCCAGCCTGTATTTATGCTTGAGATTGTTCCGACCCAGGTGTGAGGCCTTGCCCTTGGCCTCGCTGAACCTCAGGAACCCACCTCTCAAGGCTGCTAGGAAGTTTTACAGGTGCACATCCGAAAGGCTTAGGTATTTGTTTTCTCAAAAGTATTATTTTAAAAATACCTATGCATTATAAAATGAAGTGCATAATATAAATTTGGAAAGATTTCCTGTTTATGTAAATGGTCAATCCAGTTGTTTTGTGAATTCTGTGATGATAAATTGTGTATACCTGAGCATCTAGACATGATCCCTGTCAGGAAAAAACATCCTCCAGTGACCACTGGTGGTGTAATTGCAATGTGGAAACACACACAGCCTTTCGCCTGCTCCAGACATGCTCTGCATGCTCTGAAAGAGGTCTTCTGCCTTTTTTTTTTCTTTTTTTGTGGTAGAGGGTGCTTAATTAATGAATTTTCATCAAGGACAAGATAGAGTAATTGAGTCCAAAATAGTACTTTAGAAAATTATAATACTGAGTACATAAAATAATTTGAACTGACCTCAATTCCTAAACCATAATCATCTTGCAGAGGCCAAAAGGAGAGTCAGATTGTTCTGGTTGCAAAAACAGCCTCCATTTTTGCTACTATCAAGTATAGAAGTAGTTGTCTATATTAATAAACTGTATTACTTAACATCTTTCACTACTGCTCTTGAAGACTGCCTTTAACACCTGGGGCAAAATGTATATTAATACAAATTACTTTTGATTAAAACCATTATTATTTTAGCACAAAAAGGAAGGGGGTGGTAGAAAGGAACATTCTCTTTTTAAATATTTAAATACTCATTATACCAAAGTGATACAAATTACTGGCTGACTGACAACTTGCTAATAATAGCTTAAAAATGCAAATAGAGCTATTATCGCAATTGACACTAATTGGAGCTCCTTTGGCAGCCTGGGAGGGCAGGACAGGAAGGTTTGATTGTTTCCTCGAGCTGGAATTGGGCTGGTAAGGAAGTGTGGGGAAGATGTGCTGTGGATAAACAGGTTTCCATCTGCAGACATCAGAATTCATTATGCTGTATTTCAAGAAACTGCTCTGAAGTGCTGTCTTGTGCCTGTGTACAGTTTTGGTGAGGTTTGTGGTGCACTGGGCTGGTCTCAGGCCCGCACAGTGCAGGCTTTGCTCGGGCTGAGTTAGCACTGTGGGAATCCAAGCTGTAAATTCTCAAGTCTCACAAAACAGCTATGATGTCTTTTGGGTATTATGAAAAGCCACTGTTTTAAAATTTGCTGAATTATAGGTTTTTTAAAAATGTAGTCTTAAGAGTAACTACACCATATGTATATATTCCTTCAGTAATTATTGTGAATCTTCTCCAAGCAAGGTTTGCTTCCAGCGGGTATTGCTTGAATTTTAATGCTTTGGTACACAGAAACACAATGTGGCTCTTCTTGCTGAGTGTTGTAACAGTGAAAATTAAAGCATTTCTATGTGCCAAAATGGAATATCTGTGATTAAAGGTGTTCTGTTACTCAGCTAGATATTTTCAATGCTAACTAGTTTATGAAAATAAAATGTTGAATGTATATTAACATGTGCTGGTGCTGAGGTACTCCAGCTCTGATGGAAAATATAAGGCATGGATTTATGCAGCTCTTGACCTGCTTCACACAGTTCCACCGTCTCTTGCCTTCGGGTGGTGGCTTCACTGTTAGCATATGGTTCAACTCGATGATCTTAAGGGTCTTTTCCAACCTAAATGCTTCTATGATATGTGTGCAGGTGTATCCTTTAACTCTTTTACAGCTATGCTGCTGAAGTAACAAAGTAGGAAATGGTTTAGATGGGAAAAAACCAGAAAAGGCATATTTTTTTCCCCAAATATTTTCTTAGCATTTAACATTCTTTATAATTCATGAAGTTTCTTTGCACTTTGGTAGCACATTGCAGAAGTTGCTGGTTAGGTACATGGTGTGCATTGAATTTCTAGCACAGCCACTGTTGTAACTTCTGGCCAACCCATCTCACCTTGCTGGGCTTCCTCCCTCCAGCATGAAACACCATGGCAGATGAAGTGTTTTGTTGTCTAAAAGTCTGTTCACATTTCATTTCTTCCATACACAGTAAGTGGTAACGTTGTTTAATTTGGAGATGGATGTAGAAAACAAGAGGTGATTTTTTTGCACGCGCTCTGCGTACCTCTCTTTTAAAAGGAATTTCTGAGCTGGTTTATTCTGAAAGAAATCAGATATCTACCAGGAGTGGAGCAGTGAAAATTTTAAATGAATAACAGAATGAATTTCACACAGCATCTCCAGGTGACAAATGTTTCAGTCTCTATCAAAAATATTAAAAGAATAATGCACAGAGTATCTTTTTTTCTTTCCTGAAAGATGTAGGTTCAAGGATGTTTGTTCACTTGCTAACACCAAGAACAAAAATTAAAAAGTCACCACTCTTCCAGTAACAAGTATTTTCTATAAAGGGAAGTGAGCTCTTCTGAAGATAACGTGAGGACATGTGGCTGTATCTGGCACTGCAGGTGGCTGTATGCTGACACAGTACAACTCCAGGGAAGGAGCCACTGTGTGCTCTTGTCCTGTCACTCTGTGAGATGTTTGTCAATGCAGTGTGTAATATTACGGCTAAGGGAACTGCTTGGGCTCATGAGAAGAGCATTTGGTCATTACCAAAGTTTGCATTGGGACTTGCTCAGTATCTCTTCTGATAAAGCAGTTAGCCATAATTTAAAAGACATAGTTTAAAAGACAAAGTTTGCATTTAAATAATGGCTGTTGGTAGTTCTGAAGGAGCTGTTACTGGCATACTCTGAATAAACAGTGTTTTAAAGAATCACTTTAATAATTTACAAAAAACCTCTTGATGTTATTCTGCTCTAGCTCATGATGGCTAAGGGCTGGGTTCCTGCAAGATCCCCATGCCCAGACATTTCCAGATCCTTCCTTTTGGTTAGGACCATGCTGAAAAATACCAGCCTTCTGACATGAATAGAGCAAGGACTTGCTTGTGGCATCAGCTAGGCAAGAGCTGCAGAGCCTGAGCTCCCCAGGTGAAGTGAGGTGTCGGGGCCAGACCCCCCTCGCAGCTCCCCATTTCCTGGGCAGGGTTTGTGAGCAATGGCTCTGGCTTTGGCTTGCCAGGTTAAGTTTGGCTGCATCTGCACCATGGACAAGCAGTCTCAAGGCAATGGCAGAGATGGAGATGATGGATAGAGCTGGTGGTCCTCCATGTCACTCTTGGGCAAGACAGGCTTCTGAGAGCTTGACTTCGGCATCCCTGTCTGTGTGGAGAGGAGTGCCTGTGTGTAAGGGAGACAGTGCCTACCAGGAGAGCAGCCACACGTCACAGTGGAGATGATTGATGTATTTCTGGGGGAAAAAAGAAGCAAAAAGGGTGCTGAGCATGTTGAAGGTGGGCTGTGATGTCAAACTGCCTGTAGCATCCTCACTGGGGACAATTAGCAGCATTATTCTGCATTTATTCTCTATGCTTATTTCCTAGAAATATTTTTATTGCTTTATTTACAGCTTGATTGCATTTTGCTGACAGATGCCCTTGCTGCAGTATTATTGATTAGCTTATGCAGCCTGATGGATGCCAGACTGTTGCCACCAAAACCAGCTCAGTCTGTGTCACAGCTGTGGCTGGCTGTTGTGGAGACAGTGAGGGATTTAGCGAAAGCCTCTCCAAAGCCCGCAGCAGAGCTGGAGAGTGGGCACTGCCCAGCCATCCAAGGCACAAGAGGCCCAGGGCTACAAGCAATGCTGTCCAACACATAAAAGTGTTTAAAAGCTGATGAAGCCCTAAAAGGGCGATTAAAGACCACAGAAATTATTTAAAACTCTCTTTGAAGTAATCAGTGGTCTATAGACTATATTGCTTGAGACTAAAGGCAGATAAAAGACATAATTCCTCTTTGAGCCTTCAGGGTCCCGGGATGCCTGTGAAGGCAAATATTGGTATGGGGAGGTGTGGGAAGCGAGTCTGCAGTAGGGACAGGCAGCTGGGCTGGATGCCTGCAGATGTGTGCAGTTCATGCAACATCTGCCCAGGACCTGCTGGGTAAGCACAGCCTCACAGCCCTGACGTGGCACAGCCTGGCTGAGCCATCCCTGCCAGCACTGAAATGTGAGGAGGGTTCTTTCTTCCTGCCAGCGCTGAAATGTGATGATGGGTTTTTTTGTATTGTTGGTAGAGTCAGTTGGAACATTTCAGACCATGCCTTTTGGTGTGTTTGCTTTATTTCTAGCTTGGAATATATGTCTATACAAACATATAAATCAATGCCAATTTGAAACTTATTGTTCAAAACCCAAATTAGCACAAATCTGATATAATTTTGCCACCAGAAATTGAGTTCTTTCAAGTGCCAGATTAAAACCACTCAACAGACTGACATATAAGAGAAGACTATGGTGATGACAGACACTCAGCCTTTCCTTCTAGAGTAAATTGTGGTAATGCCATTGACATGCTTGAGGGAAGGAATGCCATCCAGAAGGACTTTGACAGGTGTGAGGAATGAACCCATGTGAATTTCATGAGGTTCAGCAAGGCCAAGTGTAAGGTCCCACACCTGGATCAGGGCAATCCCAAGAACAAATACAGGCTGGGCAGAGAACGGATTGAAAGCAGCCCTGAGGAAAAGGACTTGGGACTCTTTGTGGATGACTCAACATGACCCAGCTCACAGCCCAGAAAGACAGCCACATCCTGGGCCACATCAAAAGCAGTGCAGGCTGCAGGGCGAGTGAGGTGATCCTGTCCTTCTACTCTGCTTTGATGAGACCCCACCTGCAGTGCTGCATCCAGCTCTGGGTTCCCTAGCACAGGAACAACATGGATCTGTTGGAGCGAGTCCAGAGGATGGGCATGAAGATGATCAGATATTTAAATTGAAAGAGGGTAGACTTAGATTGGTTTTAAGGAAGGAATTCTTTACAATGAGGGTGGTGAGACTCTGTAACAGGTTGCCCAGAGACGTTGTAGATACCCCACTCCCGGAAGTGTTCAGTGGCAATTTGGTTGGAGCTCTGAGCAACCTGGTCTAGTGAAATGTGTCCCTGTCCATGGCAGGGGGTTGGACTAGATGATCTTTAAAGGTGCCATTCATCCCAAACCATTCTATGTTTTTTCTAGAAAATTCAGTCCTAATCTGTTTACAGGACGCTGTTATTTAGTACCTGTGCTGTCTTTCAAACACTTAAAGCCAGCTGCCTCTTTGTGGGCTTTGCAGTGGTTTCCTCTGCATGGAGGTTTTTGAGATGTGCAGTCTGCGGGGAGTGGATGGTGTGGCTTTTGCTTTTCTGTGTCTCACAATTCAGCACACATGGACTGTGAGCTCTTTGAGCACCGGGGACCTCCAGGCAAGTGTAACAGCCTTTTAAAGTTTTTCTTTCTTTTTACCCTTCACTGAGCATTATTCAGTGCTGCTAGCCCAGCAGTCAGCTTCTCCTCCTCTTTGAGCTCAGTGGGAGTTCATGCAGAAGTTTATTAGTCAGAAAATTAGCCCTGGAAAGACAAAGAGCTGCCAGAGTGCCAGTACAACCCCAGCATCTTGCATCAGTGTGGTCCCTGCCACAAGTCCACCTCAGCTTTTCCACCACGTAGCCCCCCACCTTGCTAGATTTGGCTTCTACCTAGCTGAAAGTGGGATCTGTTTTAAGCATGGGCAGGCTTAGGTGCTGGTTCTATCCTAGCAGGAGTGAGGTCCTGCACTCACCTGCTCCTAATGGGGGTAGTTGTGATGATACCTTGAAAACGAAGGTTTACAAGTTCATTTCCAAAATGGAAAACAACAAGTAGTGAATCCCTTTGTATTACTTATTTTTAAATTTAGTTTGTATACACTGTTTTTATTAGTGATTCATCTGCAATGAAAACTTGTGTCATAGCATCAGAGAAGTATAGCTTGTAGCAGGAGGAAAGAAGAAAGAACTCCAGATGCCTTGGCAGGACTATCCCAGATATATAGCAATCAGATATTTTAATTAAAAAGATAATTATGGTCACTTTTTTCTTTTATATTGCATGGATTCACACCAACAGGTGCTTTTATTATGAATCTGAGGGAGAGAATTCATTAAGAGCTTGGCTTTCAAATAATAAACCTACAATATTGGATTAATTCCACAGCAAATTATTCCCCTTGGAGCTGGGGGATACATCATGCTCTTTCCATTCAGTCAGCATGCTTCATGATTTCCGTCAGGTTTAGAAGGGACAGCACCTTGTCCAACCTGGCGCAATCCCACGAAGTCCTATCTCCAGTAACAAATCCCTCAAACATTCACCAAACATACAGGAGGAGGCTCACAGCCTCCCTGCAAAAAGAAAACATTAATTTGATATATCTTTCCAGTGTCTCAGACCGCTGTTGCTTGGATCCAAATCTCATTACAGACGAACATGGGAAATAACTCCATCACTTTCACCAAAGTAAGTAGGTTGCAAAAGCCCCAGAGTAGTTTTTATTTAAAATGTTACTGTAATAAAATTCCAGACTATGAAATGAAGACCTTGGATTCCCATTCAAACATTACCCATCCCCCTTTTTAAAATATACTGATACATAATCACAGAACATAAAACATGCTGCAATGATACAAATATATTTTTTGATACAGAAATTACAGTACATTATAAACCATGAAAACAAATTGAGGCACTAGACTGAACATCAGTTCTGTTCTGCACTAGCTGTGAAGCTGATAGACTCATTTTCAGTGAAAAAAAGAATACTTGCTTTTTTAGTAAACATAACTTTACAGGTCATATCAAACAATGTGCTTTGTTGTGAGATATCACCAGGGTCGCTGGTCCTTTCAGAACCACAACACACCTACACAACACGTATCACTGCCACAATATGAAAAATAATAATTTTATTGAATGTACAACTCAAAAAACCAAACCCCTTCAGTTATTAAATAAATAATTATTTCATACAGTGGTTAGTTTATATTACACTGCATTGGCCATTAGAACAAATGAAATTTAATAAATACCGCACGGGAACATCTCATTTACGCCTCCGTTCGTAATTCTGTGCTATGCTCCCTTCGGAGGACCCTGCAAAAAATGAAGCAGATTGAAGCACAAGGTACAGCCTTGCGTAAACCCCGGCAAGCACGAGAAGAGTCAGAGACCTGCAGCCAGCTGGGGCACCACCAGACCCCAGTGGTGTGTTTGGAACAGAGACCAGGGCTCCTGGCCCAGCCCTGAGCTGCTCTGATTTGGTTTTACCTCCCAGACTACACTACCCTCCAGGAGGCTGAAGGTCTGAGCATTGTTTTCTACCTCTCGTCTGCTGAGCTGCTTGAAACATCATTAACTCAGAGCTCCTTCATGTCCCAGTAATTCATCTAAGTGATGGGATCTGAGCATTCAGGTCAATTTGTGGTAGAGGCTTTCTGTACAGACATATCCACCTTCATTCCTGCACAGCCAGCTCTTTGAAACTCTCCCTGTCCACAAGCCCTGCACACAGGGATAATTTTGCTATATGCTGCGGCAGGAGCCAAGCTCCTCAGATGTACTCAGACTATCACATCAGCTAGCTGCCAGCTGAATTAGTGATAAGTAACATATTTTATGTTTAGTAGTGGTAGATCTCTCCTTCTTGCTCTCTTAAAATGAGAGCAAAACCCAGAGAGCCCTTCTTGATCAAGGCTCTCCCCAAACCAGGGACTGAGACATCAGCATCTACTTAGCCTGGTTTGGCACACGAGGCTGTAAATCAGCAACTTGCTCACACCCAGAGGGACAGTGTGAACTCCTGCACATTGCTAAGGTGCTCAGGGGCTTTTTGCAGAAGAAAGCCACAGCATGGGGTTAAATGGGCCCAGTTAAATATCTTCCAAGAGGGAGAAGTGAGGGTAGTCCTAACACTTATTATTCCTGATCTTGCTTTTATTACACAGTCCTTAGGACCCATCTTCTCCTCTATCAGGAGCAGAAGCAACTTCTTACGATTTCCCTCTGAAGGAATCAGGCAGAAAAGCTATGAATTCTAGTTTTACCTGTCAGGCAGGTATTGTATAGCCCAACAGGGTAAAACATCACTATTCCCTTTTGTTAGAAATACCACATAACACTATCCTGACTATACCAGCAATTTTGAAATTAGTGCAGTAAAATCTTTGCATTTTGGAAAACATTTTCTGTATTTTACATTCTCATATTAATGTAAATGTAATCTCAGTGGAAACCAAACCAAATTTATTACTTACAGGCTATTTACTTTTGTGATAGCAGATATATTTACAGGTATTATGCATTTAATAGCTATTGGCACCACAGAAAATTGTACAAAATTATTCATGATACATAGCAATTTGCAAAATAATGCAGAGAGCAATATCACTAGTCTTGAAGGGGGTTTAATTGAAAATAAAAGTTACTGACAACCATAATTGCAGAACATAGATCACAGCATGTATCCACATAATATAAAGGTGTCAGCTAGTAATTTAACTTCTATCATCCATTTAACAAAACAGTGAGAGACAGAAACATGAAATACATATTAGGTTTATTTTTTTAATTCCCATCCTGGAGAATCAACTGATACTTTATGGCTCAGAGTCAGGAATTTCCTCAGTACAGCCCTACAGCACAGGGAAGGTAGAGCTATGGGCAGTCTCCAGTTTCCCAGAGGGCTCTGCACATGAGGGGAGAGGAGAATTCTGCCCTGTATGGATGCTATGGGAAAATAAATTCACAGTATCCGCTCAGAGTATAACATACTTTAGGTGAAGTGAAAAGCTGGAAGAGGCTGTGAATGTTTAACAACCTGATCTGCAGGATGAGCTGGTGTTAATGGCAAAGTTCTGTTCTTTCACCTTCTACTCCAAGTATTAGGAATAATGGTCTCCAGCAAAGATAACCCTCTACCTGATGAGATCTGAATTTAGGCCACAAGTGTAAATGACCCTTGCATTTTCAGCCTCCGAATTTTTTCTTGATATGTCAGTAAAATTTAGGGGTTTTTCTTTTATTAGCACTCTGGGGACTAGCAGAACATACAAGGACAGCTCAGTAATGGAAGCGCTCTGGGGAATTCTACCTGAGCTCAGCTGCAGCTCAGACCAGCCTGGTCACTTCAAGCACTGGAGTGAAGGGAACTCTGAAATATCTTGGGTGGCAAAGAAAACCCTGATTTTTTTTCAGAGAACTCTGAATCTGCACTACGTAAAGACTGCTTCTTCCATCCGCTGGGAGAGAAAAAAAGAGGCAATGGAATGAAGAGGCTGTATATCACCAAGTATCAGATTTAGTCAAATACATACCAGAATTTAAAGATCTTTTGCCCATAAGTCCAACAAAGGAGTCTGTTTTATGCCCTGAAAAAATATATTTAGGGGTGTTTTAATACATTTTAACTAGGCAGGCTTTTAAAATAACAGGTTCTTGCAAGGAAAGAAGACAGGCTCCAAAACTGTTTATCTGACAGACCAGTTGTTCACATCATTCTCAGACAACAGAGAACAAACATCAGTCTGACTAATCAGACTAAACAGTATAGACCAAGGCACAGGCCAATTAGTGGACATCTTCTCATTAGCTTAGATAGACCTTTGGTTCTGGGGGGTTTTTTTAAGTATAATGGAAAAACAATGGCCACTAACGGATTCTTATTTCTCTCCCTGTACAATTCCTATTGATCAAATGCACAAGAAGGCAGTGTCTTGGTATAGCCTGTATCTGTGTGATGCATCTCTTCTACCTGTTGTTTTATTTCTGCAACGTGGAAGAAAATCCTCCCTTGCAGGTCAGGTGGAGCCCTCACTGGAGAAGAAGCCAATGGGACTCTATGTCTGGACACATCTGAGCTAGACAGTCTGGCTCTATTTTTGGAATATTTATAAGTTCAGATATTACCTTCCTGTCCATTAGTACTTCTCAAGACACTGGGTGCGTAGAGGATAAATCACTCCGAGTTTAGGCCTACAGTACATATAAGGTTATAGTAGTAGCTATAGTTTCAGATAAGGAAAGAAAATGAACTGTTCTTCTTTATCTAAACCAGCTTTTGAGACAAACTTAGAAGTTTCTCTTTGGAAAGAATTTTGCTTGATGAATTCATACACAAAGCAAGATCCTCAGACCTCACATGTGTTAATTCAAATTTCTGAAGCAGTTTCAGAAAACTATTTTCTTTACTTTAGCCAGCAGGTAATTTGGCATGAGCTTTGTATCAGACTCTTTATTTGGTTTTTCTAATACACAACCCTAGAGAAAGCATCTCATGGATAATAGAACACTGGGACAGTTGTTGACCTCTGTGGACAGAGGAGGTTTCACAGAATGCAAGATCATTTTTACTTAATAAAAATCTTCCAGTTTCTCTTTAAACATCATGAGATAATTTCAGAAAATAAAACTACCACTGTGCAGAGCAAGGTAACACCACAGTGCTGATACCATCACCTGCTTGGTGTTACACAGAAGCAGAGCAAGGCACACTTATTAATGGGGCAAGCAAGATACAGCTCTTCCTATGGCAGCACATCATCAATCAGCCCCTACTGTGAGCAGGGGACTGATTCCCAGCCAGGCAATGCTGAGAGCACAGATACAGTATCTTGCATGTGAGGACATGGGTGCTCCCATGAAAGCATTCTTGGGGACTTGGGAATTCATTGTTCTGATTTTCCAGATTTTGCCATCTTAATTGCTCCTCTCAGAGTCTGGCAGCAAGCCTGCCTTGCCAATGAGAAAGGCTTACAAAATCCCCCCCTTGGGAAATAAGAGAGAGCTGCAACATCCGCAAATTAATATGGATTGAAATCTCAAAGCTTGCAGCAGCTCAGATGAGATACAGGCTCACAGTGGCACTGAAGGGGAGGTTTCAATTCTTTAACAGATCATTTCTCCACCAGCGGTGCTGCCAGTCCCTAGCTGAAACCAGCCACCTTCTAAATAAGCCAGTCAAATACACTATTCTCTATTTGAAAATCTTCTAATGATTACATAAAATATTTGTATTTTTTAACTTACTTTTGTGAGAGATCTGGCCGTATCCTGATTGGAAGAGGAAAAGAAAGAGAAAAAAGAAAAAAAGAGTTGTTAAAAAAGGGTTGGTATATACATATGATGCAACTGCAACGCTTCGAAAAATCAAACAAAAAAATGAACCTACGCATATTCCACTTAAGGGAAATTAAGGTGATGGTTTACAACTGCATTTTTCTTTGAAGAGACTACAAAGACTTGTTTCAGCTCAGCCCACACAATTTAGATTAGTTTAGCTCCAATTTCTTAGATCAATTCTTGGTTCAGCAAACATGTAGAAGACATGACAATAATTGTATACTCAACCAATTTCCACACTTCGGTGATTCAGTGGCATGTATGCTGACCTATGAGTTATGCTATTCCTCACTGGGATTTACGTGCTGTAATTGGTGCACACGTAAGACTTTAAAGTCCTCTATTTGCCAATCGGTGAGTTTAACTCACATAAAAATTAAAAGAAACAACCAAACAAAAAAGCCTAAACCCAAGCTACCCCCATGGCAGCTTATGAAAAAGATGTAACACCTTAAAACCGAGCGGTAACCCGTGTAAAATTTGGGCAGGCACTGGGAGAAGAGGCGTCCGGAGAGGCGTAAGCAGCAGCCAGTCCCCCGCCCCGCTCACCGGCATCCCGCTTGCCCATGAGGCCGAAGAACTGCTGGGGCCGGGGTCTCCGGGCCATCCTCTGCAGGAAGTGCTCCAGGGGCAGCGGCAGCTCCTCCTGCGGGGCGACAGCGGCTGGCGCTCAGTGCGGACCCCCACACACAGGGGATCCCCCGCTATCATGTTTTACCTACCGGCGCCACAGAGCCCCTGGCACCGGAGCCCTCGCTCCCCCACCCCGCCGGGGCTCACCTTCGCCTGATCACTGTCGGACCAGTCGGACCAGTAGCTGAGGTCGTCCGTGGTTCCCATCTCCTCGCCCAACGCCTGTGCCGAGGCCAGGAGGAGCACGGCGAAAGCCAGCGGGAGCCTCATCGCCGCCTCGACGTCCTGCGGGGGCAGAGGCTGGAGCCCTGGCACCTGGGGGGGCACGCACAGCCCTGCACGCACTCACACACGGCCGCCCCGGGGCACACCCTCCCTCTCACGGATAGCCCCACACACGACGAGTTACACCGGCACCCCGCCCCGACTGCTACAGACCCCTCTGGATGTACACATCCCCCACACTTACTAGACTGGCACACAGCTCGGTGGGCACCCCAGCGCGCAGACACACAGACACGCACAGCCAGCGGTACCCCTCCGCACACGGACATACAGGGGAAGGCATAAACACACCCCCACACGTCTCTGTGCATCTCGGTATTCATACCTCCCCAGACAGACACAGGCAGCCAGACGCATTCTCCTCATACACACATCCAGGTACACAGGCATCCACTTACAAACTTGTTCAAAGAGCTACACACCTTAAATGCTCACACCCACGTAGGGACGTAGCTGTCCACACATACAAACACAGAGACACATATCCAGAGGTGCGCGCTCACCCCTCCGCACATCCAGATAGGCACATAAGGACAAGCACAAAAACATGCTGGCACATCTAGGGACACGCACGTGCGGACACACAAGCACGCTGAGGCACCCTCCCCCCAGAGAGGCACACACACATAGACCGAGACAAAGAAGTACAGGCGCACACCCCCTCACAACCCCAGGACAAGCGGACCCCTCGCACACAGGCACGGCCGGCCAGGCTCCCGCAGCGCACGCACCGTCTGCAGCGGGGAGGGCGGGCGCTGCTCGCTGAGCGCATTGACCGGCCGCAGGAGCGCTCCCCGCTTTATATACCTGGAGACGGGGAGGGCCGAGGCAGCCTCATTTGCCTAAATGCAATTACCCCCGGTTTTATCGTCCCAGCCCCGTGATAGCCCCCGCCCCCCGCTCCCGCGGCGCCTCCCGGCTCTGCCCGGGGCCAGGCAGTGCGGGGCGGCCGGGCGGCTCCCCCCGCTCCCCTCGCCGCTCCCTCCCGCCGCAGCTTCGCGCCTTCGGGGCCGCCCCGGACTGTCCGCGGCGAAGGCGCGTCCCCCCGGCGGACGCGGGTGCGGACATGGGATGAGGGCGTGGATGTGGATGCGGGTGCGGGATGCGGGTGCGGATGTAAGGGTGCAGATGCCGCTTTTCGCTTCTGCCACCGCGCCCCGCTCCCCCAGGGCACGGAGAGCTGCTCTCCGCTGCGAGTGGCACCGCCGGGAGGGAGAGCAGCGGGAAGGGGCCAGGGGCCAGTGGGAAGCAGGGAGCGAGCCCAGGCGGCCCGGCCGGGGGGCAGCCTCCCGTGCCCGGGCCAGTTCCTCCCCCGGATCTGTCTCCCCCGTGCCGCTGCTCAGGTAGCCCCAGCCCACCGGCACCAAAAGTGAGGGATGCACAAAGCTGAGGAGGGTCTGACCGGGTGGGTGCCGTGCTTGGGGCGCCGGGCACCCACCCGGTCTGGTGTGTGTGTGCCTGCAGAGGATCTGCCCTCCGCCGGGCAACAGGCTGGCACCGCTGGGCTGGTTGCTGTAACAGGCGAACATCTGTGCTGGAAAGAGTACTGAGCCAGTCTTTCCAGCAGCACATCCCTGCCTGCATCTTTCCCCTAGGACAGCTTGGCGCTGCTGCTGGCATTCGGCTCAGGTAACTGTTTAGGTTATTATCTGTTTCACGGTTGCCCCATCTTATTTCTCCAAGGTCAGCTATGCATGAGGCTTCTCGGTTAACCTTGGTGGTCCCTCAACCCCTGCGTTACAAGCTTAAATCAGGCAGTCTGGACAGAGTTTAGTGGGAGTTAACAATGTTTCTTTTGATGAAGAATGGAATGCTCAGGAGCTCCTTAGTACCACCACTCTGCTTGCTCCAGGATGCCACCATCAAGGTTACAGTGGCAAACTTCCTCTCTAAGGACTGTTAATTGGCATATAACTGTGGATCCAAGGGAGACTCAGTACCTTCTCTAAATAAAAGTATGATTAATATCAGGCCTCCCTCTTAACCAGAAATGCTCCTCAGAACCCAAAGCATTCCCCACAACACAATCAGGCATAATACTCTTCCAGGTTCTGAGGGTGTCTATACTTTGTCTATAAAACTGCATTTAAAGAAGAAATATTGTGACCCAGTGAGCTGAGGGTCCCTCTGGTCAACATGGGCTGCTTGAGAGTGTGGTTGAGAAAAAGAGTGGAGAAGCCCAGCAAGGGACTTCATGCAGCCCAAGCACCTGCAGTGGGCACCTCTGTTGAAACCTCAAGTGTGGGTGGTGAGAACGCTCCTCATTCTGACTGTCAACAAGCTGGCAGAAACTACTATATTTATCAGCTCTGGAAACCCAAACGATCAGATTTTGGTGCTGCAGCTTTGTAGCATTCCCTTTGATGTGTGAACTCTGAAGTGTCTTGAAGAAAAATTGTTTTCTTGTGGTTTTGTTTATTATGTTGTTTCTGTTTACTATAGTGACAGCAGAGTGACCAGTCAGATATATCAAACCAGGCTTGCAAATGCTCCTGAAGCTCGTGTCTCTCAGAAATCCTGACAACTCCCAACTTCCTATGAAGTAAATTTCTATCACCTGAGAGTCCATGGAAAGCACAAGTTTGAACCAAAAAATCCTATCCGTTCTAATTCTCTAATTCAACATTTTACCAAAATGAATGTAACCATAACTTGACCTATGAAATCACAGGGATTTTATTTTTTGAGAGAGCAAGAGAAGAAAAATTAAAAAGGAAAAATTTAGTCTTCAGGACTTTAATGAATTCAAGTACTTTATCTCAGACTTATCTAATAGTTTGAGTGGAAGTGAAAAACTGATTAATAGATGAAGCTTGCTTTTCTCTTTCTCAATTTTAAAATAAATTGGCCATTTAATCTTTCCTTGACCTGCAATAGCCAGACATTGCACTATGAACTTTTCAGAAAGTGAGCAGAATTCATGGCTAATGAGCAAAGCTGATTCCTAGGAAGATTACCTGAGTTCATTTTTTTGTGTGAAAAGGAGGTAGAAGGCTCAAAAAAGGAAGCAAGCTGAAGCTCCTGCCTTTGTGCTACCCAGACCCTATCCTAGGGATGCACTAGAGCATGGTGAAGTGCCCTTTGTGCACAAAGAAAACCCCCTGTTTCACCAAAACTGCCTCTGCCTCAGACATATGATATTAGCAGCTTTATATCTCTGAGCAACCTTGTGAATAAATATGTGAGCTAAAAGGCAGGATATTCCTTTTCTATTCAAGCTCAGGGCACAGACCCCACCCCTCCATTACAGTTAGACCATGTGATTTCTGACAACCAGTGTGAAGATTTTTGGTCATGAATCAAGAGATCATTAGATCAAAATGACCAAAATAAGGGTTGACATTTCCTGTGGAAGTGACAGAGAAAGCTGCCTTCAGAGTCTTTATCCAGACATTTCCTTAATAAAGATTAGGAACTGGACTAAAGGCACTTGTTGTGGCTTGAATCTCAACACTAATGGAAAACTATTTGACAAGCAATTGCCTTTGAAACACACCTCAGAGAATTGGTTTTTCAGCAGGCTTAATGTGATACCTCCTGTGTGATGATCCTTGTGGAATGTTTATTTGAATTTTAGGATGATGTTTTGGTTTCCAGTAAAAAGTCTGATAGTTAAATGATAAGTTACATTGTCTGCTATACTGTTACCTAGTGATTCTTATACCGTTAACAAACAGCTAATGTGTGATGGCAAAATAGCAAATTACATGTGCCCATAAAGATTTTGTGCAGAATATAGATTTGAATTTTTTTGAGTATGCACAATTTCAGAGCACTTGAAATGAATGCATCTGTCATTGTTCTTTAGTGGCCTTGTGCTTTACAATTGCATGCTGTATATTTAAACCTAAAGCCTAATTCTCGTGTACATCGAGATCTCTTTTCAACACTTCACCAGGGACATTCAAATAACAGAGACAGCCCCAGAAGAGTTATTTTATGTAACTTCAAAAATTAGGGATGAGATGCAGTCTACCTGAGCACAGTGATCCTGTCTGTACATATACCAGACCTCAGGTCTGATTTTGCTCATGACAAGAAGGCTGGAAATATTCTTATCCAAAGATACAATTTTGTAAACATTGGAAAGACAGACTGTGATTGATGACCTCCTAAATTTTTCATAGGTATGTGTCTCCAGGGTAAATAGAATGATTTCGATCACAGATGAGGGCTCTTCGTAACACAGTGATTTATTTTGCCACTGTAAGATTATTTATTGGCAACGCACCCAAGTGGCATTGGAAAAATTAGCAGAACTCACCATAGCATCCTATTTTCTAATTAAGTGTGGAGAGATTATTGAATTAATCTTTCACCTTTCTTGTATTTTAAATCTTACATTGCAAATTTGTCATCTTCAATTTTTCCTTTAATGAAGGTTTAAATTTTCAGAGCATATGCTCATACATATAAATGCATATGAGGCATATGTGGTAATTATGCATCTCTCTCTCTCTCTTCCCCCGTCTCCATCTATAAAGAATGAGTTTTTATTCTTCTGTCTGTGAAATAAAACATTCTAGGTTCAATTATATTGTGCTCACAGGCAGGCAAGGAGGGGAGCCATGAGATCTGCATGCCACAGGAATGCCCTTTCCTGGGCAGGCACAGGCAGAAGCAAGGCTGACCTCACAGTTACTGAGTCATCTGGCAAGAGCTGAAAATGCAATGTTGGTCTTTAATTCTCACGTTGAAAAGTTAAAGTGTTTCCCCACTCTTCTCGTCCTTGTCATCTTTTACACTCCCATCATTGCTCTCCATCCCACCAATCTATCATGTTTTACCTAGAGTGAGATTCCTTAGACCTCATCTGAAGCCCACTTTTGTCCACACTAGGTTAGACATGAAGTTGGGATGTGGGACCAAATGGAAATAAATGTCAGGGTATTAAAATGCTGAATGTAAACATACAATATAAATGTTGCAGAGAAGGTTATCCCCCTCAGCCTAATGTCTCTAGAGGCAATCATCTGCAAGGGAAGTAATTGCAGTCCTGTCGAGCTTTTTGGGCTCAAGAGAGAGCATGTCCTTGGAGGGGAAAAAGCACTTACTTTCATCTGTTTGTAGTTCTCTGAGAAACAAAGCTGTGCAAAGACATCTCTACATCTGCAGGAGCTGTGGGGGAACTGGTGAGGAGAAGGGCTTCTAGAGGAATTTCTAGATGTGTATTATTTCAAAACAACTGTGAGAAGAACTGGACTTGCCTTGCCGTAACTCTCCAATTGGTTTTCATAAGAAAAATGGGAGATACAATATTTGCTAATTTTGTTCAAAAAAGCCAACAGGGAATGACATTCAAACAGCATATTTCAATAGCAAATACAGGACAGTATTCTTCTCACAATGTTTGTTCCTTTTAACCGTGAAACCAGGGGGTTTTTTCACGTTTTCCATCACCAACAAGATGGCCAGGGACAACCATGAAATACGGTACAAAATATTTCCAAAGCTGAGGCAGAGTGTGAGCATCATTGGCCTGAGCTTGACCAGGGAAAACCTGCAATCTGAACTCTCCTCACAGTGCAAAGGGCTCAGACCAGCCAAGGAGCAGATGCTTGAGATTAATTAAGTTTGTCACTCTTGGAAGAAAACGGCTGACATCACTTTGTTCTGATGCAGAGACCCTGTTTTGTCTCCTGAATACTTACTAGTTTACAAATACATTTATAAATCAGTTGATTTGATTAAAACCAAGCCTTTTGACTCTGGATCTCACTCTCTAAGGCTTTTTGTTTCAGTTATCCGAGCTTATTTGCAAACTACCTCACAGTGACCTGTGAGAGTAAGGGAGGGTTTAAACTTACTTCATCAACAGTAAAAAGCAAAACCCTGTCTTATAATCTAGCCTTAGCGCACCTTCTGTAAAGCTTTTCTGTAGGAAGGAAAATCTTTTCTCGGAGAATGACCTTGGCCTTGGTAAAGGCTGCAGATGGATCATCAGAGCCAGGTCCTTGGCCTGTTTTCAATACCCGAGTATCTTCTATCTGATCCTGCCACCAGCACCTGTCCTCACTGCTCTGGCCTCTGGCTGGGTCCTGCTGTGGACAGCAGTGGAGGAAAATGGTCAGGCCAGGAAGTGGAAGAGCCCCACCCTCACGCCATGGGAATACACAACAGCACTGCTTGGTTATCTAGGAAAGCCATGGACACATCACTGCCCCACCCACCCTTTTTGATCCCTGTGCAACAACAGCCCTCAGTGGCTGGGCACGGGCCTGGGCAGCCCTGCCTCTCACCTCCACTTCCAGACCTTCTCCCACAGGGATGATGAGGCGTGTTTTACACTGTCTCCTTCTGCCAATTCCCCACAGCTTCCCAGTGCTCATTCCAATGGCAAAAAAGGAATAGCTGCTCATGGCTGCTATGATTTCTGATTAATTGAAACACTTTCTTAACTTGAGATCAAACACTGATGAATCACCCTCTTTTCTACGCTGTTTTAGAAACTGGATAATTTATATGACTATATCTTCATTGAATATTAATAGTTTTCTCAGTAACTCAGTACATTTGAAAAACAGATTAAGAAACCAGCAGGATAAAAGGGCACAGTTTTGGCAAAATTTAAATTAATTCTAATATTACTACAACTACTAGGTTTTTAGTAATTATGTAGAACAACTTTTACAAATCCATAACACCATCTTCGTTACTTACACTTGTTGCATCTCAGTGTATCTTTCTTCTTCCTCACGTATCTTCAACAGGAGTTCACAATATCTCCAGAAGTCTTTGAAGTCCTCAAAAATCTCACTTATGAATTTTCTACTCTGTATTTACTTCACAATTTTAAGGAGACTTCATTCTAACTCCTTAATACGTATATGAAACCCTATGCAACAACTTGTAAAAGCACATTGGCATTTTTGGAACAAACACCCAGAAATTTTGTGTTGGATGTAGCATTGTGCATGGTGAGATAAAAGTAAAGCAAAGAAAAAGAAATTGCTTGAGGATGAAATCAGTGGGAGAGGTAAGGAGTTCAGACGCTCAAATAAAACAGAAAAAAAAAAGGTAGAGAAAGGGAGAAAATAACAAGGACAATTTTGCTGCTTTGATAATCACTTGAAATAAAATATCTTTCTGTGGCCTGGCTGTCGTGTCTTCCAATATTGAATCTTATGATATACCCATATTTAAAAAACTGTCAAGTTCTAAACTCATGTCTGTGACAAGTTCATTTTTAAGTAGGTCACTTCCTGACAAATCCTTCAGCTGGAAAGATAACAAAAAGTGTGAAATGAATTTATAAGGATCATTTATTACACAGAAGTTTAACAGAAGTAGCTGCCTAATCAAAGAAGGGCAATTCATACTGGAATTCAAATGTGTGTCCTGAGGATGAAGGTGACAGAATTGCTGACGGATGCTATGGAAACTCGAGACTTTTTCATCAGGTTGCATGTGAGGATATTTTGCCTGTTTGTCGCTGTCATCCTTTCCCACTCACTCCACGCTGACTTCTGAGCAATTTAAAAACCTTGTCACGTCTGACGCAAATGCTTTAACAAGGGCTGAGTCCCACCATTGTTGGGAGGTAAGAGGGAGGGACAGCTCCTCACAGCAAGTCTTGGGGGGCCTCCTCCATGCCCAAGGAAATTAAAGAAGCTTTCTCTCACCCCACAGCCCCCACTGCTTGATGCGAAGTCCTTGATACAGTGGGATTCATGCTTGGATAATTTGTATCTGTTTCTTCTAGTATTCCTTTTGATGTGCGTGATGAAAGACTTGAGGGCTCTTTGCGAAGGGCTAGAGGACGGAGGAGCAGAGTCACAAAACCTTGGGTTGGTCTAAGGAAAGAGGACTCTCTGTTGAGTGTTTGGGCCCTGCCTGCTGTGCCCTGTGGTGCCCTGCAAGTCAGAGCTCTGTGAGAGCCCTTTTCCTTGCCCCCCTTTTCATTAATTCGCATCTCACCCACCATTATGACTTTGCTCCCAGGTTCTTCCTCTTGTTAGTGGAGACCAGTGAATGACATGTTAACCTGGAAGCACCCATGCCTTTGGAAAAGTCCTCACTTCTACTGGGCTTGCAGTCATCTGAAATGAAATTACTGGTCTGCGTGAGACACTTGCTAATTTCTGTCCAATTAAAAATTCAGACAGTCTTAAGAAACTAATTCTTTGTAAGTTTGAGGTATAAAACAAGAAGCAGTCAAATTAAGAAGGTGAGAAAATCAAGTCTTTTAGGAATGCCTACAAGAAAATATCACTGGGTCATTACTTGGCTAGAAACAAAAACTTCCATCCCTTCAAGGAGTCATACAGCAGACTATGTCATTCCCAAATCTAAAGCCTGCTTCTGCATACCACCCAGCCCTGCTCAAAAAAGGGCTGAATTCCTGAACTCTGCTGCATGTCTCATCTTTCTGGTCACTTGCGGCCATAAGAGGTGGATGTCATCTAGGTTCATACCATTCCTCATTAAGGCAAAGCTGTCATATTTTAATTAATCAAGAGACGCATGAGGACTTATCTCAGAGTGGCAATTAAGGCCTGTGCTCTGTCTCCGTCCCACTGCCCCCACAGATGCATTGTACTGTCTGTATACAAATAGTTTTGGTAGTTTGTATTGATTATAAAATAGTACCCTGAACAATTTTCTAGACAATTGATTTACCCAGGACAACCAGAATAATTAATTCAGGCAGAAATGATGAGCAAATTTGCAGCTGTGCTGGCTCCCACATAACATGGCGACTTGCAAATTCACTTGGCTCTCTGTATCCATAGCTGCACACAGAGCTGGGGGCATTGGTTGTGTTTTCCATAGGCGACATTGCCTGTCTGTGGCCAGGAATGTGAAGGAGGAACGGCTATTTAGTAAAATGTACTTCAGTTGGCACAGCGTTTGTCCAAATAATGGAAACATATCACATGCCTTGCATGCGTTTCAAATTGTGGAAGAGAAGTCTTCCTGTATTTTCATATGCAATTAATAATAATAATAATAATAATAATAATTTTTATTTGTTGTAGTAGTAGTAGTAGTAGTAGTAGTAGTAGTAGTAAAGAGGATTTAGATACATAAAAGCATAAGGACTGCAGTATTTAAGTTTTAGCTGCTTATTAGAATATGTCAAGGAATGAAATTCAGGTTCCTACTTCTCCTGACCAACACCAGGAACAAGCAGATGCTTGAAAACAGAGTGCAAACATCCGATGCACAGTCAGATCACCTGGGGTTAGTCAGTAGAAAGTCAGTAGAAACTTTCCTATCCTGCCCATCTTCAAGTTAATAATCTCATCAGCTGTCTGCTCTTTCCTGAAAGTAAAGAACTAAACTACTCTGCCAAAGAGTTCAAGGGAACTGCTGTGGTCTTTTAAAATGATGGGAAGGATGCTGCTCATTTTAACTAATTTGAGAAGTGGATTACGTACGGATCTACCATAATTGATGTACACTCACAGTACAATGCATAAAAGGCAATGCAGATTGCTCAGTGATTTATTCTTAGCTTTAGAAAAGAAGGATGAAGGCATCGGCATTGACCTTCACAAAAAGCTCTGGTTAGTGAAAATAGACTGAAAGGTGACACTGTGCTTAGCAGTGCTAATAGATACACTGATACTTCCATTGCAGCTGGGAGAATACTTTGCTGATAATATTAGAATGATATAAGATTTATGCCAGAATAAAGATGTCTATTCTAAGGCAGCATGTTGAATAAACTTGGTCCAAGTGAAAGCTAGGGTGGTGGACGTTTTATTCTCCATCTTAGAATGAAGATAACTTGTGCTTATAAAATGTTCACATCTTTCTTGAGTAGCTTATACCAAGTTTAGTGCAGCAAATAATGAGAAACATCTTACATATGTTTGGACACATCAAAGTTAAAAATATTACTTATAGATCTGATGTCTATTACCTCAGGACAAATTATGTATTCTCTTTTTCATATGTTCTCAAGTATTTCATTAAACATTAGTGGTTTTCTACACTTTTTATACTTTTCCCTTGATATTTTCCTTAAGAAAAATAGAAGATGACAGAATTTGCTTTCTGAATCAAACTCTGTATTTTTATACTAACTTTTGAAAGTAAAGGTTTGTCTCTGGCAGATTGGTTTGATTACAATTCTTTTATTAACTGCAATTATTTTATTAACATACAGCCAACGTCTACACACGCGGTCAAGTGTACAACATGGAAAACAAACATCAGGTGAGAAAAAGCCTTTTCTCTTAAAAACATCGATAAACACATTTGCTAAGGGCTAGACTAATTTTGCCATCATTATTACTTCTACATTAGAAGGCACTTTATCTCCTTTGCATCTATTTAGACCATAAATTATTTAGGTGTGACTCGTCACAGAAGTAAAGCAGAGATTAGGAGAGTGCATGCATAAACACCACTTTAATCCCCTTGATGTCAAAATATGCACAGATTTATCTGCTGCCTTCTTTTCAATGGAGATGAGTCTGTGATTTTTTTTCTGTAGCTCTGCATCATGAACAGAGGATCTGATACTACAAGAATTCTAGGTTTTCTGTGCTCCAAGGGTCTTCACAAATACCACAGTTCCCACATGCTCCCAAGACCTGTGGAAAAAGATGTGATTTCTGTGCTTGAGGAACAGAGAGTGGCAAACACAACTAAAGGGTGAAGGCCTTCATGAAGCAGCCACATGCAGCCCTGCATACAGACAGTATCTTGTGTGTCCTAAGAGAAGACTCTTAAAGAAGTTTTGCTGGTTTCTTGAGGGAGGAAGATGCTGGTAAGGGGTCACCAAAAAGTCAAAAATCACCTATAAAGGAAACCCCTTCTTCAAGTTAACCTTAGCCATGTGGCTGGTCCTGAGGACCAGTGCTTGCACTAGACTGGTCTCATTACGGGAGAAGGGATCCCACCCTTTGAGAATCTGAAAGTGTTGGAAAACAGGGAGAAACAAGTAGAGCAAGACGGGTTAAAAGCTAAATACAGGATTGCACCTCAGGCTTGTATGCAGGAGGTGATACTTGCTTGGAGGAAACAGAAGAGTTTGGGACTTGGAGAAAGTTTTGAGAGGTGCTTCAACTTACACTGACTCCACGATCAGAAAGTGCGATGTCCCAGTCAGCCTGTTGGATGGAATCTTTGCTGTGGAAGATGATCCCCTTCCATGTAGTGATATGCAAATACTTGAGAAGCACAAGAGTGTGTGCTCTCAGTCTATCCATGACTAAGAAGCACAGAGCAGGCTTGCTGTCCCTGATATAACTTTGAATTTATCCTAGAATTGAGAAGGGATGGACTGGGTGACATCCAGAGATACGTTTCAATCTGAGTTCTTCTCTGGTGGAGAGAGTGATGATCAGCACAGTGACTGATTTGGGACACGTGTCTTTAAAACCCTTTTTGCTTTCTATTCACCTGCAACCATTGTCCCACATGTCCCAGTTGGCATGGTGACTGCTGAGTGAACAATGTGCTGTTTTCGACCTGGATGCATTCCTGTCACCAGTGCAATGGTTTATACAGAAGGATCTGTTGTTGTTTGATGCTGGGGTTTCTGAGGTGGTAAGGATCTGCTGCTTGATTTTGGCTTAACTCTTCAGTACGTCAACAGAGAAGCAGTCAAAAAAATAAAAAAGAAGCTCCTTTTAAACTAAGCTATTTTTGTTTGGGATAAACAGGAAGATGATGCATGGACAGTGAACCTGAAGAGAGCTCAAGGAAGATAATGCTGTGCTTCCTGAGCAAAGGGAGAGGTGGTGGGCAGTGAGTGTTTCGGCACTTTAGGTTCATGACTTAGGCCACATAAATGTGCCACTAGAGATCAGGGCTGCTGTGGTATATGTCCTCAGGAGAAAGGAACTATTGCTTGTCCAGGGCTTTGAGTACAATCAAGAGAGGGAAGCGGTTATGGGGACTATTTCTACTCACAGGGGGAAAACAGATTATTTGAGTCATTCATCACTGTCTATTATACAGTAATTCCACTGAAGCTGTAGATGGTCTGAATACAACATAATGTAGCTGTAGGGTAATATAAAAATAACAGATCCAAGATTTTTTTCTTCCTTTCCAAAAAAGAGCTATTATATTTATAATTGCATAGAGCAAAAGTACTTTTCTCGTTTCTTCAAGATTCATGATACAAATTTCCTGCTCTGTTCTCATGTTTTTTTGACTGGCTGTATTTCACAGCTGAGTATTTAGAACTGTTTTTGCTTAAGAAACACTCCAGGGTGGGATTTGTCCTGTGACAGTAGGGATGAGCTGCCTTTCCACAGGAGCCCTGAGTTTGTGTCTTGAGTCACCTTGTGATGCACATGGTGATGTGCCATGGGACTGCCACCAGGTACCCACAACAGGCACCTATTTGCATCTTCTGTGATTCCTCTCCCACATCCTGGTTATGAGCATTAAAGTTTTGCTGTGAGACAGAGCTGGTGTATGGCTAAGCTATGTCCCTGAACACCAGAATCTGTCTGCATCCTGAACCTGGTAATACGGACATTGCCTATGTGATGGTATTTTTCCATAACCAAATATTATATGGATACAGTTAGACAGCTTTACTCCTATCTCAAGGGTGCTTTAAGCATCCTAGAGATCTTAAACAAGATCGTGTTACCTATGGCATTCAAACACTGGAGAGTGACTACATCTTCCTTTTTCAAAATAAGAGAATTACAAATTCCCATTTTCACTGAATGCTTCAATGCCTGGCCAATTTGCCCTTAGGGATGTACAATAGAATTTTCAGGTTTCTAGAAGGAGAAGCAAGCCCAGAATTATATTTAAATCAGAGTAAATAGGAATAGTGAGGATTTGATCCTGTTGGTACTGAAATGTTTATCCTTCATATATTCCATTTTGTTTTGGTAGGAAGTAGTGTTTTCCAGTACATTCATAAATTACGTCATTCTGTCAGAAACTCTGGGTTTAATCTAGAAGACTGTGTCATGTAAAACCACCCTACTTGTGACACTGCCAGTAGACATGGTTTTATACATTACTCTGTCAAGTGCTGACAAAATCATCTTCCTGATAGTTCACACAAGCAGGGTCTGGTGGATGTTTTCACTGGAAAGGTTTTATTTTAATAGAGTATGTAAAAATGGAGGAAGAAAAGGAAAACTCATGAAATAATAAGCAGCTTGCCATGTTAGGTAAGCTGCACAGTTTACTGTGCTGTGGTAGGACATTATAAAATGATACAATAGAGGCACAAAATATCTTCAAGGATTTTTTCACTCAAACAATCTGTCTTGGTGAAGAAAGTTAACTGATCTTCAAAGCTGCATTTGCTCTTCCTAAAACATGTTGCAGTTTCTTCCTCTCAGTGATGAGCCGTGCACAGTGTCTAAGCTGTCAATGCCATCAATGTATCTCAATTGACTGCAATCACTGTTCAACATTTTAGAGCAAAGAAGGGAAAACATCACTCTCAAATAAACTTTTCAAGGCCATATATGACAGTCAAGATCAGGAGTCGCTCAAGGAGAAATAATGCCACGAGAAGAGAAATGGACAAGAAGCATGACAAGAAAAATGAACAACTTCCGTACTGGTCCAGAACACCGAGCTGCTTAAAAATAGGAAGGATATGGGAACTCATTGTGAATGTGTTGAGAGTGTCTGCATAATAAAGATGATGCACAAAGGCATTAAGCAAGTGGTTTTGGATTTATGCCACCAAATTATATTTGAATTGAAATAGGAATGCAGAGTGGTGCTATACTGTTATGATTATCTGCAACGTGCCAAATACGTAGCATAAGGTTGCTTTGTCAAGGATGGACCCAGTTTCACTTAGAGAGACTTTAACTTTGGGGTCTGGAAGGTCTTTTGTCCCCCTTCCTCCACCTCTACCACTACCAAACAATCTGCTTTGATTAAATTATTCCCTACATATTAACATTTTATTCATAGAATTTCATTCTCTTTGCCAGTTTTGCACCAGCATTTGTATTTCAAAGTAAAATAATACGCAGGATAATTAATTTATTAACTAACTCATTCTCAAATTAATTCTGGATTTCTCAGATTTTGAGTCACTAAAACAATAGAAAAAAAGAAGATAAATGCTTTTTTATTAAACTGGTTAAAAGACTTACTTTTCATATGTAAAATAAAACTGCTTTTATATTAACAGGTCCGTTATCTTGTCAATGAATAAAGGATTTATTGGCCTAATATGCCTTTTTGCTCATAAAAGAACAGATCATATGAGAAATGTGACTTGGAATGAGTAATAATTTATTAGTTCGTCGTAAGTTTTAGCTCAGCTTCTTAGGAAACAAGGCTTGTATCATCATGAGGTCTGTGTGTTTCTGCATCAGTCCTTCAGCCCACTCTGAACATTTTTCAACATGATAGTCACAATGACAACCAAATATGATCAAAGGAATGACTCCTGAAAGATTTTCCTCAAATTTCAGGGAAACAGAGTGGCTGTTTTAACAACATGGTTGAAATTACTGCTTTCCATTGGAGAGGTGGCCACAGGATGTGGCCGTGGAAAACTAAAATAGGGTAGAGCCTAAAGAAACGAAATGCATGTATTTGCCTGCTCACAAAACAGTTTGTACACTTGAAGAGCTCCATATTCTGTCTTTAGACACCAGACTCATCCTTATTTTTATAAATAATAAAAATACATAACAGAGTCTTTGCCATCTGGTTTGAAGCCACTGAGTTCATAATGACATTTTGGGACATTCCAGGTGGGTGGCAGGCAGAGGATCTGGCAATTTTTCAGGCTGTAAGAGCTAAGCAAAGGGGAGATGATAACAGTTTTCCATAAAGAGATGGACATGGACTGTTTTTTTTCTACTGTTGCCAGTACAAGAAGCAGGAGGCATTACAGGGCAGCCAGCAGGAGGAAGGTTCACAAGGAGTTATATATCACAAATGTGGACATCTCTTCCTGGGATGGTATAAAAACATTTATTGGGTTAATTAACAACCAGCCATGCTTCACAATCAAAAGGGATCAAAAATTGTACTGAGAGCTTCAGGATGTCCTTGAGATTTAAGTTTAGGGGGACAGGAAATGTTCAGGAGTGTTACTGTCTCATTTTTTGTCTCTTTGCTATCTGCTCCTGTGTTTTGGGAATTGGGGTTTATATTACACAAAATGCTTTCCATTTATGTTATTTAGATTTGTTCTACATTAATTACAGTAGTACATATTTCCTGGTAAATTTACTGCTTTTCAAAGATAAACTGCTTTACACTGATTTATTCACACTCATGGTTTTGTGTAAGACATCTGAGGGTGTCTTCCCAGAGATACCCTCTTACAGGTTGGAGGCAGGACATCCATATTTGCTCCATCAGCTTCTTCTAACTGGTCAAATTCTTCCCCTGTCTTTCTAAATAGCACATTGTCCACTGTGCTCTTTTAGAGAGATAATCAGGGTATGTTACTTCCTCTAAAGGATACTTGTGGTCCAAGCCCCTTGGAGAGATCCTATAGCAATTGTATCTTTTGTAAGACCTGCCACCAGGAGAAAAGGGAATGATGGGAGGCTGAAAATATGGCTAATTTGGGCAGTTGCAGTTTTCACCATGTGCTGCTTCTTCCCTCGTTCCTCAGATTGGTCTCAGATTCACGGAGAGAATTGATGCTTGACTTGGAGGATGCACCAGTAGCTGAGGTTCCATAGTGACTTCTTATGGAGCTTTAGCACATTTCACTGGTGGGTAGGTACTGGCCCGCCTCCTCTCCTCTCCTCTCCTCT